>CAXASD010000106.1:0-53478 GCA_963971435.1 Lasius platythorax | reverse complement strand
GGCGTCGCACTGAAAAATGGCCTAGATAAAAGTTGTAGGAAATATCCCTGGCTATCTGATGGTGACCTTGGCTGTAACTTTGGCCTTGACCTTCAAGGTCATTTGAAGGTCAAGGCCAAAGTTACAGCCAAGGTCACCATCAGATAGCCAGGGATATTTCTTACAACTTTTATCTAGGCCATTTTTCAGTGCGACGCCTACTTTACAAGTTATTCAACCGGTCCGGGGACTTTTTGAACACCCTGTATATATAATTATATATAATATATATATATTATATAATATATAATTTTTTTATTATAATTTATATATTATATGTACATGGTCTGTCCAAAAAGTATCGGAACTGATTTTTTCTAGCCAAAGGAAGGGGTGGAGGGTGGTCTCCCATGGGCAGGGACGTTGGTGGGGGATGTCAGGTATACGACGCGACCTGGCTCAATTGCCTCTGAGCCTTTGCAGAGTGTGGATCGCGCCCGGAGTGAGCAGTTGTTTTGTGGTGTCGTCAGGAATCAAGATGCAGCGAGCGACTGAACAGTGGACGATTGAACAATCCAAAACACGAGTTTCGAGTGGCACAAGAAATTTAAAGAAGGAAGGGAGGACGTCGAGGACGAGCAACGCGCAGGACGTCCATCAACAAGCCGAAATGAGGAAAATGTGGGCAAAGCAAAAGTGAAAGAACTTTTTGGACATGGCATCCTCCCCGTAGGCTTCACGGATCATGGCAAGAGTCTCTGCACCGGATTTTTTAGTTTCACACGAAACTTGATCGCATACCGCTGTTCAATCGTTCGCTGCATCTTGATTACTGACGACACCACATAACAACTGCTCACTCCGGGCGCAATCCACACTCTACAAAGGCTCAGAGGCAATTGAGCCAGGTCGCGTCGTATACCTGACATTCCCCATCAACGTCCCTGCCCATGGAGACCACCCTCCACCCCTTCCCCTTGGCTAGAAAAAATCAGTCCCGATACTTTTTGGACAGACCATGTATATATATAAAAATAAAATAAAATTTTTGCAATTAAAGTTCACAATTTATATCCAATATACTTACATTGATAAAGGTGCAAAACAGTGACTACAAGAGTAACGACAAGGCATGATATTAATACATATTGCTGCGTTGATATTTCTTTAGATTTTGTTGTCAGTACCACACCCGCGTTAAATTTTAATGAATTGTTAAATATTAATGAAGTGTAGAAATTGCTCAGTGCCAGCTTCAGCGTGTAATCGGTGGACGCTGTCAAATTCGGTATTTTGTAATGCTGCTCGCACGTCTTGAATTCGTTAGATTCATTACGGTCATTATTCAAACGATGGCTCACGGAGATGGTGTATATAGTGGTGGCTAAGTTGTACTTTTCGCATCCGCTATTGGGAACCGGCTTCGGAAGGTTCACGGTAATACTGTTCGCAGTTATTGTCTCGCTTTCAACATGATATCTTTCATATTCTTTGTCAGGTATCAGACATGACGGCGAAGGATACTGTTGTAAAGATTTACCAAAAGCTATAACTCGATGTGTGTCAGATGTGTACAACATATTTACTTTTGGACACGTTTAAATGCGTTTTCTTTGCTTTCGAGTAGAGCATACTTTTTTTCTAAAATATAGATTAGCCGTTCGCTGTTACTGTGCAAGTAAATGTTTGTCTTGTCAATTGTTAAATAATTGAAAAGTATTTTGTTGTCTCCTGTGCTAAAAATCTGGCTGCAAGTACAACCATAAATGTCTGCTGCGATTAAGCGATCTTCCGATGTCCAATATATAAGCGGCTTGTCAATATTCGTGTTATCTATCTGTAAAGCGGATGGTTCTAATTCGTTTGGACAAGAGCATGCACTTAAGTTGCTTTTCAGAAAAGGCTTTATCTTTCTCCCTTCCGATTGCATTATCACAAATTTATTATCGGAATTTAATTCCATCCAATACAAATATCTGGAAAATATGCACATATTTTATTCTCTACTTATAAAACATTATTATAATTAAATGTACAATTATTTTGATTGTTGTTAATTTTTTTAGTTGGATTAAATTTAGTGTGTATACCCTGTAGACGGCAGTACATTTAAAAATTTAGGCCCATTTATTTTCTCTAAAACAATATGTATTTTGACTGTGCCAATTTGTTGCCACAATGTTAAGTCTAGCTTCATAATGTTGCTGGTCTGGTTGCTAATTTGTATCCAATAAAGGTTTCTTGCTACCCAATCGATGCAGAGATTATGCGCAGAAGCATCGAGATCAGCTATTTTTTTGTAATTTTGCTTTGTTTTGATTGAGCTTGTATTTAAGTCCGTTGTCATAAGCTCTCTCTTATCATTGATCCAGTAAATCTTACGTTCTAATGCCGAGTAAGCGAATTCCATCGCTCTGTATTCATTAAGTGGAAATTCCTTCTGTAAATCCTTATCCCATACCATCATACCACTCGACGAATTAACCAATAATAGAGGTACCGGATTCTCGTGCGTGGTCGACACATTGATATTCGTGTAATTGCTAGCACCAACTTTATTATGCGCTCGTACTTGGAAGTAGTACAATGTATCAGGTTTTAAATCGTACACCTCGAATTGTAATATCGTAGTTTGGTTATTGTCGATTTCAATCGTCTTTTTAGTCGTTAAATTCTTAATGAACCAATACTCAACCGTGTATTTTTGTATCACTCCATTTGTAAATTCAGGTTGCTTCCATCTGTAAAGAAAAGAAGATATTTTGGTCTTTTTAATTTTAGCGAATTTCTGACAGTATTAAAGTATATATATACAGCGTGTTTCATTTTAAATGATACAGTCGATTATTTCTCAAACCGATAATTTTATTGACAAATTTTTTGGACGAAAGTTGCATGGTTTGAAGGGGGACACATGATGGAGATATGGACTTGACCTTGAGAGATCTTTTCAAAATCAGGTTAAGGTCATTAATGTTTTCTTAAATAGAACCCCTATTTTTTATTACATATTCTTGTAGCTTATTTCGAGAGCTTTTCAAAACACTATAATAATGTTATTTTTTGTCAAGTACTTTTCGAGTTATAAGGCTTGAAGTTTACATTATTTTGACATAAAATACAAAATATCTTGTAAAACATTCAATTATCGGTAATCTTAACTTAATACTTTTATGCACAGAATAATAAGACCAACCAATTGGTGTAAAGAAAACACATTGCTTCCCAAAAAAAGTATGCAGCTACATGTTGCAAATTACACTTTTTTTAAAGAAGCAACTATGTGTTTTTTTTACACCAATTGATTGGTCTCATTATTCTATGCATAAAAGTATTAAGGTAAGATTACCGAAAACTGAATGTTTTACAAGATATTGTGTATTTTATGTCAAAATAATGTAAACTTCAAGCCTTATAACTCGAAAAGTACTTAACAAAAAATAACTTTATTATAATGTTTTGAAAAGCTCTTGAAATAAGCTACAAGAATATGTAATAAAAAATAGGGGTTCTATTAAAGAAAACATTAATGACCTTGACCTGACTTTGAAAAGGTCTCTCAAGGTCAAGTCCATATTTCCATCATGTGTATCCCTTCAAACCATGCAACTTTTGTCCAAAAAATTTGTCAATAAAATTATCGGTTCGCGAGATAATCGACTGTATCATTTAAAACGAAGCATCCTGTATATATGTATATTAGGGTGGTCCTTATTTTTCGACTTTCGAATTCTTTCTGCCTCACCCCCCAGAATGTTTCCAATCCACAAAAAAATAATCCCTGCCAAATTTCAGCTCAATCGGACAACGGGAACCCGTGCCTCCGGCTCTTTAAACATTTGAGTACCCTTGTATTAAACTTTTTAGCGTATTTTCCACAAAAATCGGCCTAGAGGACTTATCTTTTTTAAATATGTGTGTCTTGCTTTTCTGCATCGTTTGAGACCTTATACGTCTCATTTAAACAATTAGGTGAATTGTTAATGACTAAAAAATAAAAATAAATAGTTATTGCAATAGTTATTGTTTGAGCTGAAAAAATGATATATGGGCTACAAAAATTGTAGTAGTATGTTTAGAGCCAAAATTATTATATAACGTTGGCCACAAAATTGATTTTTTATTAAAGACGTGAAATCTTTTAATTTTTGTTCTTCTTTTGCTCTAAACATGCTACTACAACTTTTGTAGCTCATATATCATTTTCCAGCTTAAACAATAATTATTGCAATAACTATTTATTTTTATCTTTTAGTCATTAACAATTCACCTAATTGTTTAAATGAAACGTATAAGGTCTCAAACGATGCAGAAAAGCAAGACACACATGTTAAAAAAAAGAAAAGTCCTCTAGGCCGATTTTTGTGGAAAATATGCTTTAAAAACCAATGTTGATAGTGTAGAAAGTTTAATACAAGGGTACTCAAATGTTTAACGAGCCGGGGGCACAGGTTCCCGTTGTCCGATCGACCTGAAATTTGGCAGGGATTATTTTTTTGTGGATTGGAAACATTCTGGGGGGTGAGACAAAAAGAATTCGAAAAAAAAATTTTGATCAAGAGCAAATAAGGACTACCCTAATATATATATATGTATATATATATGCATGTATGTATTGTATGTATTCGTTAAACTTAAAAGAATAAAAGAATACGAGTTAAGAATTTAGATTCTTTACCTGAATGTCACAGAAATGTTGTTCTTCTTGTTTACGCTTTTGACGAACTCCACGAATGCCCTGGGAAATATTGGTTCACTTGGAATGCTTTCTAGAGATTTTAAAATCTTACATAATTATATACATAAATTAAGAATATATATAGATAAAACTTACTGCAAATTTTAAAATCTCACATATTGACATACATATATAATTATATATAAGAATTCTTATTTCAGTATTTCAGAAAAAACAAAATAGGACAATTTCTTATATGTAAATTGTTAATAAATAAAATAGTATATCTCATGATAAATAAGTTCCGATATCAGAAATTTCTAAATAAAAAGGGGAATAAAAAATAAACATAAATTATAAAGCATAAAAATTAACGCGCGCGTAGAAAATAATAATTTTTCAAATAATCAAATAATATCAAATAGTGTCTTTGTGTTTTTGAGACCTAAAGAAATAATTGACTTTTTATTAAACCGTTTCGCGTACGATGTCTGCGGGCCTCTCTCTCTCTCTCTCTCTCTCTCTCTCTCTCTCTCTCTCTCTCTCTCTCTCTCTCTCTCTCTCTCTCTCCCCTCTCCCCTCTCCCCGTCTCCCCCTCTCTCCACCCCTCTCTCCCCCCTCCCCCCTCTCCCCTTCCCCCTCCCCCTCTCCCTCTCCCTCTCCCTTCCCCCTCTCCCTCTCTTTCCCTTTCTCCCTCTCTCCCTCTCCTTCTCTCCCCCTCTCTCTTTCCCACTCCCTCTCTCTCTCCCTCTCTCTCTCTCTCTCTCTCTCTCTCTCTCTCTCTCTCCCCTCTCTCTCTCTCTCACCCTTCCTCTCTCCCCCCCTCTCTTTCCCCCTTCCTCTCTCTCTCTCTTTCTCCCTCTCTCTATCCCTCTCTCTTTCTCTCTCTCTCTGTCTCTCTCTTTTTTCTCATTCTCTCTCTTTCTTTTTCTTTTCTCGAGAATGAAATTTATATTTATATTCTTCTTGTTGTTGAAAAACATTTCTTTAAATTTCATTTTCATTTTCTTGAATTTGCAAAGTTATATTATTTTAATAATTTTTTCGTAATATAATTTTATTATGATAATGTTTTATAAATACATTTTCTTGCAACTTATCCGTTGATTCTGGAATTGTAGACATGTCTGCAAATGAACACTTACCGACTTCATTTCTCACAGCCACACTGTCAGAATCAATCCGGACAGATACGATGTTTAATAACATATTGATATTGTTGATCTTGGACACTGGGATATCCTGTTGATAAATATACATTGTATAACTTATAAGTGTACGATCCCGTCGCATTGTTTGATAAAAAATACATGTGCGACTAGACAGAAACTTATTTCACAGATGATCTAATGAATATAAGTCGTCGAAGTAATGAAAGCAGAGTTCTAAAAAGCAAAATTATTAAATATGCGATAGATATCTATTCTTAACATTTCAAAGCAACTTTCAGCTGTGTTAGTAATGGATTGTTAAATTTTTAAATAATCCAGTTAAAACCGTGAATTGTTTTGTTTCACTTATGTCGATCCGTCCACTACTCGCATTCGCTTACTGTGTATTCAACATTATGTATTTAACAAATTATTTCAAAATGTTTCAAAATAAATATTATATATAATGTTTTGCATTATCTTTAGTGAAAAAATAAGAAATTAATTTTTAAAGTCAATATAACTTGCTTACAATATATTTTTTGACTATATAGTATACAATTCTGTTAACATATGCAGCAGAGAGAAAACATAATTACAAAATTTTAGTACAATGTTTCGCCTACTGATACTAAAAAATTAAAAAGTATCAAGTTACTACTAGTTATTAAAATAGGTGGCTATTTTTGATACTTTTATTTATAAATGGTTATAAATAGCATATATGTATAGAGATAAGTAAAATTATTATAAAATTTCTTGTCTTTTTAACATCTACTCGATATTCTAATTTATATTTCACATTTATAATTTACAACTAGAAACATGTAGATGTACTATTGTGTAATGTATTAAATAATATAAAACAACTTTTTAAAAAATTTATTTTTTGTGCTTTTGATCGAGATATCTTCTTGCATTTCAAATATTTTTCTTATCAAAGAGAAAGTTACGCAAGAATGAGTTAATAAAGGCTAATAAAAATTTATTACTTTCTCTTAGCAAATAAGTTATGGAAAGTTTAGCTCTCTTCGATTATTGAAGCAGTTTTGTCTAATAATTAGGTTTCTATATTAGTTTCAGATCAATTAAATAATGCATTCAAGTGAGAGATGTTAACTCGATTCTTTTTTTCACTAGTGCATTTATTGTCACTGATAGTTTTGACAATGTTCATATTTCAACAATAAATATGTTTTTATTATCATTTTGTTCGTGTCATAAAAATTTTATGAATTCCTATATTTAAAATTCTTGTTATATTTCTTGTTTTATTGTTATATCTTTTAACACAAACGAATTCTAGAAAATACGATGCCATAAACTTTCGATTTTTATCCAGATAAAATGTACATAATATATATGTACTACATACGACGTATATACATTTAGTGGTAAATAGCATATAAATTCAAACATATTGCAAGTGACAGCTAAAATGGATATTGTTGATTTTAGTCAATTATTGGCCGTTGATTGAGGTCAATTATTGGCTAATTTGCATTTTCATCGTGCGATTCTTTCAGTTCTATTTAATAACCGTTTTGTTACGCATACTTTATTTTAATGCATAAATTCTGATTTTCTGTATTAATATCGTTAAGTAAAAAATAATTTACTGTAAGTTTTATACAAAATTTAGTAAATATAAATAGATATTCAGAGAAATAAATATGGTTTTGAAATTACAGAAGAATTATGTAAATAAGCAAATGTGTCACATGTGTTTATGAATGCAGCAGACAATAAGCAGAATCATTAATGTTAAAAATTTTTATTCTTAAATACAACAATTACAACAACATGGATTATGTTTAACTTTTAATATGCCGTTTCAATTAAGTATAATTTTGTATTATATAACATCGATTTTTAAGTGTGTGACATAAAATTAACAACCCGGGAAAAAATGATTATATCTGCTTTGATCAAACTAGATCCGAATTATCAAATCTATGTGGATCTGGGCAGATCCAAAAATATATATTTGTATTAATAACATAAATATATAATATTAATAACATATATTAATGTAATATATATAGGAAAATTTAAATCATTTATAAAATTAAAGATTTTATTTATATGGAAGTTAATTTCTATTTTATATCTTAAGTAGATAATAACGAAATTTTCCACTTATTCGGACAGAAATTGTCCGAATAAATAAAAATTGGACATTTATCTGTCCGTTTTTCCAAAAATCAGTTCAATATCTGAATTCCTCTGTACGGAAATCGTATTAGAAATTAAACTGATAGAAATAATTACATAGTTATTAACTGTATTTTGCAAGCTTTATATACGCTTATGACAAGAATTCGAATACGGATATAGAAAGTGAATAATGCGCCGCATAGTGGTAAGCGAATAAACTACACTATTTTAATAAATTTTATAAATGGCTAATAGCTGCAGATTCTGCTCGATTTCTGCTGCCAATTTGCCGTCAGATTGCGCGCGCGCATATCTTGCTCGGTTTCTGCCAACAATCTGACGTCAAGTCAGCAAATCGTTAGCAAATCCTTGTTTTGTGTATATAATTATATACCAGATATAATCATATATGATTATATCTAATCATTTTTTCTCGGGAAATTCAAAATTTGATCGCTTTTTTTACCAGATTTGACTAGATCTAATTAGATATGATCATATCTCCTCAGATCTGACACCGCGTACTTTCAGCAGAAAATACATGGTATTTAGCAGAAAATACCATATATAATAAGTTCAACCAGATCTATTTAGATTTGTTCGGATGTGCCCCATATCTAGTCAGATCTAATCCTATCAAATCAGATAAATTATCAAGAACTGATCAGATATAATTTGATCTGATTTTATCTAATTTGATATGATCATTTTTTCCCGGGAAACTATATTTATATTTTTTTATAGTATCAAAACTTTATAATTACGTATTATACAGTTTTAATTACACAAGTAATCTATTATCTGCAATATATAACACACATTCAAATGTCTTTATAAAAAAAATCTTTAATCTGCGTGAATTTTATTGTTGGATCTAAGCACATGAAAATATTTTTTCTGGAGACTGATTGAAGCTTAAAGAACCTCCAGATCTTTCGATGAAAACACAGTGGCCACTTTCGTCAGCATTAACACTTTTAGTAAAATGCATAATGTTTTTCATGTTCGTAACATAATAATTTTCTTCTTTTGTAGATGTTTGTATTATTGTTGCTAGATTTGTATTGTTGATGTACTTGATCAGCTTTCACACGATTCTCGACTAACAGCTATCAATGTTCCAAGCGTTATTTTCAATGATGCAGATTCACTAATCGAATCAATGTTTCTACTATCGAATCAATGTCTCTCGATGGATTTTTTGTTAGACGTTGAGTTCGTATACGTGCGTGCATATGTATAAATTAAGAGTTTCTATTTTTGAATGTTACTTTTTAAGATTCTTTCTCATGATCGATTATATGAATTGTTATGATAAAATTATAAAACTGCTGAATATAAAAATGTAAAACTATTTCTAATATATATCTGGATATAGCAAAAATGTGTTAAAGAGTTATGCAGCTAAATTATGCAGATATTTTCGAAACGTTAAGCTTATCTTAAACATCTTTATCGAATTTTTGCACGATTAAAAAAAATTTTTTAACCCTGAGTACTTTTATTAACATCGGATTGACATTGCGCCGAGTGTAAAAACCCCAACTGGGGCAATACTAAGCTCACGGTCTATTAATTCTCTTTCTGATTGTCAGCTCACAAATGACTATATAGGTTGCTGGTTTCACATATTTTATGTCATTTTCTTAATCTGTTGTGACGTTTCGTTTTGTTAATATCTATTAAATATTAAACCAATATATATAACGAAAAATAATGGACGCAAGTTACGAATCCGAAGATAACACCAATCGTATGAACGTCATGGAGGAATTCCAAAATAGTAATTAAAAACATTAATTAATTATTTGATTTTTGTATAGTTTTGTATAGTTTTGTAAAAAAAATTTAAAAACAAAATTTCATAAAAAAAATTTTAATTTGCACACTTTTTAAAAAAAATAAATTGTATGTATGTAGTTTTATAAATTATAGTCTTTTAAACAGAAATTAATTCTATATATGTATATATATAGTACTAAGGTTAAAAAATTTTAGTATTAGATGACGGAATGGATGACCTGATCCTAAGTGCAATGCTTGAGTTTAAAAAAAAACAAGCCGACGAAGGTGAAATGTTGGATTTTGAGAAAAAAATAGCCGACAAAAAGCATTTTCCTGATAATGGTGATAAGAAGAAAAAACGAAAAAATAATGATAAAGAAGATAAAAAGAAAATTAAGAAGAGTAAAGACATATAATCGTTTTATAAAAATTTAATCGTAAAACCAAGCAAATTTTGTCTGAAGCATTTTTTTCTATCACCGAAAGCAACCGAGTTATTTGGGTGGCCTGTTTTAGATGCCTCACCCTGTATATACAAGAAAGCTTTTCGGCCCGCGCGAAGCGCGAAAGCTAGTCTTTAAATAAAGAGTAATTTACTGTAAGTTTTATACAAAAGTTAAAAAATATAAATAGATACTCAGAGAAATAAAGATGTTTTAGAAATTACAGAAAAATTATATAATTGAGCAAAAGTGTCAAATATGTGTTTATTAATGTAGCAGACAATAAACAGATTTAACAGAGAGAGAATCATTTAATGTTAAAAAAATTCTTATTCTTATATAGGGAAAGTGTTACAACAATACCTATTTTGTTTTAGTGTTAATATACCGTCTCAATTTATATTTATATTATATAACATCAAGTTTTAGATGTGTGACGTAAAATTAACAAACTTTATTTATATTTTTTTATATAGTATATTTTTATAGTATATACAGGGTGGACCATTTTAATCAATCCACGCGAATATCTCGAAAAATATGGAAGATACGGAAAAATGTTTCAGACAAAAGTTGTAGGACTTGAAAGGGGACAGATGATGAAAATATGTACTTGACCTTGAGTGACTTATTGAAGGTCAGGTCAATGTCATCGATGTTTTCTTAAATGGAACCCTCTATTTTTCAATGCATATTCTTGTAGCTTATCTCGAGAGCTTTCCAAAACACTATAATGAGTTATTTTTTCATTAAGTACTTTTCGAGTTATAAGGCTTGAAGTTTACAGTATTTTGACATAAAATACCAAATATCGTGTAATACATTCAGTTTTCGATAATCTTACCTTAATACTTTTATTCACAGAATAATGAGACCAATCAATTGGTGTAAAAAAACACATAGTTGCTTTAAAAAAAAGTATGCAGCTGCATGTTGCAAATTACATACTTTTTCTTAACAGCAACTATGTGTTTTTTTACACCAATTGATTGGTCTCATGATTCTATGCATAAAAGTATTAAGGTAAGATTACCGAAAACTGAATATTTTACAAGATATTTTGTATTTTATGTCAAAATACTGTAAACTTCAAGCCTTATAACTCGAAAAGTACTTAATGAAAAAATAACTCATTATAGTGTTTTGGAAAGCTCTCGAGATAAGCTACAAGAATATGCATTGAAAAATAGGGAGTTCCATTTAAGAAAACATCGATGACATTGACCTGACCTTCAATAGGTCACTCAAGGTCAAGTACATATTTTCATCATCTGTCCCCCTTCAAGTCCTACAACTTTTGTCTGAAACATTTTTCCGTATCTTCCATATTTTTCGAGATATTCGCGTGGATTGATTAAAATGGTCCACCCTGTATAGTATATTTTTTTATAGTATCAAAATTTCTTAGTTACGTGTTATACAGTTTAAATTAATCTCAAGTAATCTATTATCCGCAATATATAACATTCAAATTTTTTCATAAATAAAGTCTCTTATCTGTGAAGTTTATATCAAAGAATGAAAATACTTTTCCTGGAAACTGACCGAAACTTCAAGATCCTTCAGATCCTCCAACGAGGACGCGATGGCTGCTTTTGTTAGCAATAACACTTTTAGTAAAACACATGATGTTTTTAACATTATAAGTTTCTCCTCTTGTAGATGTTTGTACTTGCTCGGCTTTCACGCGATTCTCAACTAACTAGTGACTAACAGCTATCAATGTTCCATGCGATCTTTTAAAGGATTCAGAAACATTAATGACAATGGCGAGTGAGTATGAGAATGAGAGGGGGAAGAACGGAGCTTGTGGGGTTAGAGGAAGGTAGAGAGAGAGAGAGAGGGTGAGAGAGAGGGGGTGAGGGGGTGAGGGGGAAAGGGGGAGGGAGCGAGGAGGGAGGAGGGTGGGAGGGAGGGGAGAGAGAGAGAGAGAAAAATATGCATACTATAACGTTCAATAAAAATATTCGTAAAGCGACAATCTCAAGCTTAATTAGCTGTGTTGGCTGGGTCATTTATCGACGATATACAATGATCGGGTATTTCATCTAGATTAGCAAAGCTCGACGAAGATCGGACGTAGCTCGAGCGCACACGTACGGTCTCGCAATACAGGAATTCTCGTGCTTTTTTTCGCAAACGTCAGCTGAGGCGGTTGCAGTGCAGGAAAGTTGAGAAGTAAATGAGGAGGAGAGAGAAATATTAGGGAGAAGAGTAATAAGGGAAAAAAGTAAGAGGAGGTAAATTCCGTGTGGTAGTTGAAGATGATGCACAATAAGCACGCTCTATTTTCTTTCTCTGAACTCAGACTTAGACACTCTTTGTGTCTTGCATGTCCGACTTGACCAGAAGTGCTTATTCATACAAACGATTCCCACCTATTAACTATAGACTCAGATATTCCTTTTACGTGCGGCTACACGTATTTCGAAAATACGACAAAAATCGTCACTTGATTTGTGATTGCTGATACATAGTGGCAATTATTGATAATTACAAATATGTAACAATATTCCTATACATTGAAGAATTAATCGCGTATATAAAAATGTGAATAAATAAAAATAAAGTTATTATATATAAATTTGATTATTACATAATCTGATTACGATATCGAGTTACATAATCCTATGAAAAAATGCGTATTTCGCACAATAGAAAATTAAGTTATAATTGAAAAATAAGCTAAATATTTATTCTTAACATTTCAAAGCAACTTTCAGCTGTTAGAAATGGATTGTTTTTGTAAATGATCCAGTCAAAACCGTGAATTATTTTGTTTCACTTATGTCGATCCGTCCACTACTCGCATTCGCTTACTGTGTATTCAACATTATGTATTTAACAAATTATTTCAAAATGTTTCAAAATAAATATTATATATAATATTATTATATATAATATGAGGTTCAATATTTAAATTGACAAGAGTAATGTAACTCAAGATCTTATTCATTAGTAACACTTGATAAGAACCCGGAACTAGGGTCGAAACGTCGTGTAATAACTTTTTATATTAAATATATGCCAGTTGGGTCGAAGTAATAATTATCTTTGGAATTATATATAATGTTTTGCATTATCTTTAGTGAAAAAATAAGAAATTAATTTTTAAAGTCAATATAACTTGCTTACAATATATTTTTTGACTATATAGTATACAATTCTGTTAACATATGCAGCAGAGAGAAAACATAATTACAAAATTTTAGTACAATGTTTCGCCTACTGATACTAAAAAATTAAAAAGTATCAAGTTACTACTAGTTATTAAAATAGGTGGCTATTTTTGATACTTTTATTTATAAATGGTTATAAATAGCATATATGTATAGAGATAAGTAAAATTATTATAAAATTTCTTGTCTTTTTAACATCTACTCGATATTCTAATTTATATTTCACATTTATAATTTACAACTAGAAACATGTAGATGTACTATTGTGTAATGTATTAAATAATATAAAACAACTTTTTAAAAAATTTATTTTTTGTGCTTTTGATCGAGATATCTTCTTGCATTTCAAATATTTTTCTTATCAAAGAGAAAGTTACGCAAGAATGAGTTAATAAAGGCTAATAAAAATTTATTACTTTCTCTTAGCAAATAAGTTATGGAAAGTTTAGCTCTCTTCGATTATTGAAGCAGTTTTGTCTAATAATTAGGTTTCTATATTAGTTTCAGATCAATTAAATAATGCATTCAAGTGAGAGATGTTAACTCGATTCTTTTTTTCACTAGTGCATTTATTGTCACTGATAGTTTTGACAATGTTCATATTTCAACAATAAATATGTTTTTATTATCATTTTGTTCGTGTCATAAAAATTTTATGAATTCCTATATTTTAAATTCTTGTTAAAATTCTTGTTTTATTGTTATATCTTTTAACACAAACGAATTCTGGAAAATACGATGCCATATACTTTCGATTTTTATCCCGATGAAAAAATGTACAATATATATATATACTACATACGACATATGTATATATTTTATTGTTGATGTTAGTAAATTATTGCCCGTTGATTGAGGTCAATTCACTAGTCGACGTCATGCGGATTGAGTTTTTCGAGCCATTTTCCGTAGATTTTTGGCCGCTGAATCCGAATCTGGCAGTGAAATTTTTCTATCACATCTAATTTTTGAGAAAATTGAGGTCAAAGGTGCAAAAATACGTGTTTTTGGCCATTTTTGACAAAGTATAGCTGATGAACCCGATGTGTTAGAAAATTCGACAATAGCTCAAAATAAAGGTTAGACAATATACTTTAGGCTAAGCAAACCCATAATTAATCCGCAATTACCTATCACGAGCTACAACGTTTCTTTGTGGTGAGGTGCGCGCACGCTCACGCCTCACCAGTCGCTGGCTGAGGGGAATCAGAAATGAATATTTCAAAGTACACTACACTCAATTTTTGTCCAATTCAAGTTTTTTTGTTAAATTTGGCCAAAAATCTACGGGAAATGACTCGAGAAACTCAATCCGTATGACGTGTCGACCAGTAAATTGACCTCAATCAACGGGATTGATCCGCATATCGACCAGTGTTATTGGCTAATTCGAATTTTCGCTGTATCGTTCTTCTAATTCTATTTAATAACCGTTTTCATTTTACGCATACAACTTATTTTAATTCAAAAATTTTGACTTTTTATATTAATATCGTTAAATAAAAAATAATTTACTGTAAGTTTTATACAAAATTTAGTAAATTTAATAGATATTCAGAGAAATAAATATGGTTTAGAAATTACAGAAAAATTATGTAAATAAGCAAATGTGTCACATGTGTTTGTGAATGCAGCAGACAATAAGCAGAATCATTAATGTTAAAAATTCTTATTCTTAAATACAACAATTACAACAACATGGATTATGTTTAAGTTTTAATATGCCGTTTCAATTAAGAGTATAATTTTGTATTATATAACATCGATTTTTAAGTGTGTGACATAAAATTAACAAACTATATTTATATTTTTTTATAGTATCAAAACTTTATAATTACGTATTATAGTTTTAATTACACAAGTAATCCATTATCTGCAATATATAACACACATTCAAATGTCTTTATAAAAATAATCTTTAATCTGCGTGAATTTTATTGTTAGATCAAAGCACATGAAAATACTTTTTCTAGATACTGACCGAAGCTTCAAGATCCTCCAGATTCTCCGATGTGAACACGATGGCCACTTTCGTCAGCATTAACACTTTTAGTAAAATACATAATGTTTTTAACATTCGTAACATAATAATTTTCTTCTTTTGTAGATGTTTGTATTATTGTTGCTAGGTTTGTATTGTTGATGTATTTGATCGGCTTTCACACGATTCTCGACTAACAGCTATCAATGTTCCAAGCGTTATTTTCAATGATGCAGATTCACTAATCGAATCAATGTTTCTACAATCGAATCAATTTCTCTCGATGGATTCT
Source organism: Lasius platythorax (assembly GCA_963971435.1). Lineage (NCBI taxonomy): Eukaryota > Metazoa > Arthropoda > Insecta > Hymenoptera > Formicidae > Lasius > Lasius platythorax. Next base: position 37,833 of record CAXASD010000106.1, on the reverse strand, counting down.
TTGTTAGACGTTGAGTTTGTATACGTGCGTGCATATGTATAAATTAAGAGTTCCTATCTTTGAATGTTACTTTTTAAGATTTTCTTTCTCATGATCGATTATATGGAATTTTTATGATAAAATTATAAAACTGCTGAATATAAAAATGTAAAACTAAGATACCTGATCCGAATAAGGCCCACTTAATTTATTTTATTTTTTCAAAATTATATTTATGGGGATATTAAACTACATTAGGTAAAAATAAAATCGGTATTTATGCATAAAGGAGGCCTCCTCTCCGATTTGGTTTATTTTTAAATATGTTGTAGGGGGGGGGTCTTCCTGAGTAATTTCATATATATATATAAGGATCGGACTCAAATAGTTTCGGAGATACAAACTGAAAAAAATTAAAAATAAAAAATTGCAAAAGTGAAAACCCCCGAAGGGGGGGGGGGGGGCGGAACCCACTACGTCCACGCATATACTTTACAACGTAAAGCGAGGTGTATCCTACAATTCTTGTGTGGATTGGAAAGTGTATGCGTGGATGCAGTGGGTTCCGCCTCCCCTACGGGGGGGCACCCACTTCCAGAAGATATAACCTAACCCAAACCTATTTTTGATTTAAAATTAAAATTTGGTTTGGGTTAAGCTCTCTCTGTCCACTGAAGCAACACACACACACACACACACACACACACACACACACACACACGCACGCACGCACGCACGCAAACACGCACGCGCGCACACACCGAAGGGGGGTCAGGTGGGGGGCCGAAGGCCCCCCGCACCCCCCCTCGATGGGTGGAACACGCTTCGCGTGGAATGTTGCAAACTCATGTGAATTATTTTTTATTTTTATTTTTTTAGCTTGTATCTCCGAAACTATTTGAGTCCGACCCTTATATACACTTACTGACAAAAGTTAAGAAACAAAATAATCGTTTGGAAACTACTGTATGTTGTTTATTTTCTGAGATACATAGGTTGGAAGCAAAAATAGCATAAAGAGATAACATTTCATACATCAACATACTACAAGCTTTTTTTCGATTATACTTGTATAAAGACTACAATTAATATTGAGTCGAAGAAACGAAATAAAACTTTGTGACAAAAATTAGGAAACATAGTTTACTTAAATAACACAGGTATGCATGGTTCTGCGTTCTGGGAAACAAAAGTCGTTTCTTACGTAATTTTGCTCGCAGAATCCGAATCTGGCCGCAGAATTACTCTATCACGTCAGGTTCCCGAGATAAATGGGTTGAAATAGCCAAAAAACAGCGATTTTGGCCATATTCATCCTATTCTTAATAACAAAGCAATTTTTTTTTCTTAAAAATACTCAATGGCATCTTAAAGTACTGGTTTTTATCTTGAAAATGGATTTTGGTTTTCAACAGTACGATTTTTTTTTGCTGAGATATTCTATTTCGAATGTAGAGAGTTTATAGTGCATTATAGTAGCATTTTAGGCTAATAGATCACATTTTCAATTTCTGTAACCCTTCTTGTGGTGTGTGTGTGTGTGTGTGTGTGTGTGTGTGTGTGTGTGTCACAAGGATAATTGTGACACACACACCACAAGAAGGGTTACAGAAATTGAAAATGTGATCTATTAGCCTAAAATGCTATGCTATAATGCACTATAAACTCTCTACATTCGAAATAGAATATCTCAGCAAAAAAAATCGTACTGTTGAAAACCAAAATTCATTTTCAAGATAAAAACCAGTACTTTAAGATGCCATTGAGTATTTTTAAGAAAAAAAATTGCTTTGTTATTAAGAATAGAATAAATATGGCCAAAATCGCTGTTTTTGGCTATTTCAACCCATTTATCTCGGGAACCTGACGTGATAGAGTAATTCTGCGGCCAGATTCGGATTCTGCGAGCAAAATTACGTAAGAAACGACTTTTGTTTCCCAGAACGCAGGACCATGCATACCTGTGTTATTTAAGTAAACTATGTTTCCTAATTTTTGTCACAAAGTCTTATTTCGTTTCTTCGACTCAATATTAATTGTAGTCTTTATACAAGTATAATCGAAAAAAAACTTGTAGTATGTTGATGTATGAAATGTTATCTCTTTATGCTATTTTTGCTTCCAACCTATGTATCTCAGAAAATAAACAACATACAGTAGTTACCAAACGATTATTTTGTTTCTTAACTTTTGTCAGTAAGTGTATATATATGAAATTACTCGGAAAGACCCCCCCCCTACAACATATATAAAAATAAAGCAAATCGGAGAGGAGGCCCCTTTTATGCATAAATACCATAAAATCTTTATTTCAATCACTTTCAAAAATAAAATATGTCTTTTGTATAGAGTACTTATAAAGAACAAAAAGAAATGTTTTTAAACTCGGTTTTTGTGCCTTATTATATGCTTATATCTATTAAAAGGCCCAAATAAGAAATAAATTAGAAATATATATATTCCAGAAAATCAAGATACAAATTTGTTATTTTCTGTAACTAGGAAGTTAAATAATATTATAATATGTTATAACAAATCATAGAATTAAGTACACTTAATAAACTTTTTGAAATACTTTTACGATCTATGCAGCAAATTTTTATAAGAACGGCGCTCACATTCACCTCGTCGCAAAGTTTATGTCGTACTGAACAGATGTGTTGTTCAAGTAACTAAGTAGGGGGTTTCAAATCCCCTTGCCTCTCCTCAATGGTCGCCAGTCGCCATGATAGATCTTTCAAACATATAGGGGAAGTTGCCCCAGTGCCGGACACTTAAGCCTTTTGTCATGTTAGAGGAAAACCTGTAAATGAATTAAAACAAAAAACAACCCAAATGATAGAGAACAACGTGAGTAATAATGTAGTAAAAAAAAAACGTCAATATAACTTGTTTTTAATAACTTATTTTTGATTTCTAAATAGTATTGTGGACCTGACAATATTAAGGATAACGAGCGCGGAAGAGTGACGAACATTATATATATTAGAGGTCATCACTCTTATATGTGTGTGTCTGCGTGCGTGTGGAGCTATGTATATTTATTTTGACGAGCGGTACGTTGGAGTCAGTCACATTTTTGTCGTCGAACTGTAAGCTTGAAATAGATTGCTCTTGAAATTTGTATTCGATCACCTTTATTCTTCCCGTAAATAACTAAATGCCTCCTTCCTTTCGGATTGCTCAAGACCATAGTATTGCAAATATTGTCATTCAAAAAACTGTTCCCAGTACCGGACACATTTTTTTAAATGCAAAATACTTATAAAAAACAACAAGAGACATGTTAAAATATAAAGAAATAATAAAATAATAATTTTATTTATTTTATTTAAGAGAGATCACTTTAGTTTTTGCAACGTTTACACACAAAGTGAGCTATGTTGTTGCTGTCAGCACATGAGCCCAACCATGACAGTTGCAACACATCATCAACTGCCTTTTTCATATTTTCTTCGTCCTATTTTCCTTTTTTAGGTTCTGCCATCTCACTAAAATCTCTGAAAATAAACGACGCCTTTAGTATATTTGTCACGAAAATTTTTATTCTGTCCGGTATTGGGAACATAGGTAGTGTCCGGTACTGGGGCAACGCAAGAGGTTAAAAAAAATTGCTACCAATTAATACCTACGAAAACTTTCGTTAATTTAAACATATTTTCTTATTCTATATTCAAATGGAATCATTATTGAAATATAACATTAACTCATCTAAAGATAGTCAAAAAGTGATGTAAAAGTTAACTACATACGTAGCACAAGTAACAGGTACATCAGAATGAATTTCTCAACAATGGCGACAAACAATGGCGGACAAACTTCAGATGAGGCAAACTACTATATTACATAGCGTCCCTCTATCTATGTATAACTGTCACATACTATCTAATGTAGAAATATGTAAACGTCTACTGTCCGGCACTGGGAACTGTCCGGCAACTTCCCCTACATAATAAACTTTCATGATTATGAACAGTATATTTTTATAAAGAAGATGTATGTATTATTACCTGTTTTTTATATCTTCAAAATTATCCAATATTTCTTTAAGTATTGTAGTGTTCTTAGCATGAGTCTCGCAAGAGTAGAAAGAAAAATATTAGCAATTAAAGCATTACAACGCTTTTCTTCTTTATCATTATCTTTCAACATATTTCAAATATCGGTATAAGAAACTGCAGGTAATTAAGGATAATTTGGGAATCTTCAAAACAATGAAGAAATTCCAACATTTATGATAAAATTTTTCTTTGTATATGTTGCAAGCGTAATACAAAATCAGGCATTTTACACACACACGCACGCACGCACGCACGCACGCACGCACGCACATTTGTCTACATTTATGTAGACATAACGCGAGAAAACCCTAAAACTTTCGTTATGCCAGCTTATTGTAAAATGCTTGATTTTGTATTATGCCTGCGACATATGTACTAAATGCGTCGATCCATATATCGCGCCATACACTTGAGTTCGCTGTCTTTATACCATTAAAGTATGTCCATTCCTGCCACCCAGGCAAAAGTCTATGACATACAGAAAATAAATGTTTTAGTTTTCGACATATCTTTAATCGATATTTAGCATATAATTTCTTTATCCAGGAAAAAAGTCCATATATAATTAAATATAAATATATAAAATTATATATAAAATATGTTTTCTTTCTCTTGTATAATCACTGTCCGTATATACAGAAACAATAATAAGAATAATGGGAATAATGGAAAAATAATTAGAAACATAACTTTTGTATTATTTCTTTCAGAAAAAAGATATTAAGAAAAATATTAAGAAATCTGAAAAATTGCTTACAATAATATATAAATTTATATATAAGTATATAATTGATAAAAATTTATAAGTTATAAATATTAATTATTAATTAAATTAGTTGTTCATTTATTATTTATTTAATTAATTAAAATAATTGTCTTTTAATATTAATTAATTTATTATTTAGTTAATTTAGCATTATTAATTAATTAATTAATATGACCCGGGCACATCAAGTTTTTGTATGTCACTTTAATCTTAAATAACCCATTTAGTTCCGGGCCTACCTGGTAAAGTTTATAATTTCAAAACAAGTCGATTAGTTTGGCACGGGATACTTTTAAATTCGAAATTGGCGATTGATGTGATTGACGTTATTGCAGTAAGGGTTAAGTAGTTTTATGATACTATTTGTAATAAAATTATTTTTGAAAATCAGGTTTTAACAAATCCTCATAAACTGAATTGTTTCTAAGTACTTGGCTAGTTGTTGACTATTGATTTCATATTTAGTTTTGATTTTATATTTTTTAGGGGTACATTATTTTTAGAGAAAAATTTTTTAAATTATTTTTAAAGGATAATTTTTTTTAAAGTTATTTTTTAAGAGTAAATATTTTTTCAAACTTTTTGTTGCGTACAAGTTGGGATACTTTTTATGTATTTGGCGTATTTTTTTACCTTTATGAAGTTTTCTTTCATTGGAATATTACTGCTTTTTGTAAATAATTATATTTATATTTATCAAAAAAAACAAATTATATTTAATTTATTTAATTTATTTAATATATGTATATACATATACAGGGTGAAGCAATAACTATTAGCACCTTAAATATCTTCGAATCTATAAGGTCTAGACGAAGATTTGTTTAACCAAAATTACACGGTACGAAGGGGACTATCATATGGCAATAATAATTTTTGTCCAGGTGAAGGCGCTTCGGAGATATCAAGGTCACCTTGAATTTTTAAAATGGAACCACCCTATCTTTTTACATAAATCGATTCCTTGCAATATTCTGCATAAAAAAATATTAAGGTAGGATAGCCAAAAAGTGAATAGTTAACGAGATATTTTATACTTTAATTTGACATAATCTTACATAAACTATGAAATATATCGTAAAATATTCATTTTTCGATGATCTTATCTCAATAGTTTTATGCACAAAATAATGAGAGAAATCAAGAAGGCATAAGAAAACACATAGTTGTTTATAAGAAATAATATTTAGCTGCTAGTTGCAAATTACATACTTTTTCTTAAAAACAACTATGTTTTCTTTACATCAATTGATTTCTCTCATTATTTTGTGCATAATACTATTGAGATAAGATCATCGAAAAATGAATATTTTACGAGATATTTCATAGTTTATGTAAGATTATGTCAAATTTTAGTATGAAATATCTCGTAAACTATTCACTTTTTGACCATCCTACCCTTATAATTTTTTATGCAGAATATTGCAAGGAATCGATCTATATAAAAAAATAAGATGGTTCCATTTAAAAAATTTAAGGTGACTTTGATATCTCCGAAACGCCTCCACCTGGACAAAAATTATTATTGCCATATGATAGCCCCCTTCGTACCGTGCAATTTTGGTTACACAAATCTTCGTCTAGACCTTATAGATTCGAAGACATTTAAGGTGCTAATAGTTATTGCCTCACCCTGTATGCATATACAGGGTGTTTCTAAATAAGTGCGAAAAATTTTAGGAGATGATTCTTTGTCGAAAATTAAGGGGGGTTTTTCATGTAAACATATACTCCTATATCCCTCCCTAAGGAGTTACACTTCTCCAAAGGGGGAGGTGAAAATTATGTTTTTAAATATTTTACATTTTTTATATTCTTTAAGAAACTTTTGTTTCTGATGGAAGTAATTGTTTATCTTATTTAAGCAATAATATATTTATATAGTTGTAAGTAAATATTTATAGTAAATATTACATTGAATATACATTATTTCATACATTTAAATAATACTTTTATAAAATATATAATTATATTTATTAATTAAAATATATTGTTTTTTTAATAAAAAATCTAATTTTTTCTAACTAAAAAGTACGTTTTAATAAATATTTTAATAAACTAGATTAAAAAATATTTGGTTAAAAATTATATCAGAAGGCTGTAAAAAAACATTTAACGTGTCACGCGTATCAAGAAGCGAGCAACATTGTCCGTCGGTTTCGTTGCCGGCTTGGTAGGAAGGAGACAGAAAACAGTATATATCTGTTAGAGTTCTCTCATATCTATGCTAAGAAATAAAGACTCTCGTTATGAAATACAAATATAAATTTCAAACGGGCTATAAGAGCCAAACGTAGGTGAGGGGTCTGAATAGCTCAGTGGTAAGAGCAGTCGCCCGACAAGCAAAAGACTCGGGTTCGATTCCCGATTCAGCGACTTCGCCCCGATATTATTCTCGCCTATGATTCTTTAGAAGGGTCAGAGGGGTTTATCCGAAAAAAATCTCGAAGTGAGATTTAATTTAATTTAATTACTTGGTATCGTACCAAGAAAAATTTGTGCCTTGTGCACAGCTAATAATTTCAGTGAAAAAATTAATTTTTCACTGAAATCGACGCACTACCATCCGCGTTTGGCTCTCATAGCCCGTTTGAAATTTATAGTATATCTGTTCTCTTCTATCCGAAGCTAGCCGAAGCGCCGAGCTCACATGTACGTGGTTTTGCTTGTGTGCGTTATCCCCTCCGCGGTTGCATGTTGCTCGCGTCTCAATAATGCACACACATTCGCATATGATTTTGTCTCTTAAGGCGTATTTGCACTCAAGCGAATAATTGTAATTTACACACACGCACACACACGCACTCAACGTATTACAAAGAATCTGTCGAGAGACATAAAGGAACATCGATTCGATCAGTGTATCTGAATCATTGAGAAGATCGCATGGAATATTGATAGCTGTTGGTCCCTAGTCGAGAATCACGTGAAAGCCGATCGATTATAAACATCTACAAGAAAATTATTATGTTAAGAACGTTAAAAATATTATGTATTTTACTAAAAGTGTTAATGTTAACGAGAACAGCCATCACGTTCTCGGAGGATCTGGAGGATTTTAAAGCTTCGGTGAGTCTCCAGAAAAAATATTTTCGTGTGCTCTGATCTAAACTTCAGGCAGTTAAGAGATTTATTCATGAAGAAAATTGAATGTTATATATTGCAGATAATAGATTACTTGTGTAATGTAACTGTACATTACGTAACTAAAGAAATTTTGTTGCTTTAGGAAAATATATACAAAGTTTGTTAATTTTGCGTCACATTTAAAAATCAATGTTATGGAGTACAAAATTAAACTTAATTGTGACGATATTAAAACTTAAACGTAATGTAATATGTGTTGTTATTGTGTTGTGACGATATTAAAACTTAAACGCAATGTAATAATTGTATTTAAAAATAAGAATTTTTAACATTAAAATTCCGTTGATTCTGTTTATTCTCTGCTACATACATTGATAAACACATATATGTGACACTTTTGTTATTTACATAATTTTTTGTAATTTCTAAAGCATCTTTATTTCTCTCTCTACTTATATTTATTAATTTTTGTATAAAACTTACACCAATTGTTTTTCATTTAATAAAATTAAAGTAAAAAATTAAAATTTTTCGGTTGTATTATGTTGTAACAAAGCGGCTACTAAATATTGAAGTAGAAGATCGATATAGTAAAACTTCAAATTGGTTCTCAATCAATTTGTTTTAAGGCCAATAATATGCACAATTGCTATCACTCGTTATATGTGCAAATTGATATGCTATTTATCACTCAATGTATATGTATATGTCAATATGTTTATGTATATATTTTCATCGAGATAAAAGTCGAAAGTTTATGGCATTGTGGTCTTCAGATTTCATTTGCGTCCAAAAATATAACAATACAAAAAGAAATTTAACAAGATTTTTAAAATGAACTGGAATTTATAAAATTTCTATGGCAACGAAGAAAATGATAATAAAAATATATTCGTTGTTGAAATAAAAACATTGTTAAAACTATCAGTGATAACAACTGCACTCGTGAAAAAAGAAATCAAGTTAAAGTAGAGTCGCTTACTTGAAGAAATTAATTAATTAATCTAAAACTAATATAAAAACCGAATTATTAGACAAAACTTTCAACAATCGAAGAGAACCACGCTTCCCATGACTTATTTGCTAACAGAGACAGTTATAAATTCTTTGTTATGCCTCTCGTGAGGCACGGGATTTATCGGGATCGTTGCCGGATAAGAACTCTGAAAAGTTCGGGCTCCGCCCAGAGAAGAGACACTTTATACACTTAGAACTTTATTATAAACAGGACACTAGATATATATATTTATATATACAGGGTGTTCCAAAACTATTTTTCCTCAACGAAAATGTCGAGGGAGGTCATCATTTTTTGCAAGCTCCCAATTTTTGCCATTATATATCTTTGTAACTAAGCCTGAAATTAAAATTCTATTAAATTAAACTCGATCTGAAATTAACTGAAGAATGTAGTTTTGTTAATATTTTAATTCCATGAAGCTTAGTTTGCAAAAAGCCCTTTATTTTCAATCACTTATAACTCGAAAATTATTGGTGCCTGAATATTTTTGTTGAGGAAAAATCGTCTCCAAATAACCTCAGGAATCTCCCATTAACGGGATATGCGGTAGTTCTGGGACACTCTGTATATATCTATATATTATTACATATGGGCGAGTTAGATACTATGACACTAACCGGCGCGTGTGTGAGTCACAGAGTAACGACGGTTCGTTCTGACGAATATGCCTCGTTAATAATTGACCGCGATGACACGTATGTTCTGATTTAGTGACTGCCCGCTGCGTTTTGGCGGTGGGTCTTCTTATACTGGGTAATTAGGTCGGAATGCGGTCAAAGTCCAGATGCAAGCGAAGGAGGTTAAAAGAAATCCTTCGCTTGCACTTTGGCAATTTTTTGGGTCGCAATGTTTTTTGCAATTTTCGCAACTCTTGTTCTCGTTTCGCGCGTGACCCGCTGTGTTGGCGTTTCTTGCCGGTATTTGTCCTACTTCGATTATAATATAAAATATATATAATAAAATAATTTAATATATGTGTATAGCCTTTGGGGCTATAACATCTTATTGGTTTTTATTAATCCATTCTTGCGTGTATTCTACAATCTTCTCTTTAACATAAGAAAAATGTTTGATATCTCGATCAGGAACACAATAAGAAAAGATTTTTAAAAAAGTGGTTTGCACAGTATTTAATACATTACACAGTAGTGCATCTACATGTTTCTAGTTGTAAATTATAAATGTAAAATATAAATTATCATAGAATATGGAATAGATATTAAACAAACAAGAAATTTTATAATAATTTTACTTACCTGTATCATTTATACAGGGTGTCCGATAATTATTAACACAGCCGAAATGTGAAGGTAGATTGGCTCAATCTGAAAAGAAAAGTCCTGTACCATTTTGCTAAATTCGCAATAGTTATTGCGTTATTAATTAAAATATCTGAGCTAATGAGCGCGTGAGAAGCGGTAGGCCGGAATCGGTAGGCATGTAAGATGGCTTATTTGTTTACGCCTCTTAGCAATAAAAGCATCATCTGAGCGAGAGGTGGAGTCACGCAGCGAGCGGCGAGCGACGTGTGATATTTGTTGCTAAGAGATGCAAACAAATAAGTCATCTTACATGCCTACTGATTCTGGCCTACCGCTTTCTACGCGCTCATTAGCTCAGATATTTTAATTAATAACGCAATAACTATTGCGAATTTAGCAAAATGGTACATGACTTTTCTTTTCAGATTGAGCCAATCTACCTTCACACTTCGGCTGTGTCAATAATTATCGGACACCCTGTATAACTAAAAGTCATTTATTTGAACAACTAATCGTTCCTTGATCCTTTTTGATTTTTCGGTAAGTGAATGATTTACCAGTAAGTGAAACATGTTGTGTTAATATTTTGTAATTATGTCTTTTCTATTGAATATGTTAATATAACATTATTTATAGTCATATAATATTTGATAAGCGAGCTATTGACTTTAAAAATTAACTTCTTATTTTTTCATTAACGATAATGCAAAACTACTTATAAGATTTATTTTAAAACATTTTGAGATAATTTATTAAATATATAATATATTGAATACACACAGTAACTCAAATGCCAATAATGGACGGTTCGACGTAAGTGAAGCAAAACAATCTGCGCGGTTTTAGCTGGATCATTTACAAATTTAACTTGATCCATTTCTAACAAAACTGAACGTTGCTTTGAAACGTTGGGATATCTAGCTCATATTTATTAATCTCGCTATTTGGAACTCTGCTTTTATTACTTCAACGACTTATATTCATCAGATCATCTGCGAAATAAGTTTCTATTTAATCGCACATATATTTTTCCTCAAACGATTCGACAGAATAGTAGACTTACAAGCTATACAATGTATATTCAGCAGAAAACTCCAGTCTTCAAGATCATCCAGCATCGTGACTACATGTTATCAAACATCAAATCTGTCCAGGATTATTTTGACAGCGAGACTGTGAGAAATGAAGTTGGTAAGAAATGCAGACATGTCTACAATTTCAGAACTTAGTGATAAGTTGCAGGAAAATGTATATATAAAACATTATCAAAATAAAATAAAATCACAAAAAATTATGAAAATAATATAACTTTACAAATTCAAGAAAATATAAATTAAATCTAAAGAAATATCTCTCAACAACAAGAAAAATGTAAATATAAATTCTATTCGAGAGGAGAGAAAAAAAGAGGGAATAATGCAGGTACTGTAAGCGAAACAGTTTAAGATAAAGTCAATCTCTTTATTTTGCTAGCTAAGTTGTTTTTAAGCAGTCGCAAATCTTATATTCTAAACTCTTAATTACAGATAGAAAACTTCGAGAAGCGATAAACGCTCTGTAAACGTTGAAATATTTCTATTCATTATAAGATATTCGTTTTTGCTCAATAATAGTAATTATGTTTCTAATGGGTCTATTCTGTAAGGAAATTTTCGCTCTGTAAGCTCTATAATCTTGAAAAATGTAAAACTATAACGAACATGCTATTCTATAATGACAATCAATCTTTGTAAGATGTTACATAGCTGTAAGTTAACACTGTAAGTTTGCAGTGACATTTTTCTCGCCATAAACGCTACATTTTAAGGTTATTTTTTCATTTTTCTTAACTTTGACAGTTTTTAAGACGCGATAAATAATCCAAATTTTGTAATATTTTCATATTTTCTCTTGGAAGAAGCTTACAACAGGTAATTTTAATTATATATTCAGTATATAAGACAAGATAGTCTATTTTTCAACTATTTTTTAATTATTATTGTTCTAGAATGATCAGTAAAATTAGACTTGAAAAGAGCAAAACTATAAAAAAATTAGGACCAAGCTGGATTTTTGTGGAGACCTTTATTTCGATGTTCTAATGAAATCCTGGAAAGTACCCTTAATTTGACACATGAGTTTTATAGGGGGTGAAAGGGGGTAAATTTTAGTTTTTTGCCATTATCTCGAAAACTATCAATTTTTCGAGAAAAATAGTTATTATCAAAATTGTAGTTCATAAAATTCTTTACAAAAAAGGTTATTATACTTTTTTTCGTGGAATCAACCGTTTCGAAGATATAGAGTGAATTAAGTCTGAAAGAGAAAATGTGCACACTACTATAGTATTATATGTGACTATGAGGTGCAGAAAAGTTATATTAGAAATATTTTGCTGTCGAAAAAGATTTTATAAGTATCTACAGAGAAACTGAAAGCTAAATATTATACTATTTATTGTGCCTGAATCCTCATGCGATCTTGATGAGCAGCTGCCCGGCACACAAAGAAAAGGGCGTTTTCTACCTGCGTTTGTATGTGTGTTAGTGTGTTTGTATTGCTCGAAGTAAATTTGTAGATGGTATGACCAGTCTTCGAGAAGTTCTCATAGTAATCGCATCGGACGTGTTATATTGTATAGTCCAGTATACAATATATACTGGACGTATTATAAATATTTTATTTTTAAAATATTTCTGTGAAATCTCGATAAATAGTGCTAAAATGGAAGAAATGTGTTTCATTTGTTCTAATCTTTTATCGGATGGTCAAACTGTTGTGTTGAGCGTGGGATAAAAACTTTGCGAGACGCGAATAAAGAAAGGAAAACAAAAAAAAACGCGCCCAGTACTCTACCCCCGCGGTGGTGTGGAAAGGAGTACGTGTTTTTTACAAACTACAGACATTGCAACATTACCGCACGTTTTACTCAAAAATGATTAATTGTACGAAAAAAAGTATAATGACCTTTTTTGTAGAGAATTTTATGAGCTACAATTTTAAAAATAACTGTTTTTCTCGAAAAATTGATAGTTTTCGAGATAATGACAAAAAACTAAAATTTACCCCCTTTTACCCCCTACAAAAAAAACCCATAGATCAAATTAAGGGTACTTTTCAGGATTTCATTAGAACATTAAAATAAAGGTCTCCACAAAAATTCAGCTTGGTCCTAATTTTTATGAAGTCAAAGTCTAATTTTACTGGACCAAAATTATATAATTTTTATAATTTTTATATTTTATTTTATTTTATTTTTTATATTTTTTTATAATTTTTTTCTACTACTGTTGGATTCACAGTGCCACTGCGGAGGATGTAATCCTGCTCCATGGTACTTAAATAAATTTCACATTGTTCCCTTGTTGTATTAATAGCTCTTTTCCTATTTCGTTTGAGTCCACTTTGGTTTCTATTATAATTAAATTATTGTCATAAATAATTTAACGAAAGTTAAAATTATAAATATTTTTATACAAATTTACTTACTCATTAGTCATATTTTCTTTATTCATATTAATTTTGTCTTTTTCAAAAAACTACACAAAACTTTTTGACGGAACTCGACGCCAATTTCCCAATCTTATAAAAATACAATTGAGGTTAACTGCACTATGAATATTATTGTAATCTTTTTTATTGTTTTTTTGATAGAACGGATCGACTTGTGAGAGCGATTAATGACATATATCGGTGTGGTATATGTAGACCCACATATAATGACTAATTGCTCTCGGGTCAATCCAAATCAGTCGAAAATGCTTTACATTACTTACATAGATTACTTACATAGTGCAAGATTATGGAGATTATCACAGAATATCAAATATGTTATATTTACAGAGCTCTGTATCTTCCGCACTTACTGTGCAATGTAAGCTACATAGCTTATAGAGAGACAGTGTTACAGAGCATTTTTACAGAATAGACCCATAAGTCTCAAGAACACGAAAACTTTTTTCTATTATTTTAAGTTACACTTTTTTTGTTTTAAAAATTAATATTGGCTACGTTAATTTTCATATTTTGTAATTTTTGTTCTTCTTTTACTTATAAATGCCTGTCATCTAAATTTATCTGAGATATACTATATTTTCTTTGTAACAATTCAAAAAATTATTCCATTTTATCTATTCTCAATTACTGAAACCAGAATTTTTATACATATATAACTATATATGTCAATATGTCCGATTTTGAAGAATCTCTAGATAGATTTATTTATATATTCAATTTTTGTATATAATTTTTGTATATAAATTTGTTTTTGTATATAAATTATATACGATTTTGAAACTTCCAGATAGCATTCCAAGCGAACCAACATTTCCCAGGGCATTCGTGGAATTCGGCAATAGACTAAACGAGAAAAACATTTTTGTGACATTCAGGTAAATAATCTAAATTCTTAACACGTATTTTTTATTCTTTTTACAATATATTAAAGCTCTAACTCTACTCTGTCAGAAATTCGCTAAAAATAAAAAGATTCAGGTATTTTATTTCTTTTACTGATGGAACGAACCTGATTTTACAAAGGGAGTGATACAAAAATACAAAGTCCATTATTGGTTCATCGAGAACCTGAAGAGGATTCAAACCAGTGTGGATATTATCCCAGCTAAGATATTGCAATACAAGGTGTACGATTTAAAACCTGATACAATGTACTACTTTAAAGTACAAGCGCATAACGAAGTTGGCACTGGTCCTTACACGAAGTTTATCAATGTGTCGACCGCGTACCAGAATCCGGTACCTGTATTACTCGTCACCTCGTATAGTAGTGTGAATATATTGGATATAGATTTACAGATCGACTTCGCACTTAATGAATACGATGCCTATGAAGAAATCGCTTACTCAGCATTGGAACATAAGATATATGGGATTACTGAAACACAAGAGCTAATGATATGGGATTTTAATTTAAGCGCAATCGAAACAAAGCCAAATTACACAAAAATAGCTGTTCTTGACAGTTCTGCGCACAGTCTCTGCATCGATTGGATAGCAAGAAATCTTTATTGGATACAAATTAGCAATGGAATCAACAACATTATGAAGCTAGACTTAACATTGTGGCAAAGTTTTGACAAAGTTAAATACGATATTATTCTATCAGGGATACCTAAGATAAATTTTTTAAATTTACTGCCGTCTACAGGGTACATTAAATTTCATCGATCTAAAAAATTTTGTCCCTTTTAATTTAGCATTTGTGTTGTTTTACAATTATTCTATAATTTAATTTCATTTTTGTATTAAAAATCAAAAGTTATGGAATCATAAATTGACACAGAATTGTAAAAAATTTAAACAATCACATATTAATTTCTCTGACATACAGTTACAATTATATTTTCTAAGTAGAGAATAATATGTATATTTTCCAGATATTTTTATTGGATAGGCTCAACTTCGGATAAGCAATATACAATAATGCAATCGGATTTCGATGGAAAAAACATAAAGCCTTTTTTGAAAAACGAAGACAATATATGCTTCTGCCTATACAAACTATTAGAATCAGATTCCTTCATGCAGATTGATGACACGAATATTGACAAGCCGCTAATATACTGGACATCGAAAGATCGCTTATTCGCAGCGGACATTTATGGTCGTAAATGTAACCTGATTTTAAGCGCTGGAAATAAAACAAATTTCGATTATTTAACACTTGACAAGATAAACATTTACTTGTACAGTGGATACGAACAACAAATCTATATTTTAAAAAAAAAGTATGCTCTTCTCAAAAGCAAAGAAAACGCATTTAAACATATCAAAAAAGTACGTATCTCTTTAATACCTCATATAAATCAAGCTTTATCTCTTGATAAATCTTTGCAACCATATCCCCCGACGATATGTCTCACACCTAACATGAAAGCTTATCATGTTGAAGAAATGTTGATAACCGCGAACAGTATCGTCGTAAGGCTTCCGGAGCCGGTTCTCAATGACGGATGCAAAAAGTACAACTTAGCCACCACTATATATACCATCTCCGTCAGCTATTTGACATGTTTGGACAATGACCTTAACAAGTTGGAGGAATTCAATGTGCAGACGTACAAACGGCATTACGAAATTCAGAATTTAACGCCGTTCACAGAGTACACGCTGAAGCTGGCACTGAGCAATTTCTACGTCGACAAGTTATCGATGGATTTGCAATATGACGCGGGTGTTAAACTGACAACTATCCCGGGCAAGCTCAATGCGCCGAAAGATGTGACAATTCAAGTTCTAACGCCTACTGTGGCGGTAGTCTATTGGACGCCACCCAAGAAACTAAATTGCGTGGCAGTAAACTACGAGGTGCATTGGATGTCAGTTCTTTTTCCAAATAACACGAAAAAAATAACTGATCAACATAACAAACAACTTATCAATCAGCCCGAACGTACGGTAGATGGTAAATTTTTCACAACAATCCAGCCGCTGCTGCCAGGTCAAAAATACTTGGTATACGTGCGTGTGTATCCAGCCAACTTCAGCAATTTCTTCACTGACAGTTTGACCAAAATAGTCTACATGTGGGAACCGAATAATTTAATTTTAAGCGGGGTCAGTACAAGCGGTATGAATATCTCGTGGATTTCTAGTGTTAATCTGACGATCCATACTGGATTTGGTTACACACTGGAATATAAAAATCATGAGATGCGGGAATGGCAAATCGTGAATAGCACTGAGGTGAATAATGACAAAATAATATTTTATATAGAAAATTTATTCTCGCGAACTCTATACAAATTCCGTTTGATCCTGAGATACACCAAGCACATAAAAGACTTTATATGGCCGCCTGATGAAAGATTTACTTTTGAAGCGATTGGTAAGCAAATGAAGTCATTATGATATTATGTTTACTTTAAGAATGTTTTAACAAATTTTTTAAATTAAAAATTAAATAATAAAATTTTAAGTAAAAGTATGTACTCGAATAAGACGAAGAAAATTAAATTGCACTCTTGTATAATAAAGGTAATGTTCCGAGCGCTCCTGGGATACCTACGGTAACAAAACTTCCAAATTTCACGTATCATTTAAACTGGGAACCTGCGCAAGCTCACGATTCACAAGTGACGTTGTATCGACTGGAGGGTTTAATTGTTGAAGATAATTACAAAAAAGGCAATCAAATCGACAAAGACAAATATTGGAATTTATATTATAACGGAACAGATAATTACTGGATAATTACCAGAAATATGGATCAAAAATATCAATTTCGCATGCAGGCTGAAAACGCTTATGGCGTTGAAGTATGGAGTGAATTAAGCGCGATCGTTGATTTAACAGAATCAATCGAAATATCAGCTATGCAATATCTACCATATCTATACAATTATCTACCATTAATGTTAAGCCTTGTCATTACTTTTGTTATCTGTAATGTTTACTACTTTTATTGTTGTAAGTATATTTGATATAAATTTCGGACTTTAATTGCATATTATTTTAGATTTGATATATATATAGAGTTTTTGAAAATTTGATGTATATAGAGAGTTTTTAAAAAGTTAGTTTACTTGTTGAAATTGATTTAAATTTCGCAATGCATAATATTAGATGAATGTATTATAATGTTTTTTTTATCTAACAGCATATCGACGGCGCAAAGCAAGTAAGGAAATAGTTCCGTCTTCAATAATAATCGATACGGAATCAACTCCAAACGAAACACCTTCCGAAAACGTTCAACTCAAGGCTCCTAGGTTGCTATATAATCTGGACGAATTTGCACTGACCATAATTGAAAAAAATCAAATTACTCTAGGAAAGCTTCTAGGCAGCGGCGCATTCGGAGAGGTGTAAAAACTAATTTCTTATTACTTAAATATATCTTCATAGACATTCCTTAATTTATTAATCAGAAAATTTTGAGGTAAAGACATAATTATTATAAATATTTTTAACATATGCTTTATCGATTTGTATTAATTACGAAATATTTCGCAGGTACATCAAGGAACCGTCAAAGATTTCGAAGGGTCGGAAACAACGCCTGTCGCCATTAAGATGCTACCAAAAAATGCTTCTTCGCAAGAAAAAATAAAATTCTTGGAAGAAGCCAATCTTATGAGCGACTTTCGCCACAAACATGTGCTAAGATTGTTGGGCATCTGTGTTGACACTGATTCACCATGGCTCATATTGGAATTAATGGAAGCTGGTGACTTACTGAATTATTTAAGAGAGAATCGAACATTGCGACCGTCAGATTCACAAGCTTTGCGTCTGCAAGACTTGCTCGCCATGTGCGAAGATGTTGCTCGGGGTTGTTGCTACTTAGAAGAACAGCACTTTGTGCATAGAGATCTCGCGTGTCGAAACTGTTTAATATCCGGGAGAAATCGCAAAAACCGTATTGTCAAAATCGGTGACTTCGGCCTAGCTAGAGATATTTACAAAAATGACTATTATCGCATGGTAAATGCAATTATTTAAAAGATGAGATAAAACTATTTTTTATTCTTGCATTGTAATAATATTATACATCTTTAAACTGATTAGAATATAAACATAAATATTATAATATAAAACTATTTTTATCTGTATATGTGTATAAAGGAAGAGAGATAAGTTAATTTTATTTGCACGTAACGCTTGCTTCAAAAATGGACGACTTCGGCAAAAGATTTAACTGCGCTAAAATTATGTTTTAGAAAGGAGGAACGTCGCTTCCTGTTCGCTGGATGGCACCGGAATCTTTGATGTATCGAAAATTTACTTCAAAAAGCGATGTTTGGGCATTCGGAGTACTAATGTGGGAAATTACGTCATTGGGTCAGACGCCCTATTACGCCAGAAGTGATTTTGAAGTATGCCAGTATGTGTGTGCGGGGGCAATGCTATCGAAACCTCTCAACTGTCCATCGGCGTTGTATCAGTTGATGCTATGTTGCTGGAATGCGATAAAGAAAAGACCAAAATTCAAACTTTGTCTTGAAAATATCATAAATCTGAGAGACAACATCGAAGACACGATGCTGAGTTCGATGGATATTATCAGACGTGCACAAGTGAATCGATCATAATTCTTTTCATGCATATCATTGCATGGAGCAATGAATCTTTGATATAATACGTACTAAAAAATATTGCAGAACTATTGCTTTTATACTTAAACTCATATTTTATAATATATATAATATTATTTTAAATATCATTGTGTATCTTCGAAAAATGATTCAGCCGACAAATCTAATTAAGCTCGAGATTGTCGCTTTACGAACATATTTTTACTGAATGTTATAGCACACATACTTCTCTCTCTCTCTCTCTCTCTCTCTCTCTCTCTCTCTCTCTCTCTCTCTCCCCCCCCCCCCCCTCTATTATTTCTCCCTATATATCTCTTTTTTTCCAATTCTTAGTAAAATGCATTATTTTCTGCCTTAGCTCCCGCCTTCTGAAATACCTGAATACCTTCAGATGGAAGATTTTGAAATGATGTCATAGAACCTTTGACATAGTCGCTTTCTTGACTGACAATAAACAATTTTTGAGATCTTTGGCCGACACTATTAATCGATATTACCGTCGTTTGTCGACCCATCAATAGCCACTATATAGCTAAATACGATGTGATAATCATTCTTGTTATACTTATACTGCCACCAATAATCTTCGTCTAATTTCTTCATCTAATCGTAAGGTCATTCTTATGTACGCTTTACGTTTGTGTGATTAAAATTTTTTTTTTGTATTCTTAAAGCATTTGCATTTCTTTATAGTGCTTTATTCTTTATTTGCTTCTTCCTCATTTTTATTTTTGTAAAATAACAAGTTGATCGAATAAATATTGTTCGGTTGATGTTAATCGAATGTGTTCTTAATGTCCTATCTATGCCATTTTCCTGTCCTACTTTCATTAGGCAAGATTTTCACGGCAAAATTACATAGTATGATATTAGATTAAGGTTACAGGTTTAATTAGATATAGAGTATAATAAACAGAAAATTGTGTGAAATATGTATAAAAAGAAAAACATATTTTGTAGTGAAAAGTTTGATAAAGATGTTTAAGATAAACTTAACAAAAAGTTTAAAAAATATTTACTCCCAAAATATAACTTTAAAAAAAATTTTCCTCTAAAAATAATTTATAAAATTTTCCCCTAAAAATAATGTACCCCTAAAAATTATAAAATCAAAACTAAATATGAAATCAATAGTCAACAACTAGCCAAGTACATAGAAACAATTCAGTTTGTGAGGATTTGTTAAGAGGAACCTGATTTTCAAAAATAATTTTTTTACATATAAATAGTAAGTATCATAAAACTACTTTATTCTTACTGCAATAACGTCAATCACATCAATCGCCAATTTCAAATTTAAAAGTGCCCCGTGCCAAACTAATCAACTTGTTTTGAAATTATAAACTTTACCAGATAGGCCCGGAATTAAAAAGGTTATTTAAAATTAAAGTGACATACAAAAACTTGGCGTGCCCGGGTCGCATTATAACTCATATATTTTTATTAATGATAAATATATTGATAAACATATATGAGTTATAAATATTAATTATTAATTAAATTAGTTATTCATTTATTATTTATTTAATTAATTAAAATAATTATTTTTTAATATTAATTAATTTAATTGATTATTAATTAATTAGTTAATGCGTAATTACGCGTAATTACATCAAAACGAATAAAGACATCCTACCAAAATCCGCACGTAGGAATGTCGTATACAAGATCAACTGTAATAATTGCGACGCTTCCCAGATAGAAATGCCTGATGATCAAATTTCATCACATCATGATCTTCTGATATTTATCAAAATATGATGTATGTTTCGTAATCATATTATGATGATACATATCATGAGCACAAGTTAACGTGCACATGAGAAAAAATGTGAGCTCACATATTGATGTTATCTCTAAATTCATAATCATATGCTGATTACAATAATTAATTATTATGTATTATAAGTTTTGTGCGATCAGCATTTTCGTGTTTCTTCGCTTGCCGCTACGCGGCGAAACCGCTCTTAGCAAACTCGTATACAAGTTTTCGCCATGAAATATATATAAAGCCTACAAAGAACGGTTTTTAACATAAATTTCAAAGTATATCTTTTTTTTGTCAGTTTAATTTCTGTGTAATAAATTCTCAGGGATTCAAAATATTAAATAAATTATTTAAAATTAGGCGGATAAATAAGAATATAGAGAAAAACGAGAAAATCCATTTATTGTCTATTTGAAGCAAATTTCTATATAAATTAAATCCTCTTTAAAAAACCTTACAAAGATAAAAAAAATACGCCAAGTATATAAAAACCCTAAAAAACTTAAGAAAGTTTAAAAAAATATTTACTCCTAAAAAAACTTATAAAAATAATTTTCCTCTAAAGAAATAACCTTAAAAAATAATAAAATTTGAAAAATAATTTTCTCCTAAAAAGTATTCTCTAAAAAATAAAAAATCAAAACTAAACATGAAATCAATAATTAGCCAAATATTTATAAGCAATTCAATTTGTGAGGGTTTGAAATAGTATTTGCCATAAAATCAATCTTGCATTTATAGAAATATAATACATAAATTTTCTCCATAAAGTCAAAACGCATTTTGTTATTAAGAAAAATTTATTTTTAAAATAAGTTTAATTTTGTATGATAAATGTTTTGATATATAAAATAGCATTATTATGTCACACGGATTTTATTACAAATAGTAAAATATAAAACTATTTAACCTCCACTGCGCCATGACGTTGATCACATTGATTGTCAATTGTAAATATAAAAGTGTCCTGTGCTACAAATTGTTCGAAGTGTTTGAAATTGCTGTTTTGAAATTAATCATAAGCTTTGCCAAGTAGGTCCGGAACTAAAGGGGTTAAGGCACAAAGTGACATACAAAAACTTGGCGTGCCCCGGTCGCATTATTATTACTAAATATTTAAAATTAAG
Source organism: Lasius platythorax (assembly GCA_963971435.1). Taxonomy (NCBI): domain Eukaryota; kingdom Metazoa; phylum Arthropoda; class Insecta; order Hymenoptera; family Formicidae; genus Lasius; species Lasius platythorax. The sequence goes on along the minus strand of CAXASD010000106.1, from coordinate 15,727 downwards.
GTTAGCGAAGTATATATCTGAAATTAAAATTTGCAAATTATTATCAACATGTTAATGTTATTATTAGCAAATATTTAAAACTTCGATCAATTTGTAGCACAGGACACTTTTATATTTAAAATTGACAATCAATGTGATCAACGTCATGGCGCAGTGGAGGTTAAATAGTTTTATATTTTACTATTTGTAATAAAATCCGTGTGACATAATAATGCTATTTTATATATCAAAACATTTATCATACAAAATTAAACTTATTTTAAAAATAAATTTTTCTTAATAACAAAATGCGTTTTGACTTTATGGAGAAAATTTATGTATTATATTTCTATAAATGCAAGATTGATTTTATGGCAAATACTATTTCAAACCCTCACAAATTGAATTGCTTATAAATACTTGGCTAATTATTGATTTCATGTTTAGTTTTGATTTTTTATTTTTTAGAGAATACTTTTTAGGAGAAAATTATTTTTCAAATTTTATTATTTTTTAAGGTTATTTCTTTAGAGGAAAATTATTTTTATAAGTTTTTTTAGGAGTAAATATTTTTTTAAACTTTCTTAAGTTTTTTAGGGTTTTTATATACTTGGCGTATTTTTTTACCTTTGTAAGATTTTTTAAAGAGGATATCACTGCTTTTTGTAAAAATTTATTTAATCTCTATGTTACATACAAGTTGTGAAATTTTTATATACTTGGCGTATTTTTTTTATCTTTGTAGAGTTTCTTTTAATAGGATATCATTGCTTTTTGTAAAAATTTATTTTAACTCTTTATTACATACAAGCTGTGAAATTTTTATATATTTAGCGTATTTTTTTTTACCTATGTAAGGTTTTTTTTAGTAGGTAGTTATATCTTTCACTTATTCATACGTGTGTAGCTGCACGAAAATTTCATAATTTTAAGAATAGAAGATCAAATCAGAATAATAAGGATATTAAGGATACCAATAAAATTTTGTAGACTATTGTCAGACATAATAATTTATTAAATATGCTTATATATCGCGAAATAGTACAACACAAGAAAAAAAGTGATAAAGTGATTAACGGTTATTAAGAGTATCGCGGAATAGTGCAAGGAAGAGAATTTAGAAGATAATTTCTTCTAATCGATGTCATATTGAGCAAAGTTGGATTATAATAGACAAACTGAGCGAATGCTTACACTTGAGTGAATCTGTGCATTACCAATTAACATATTAATGAGTTGCATGCTTATGTTAATGTACTTAAATAAATCTTGTGGTAATTCTACCAAAAATATTATAAAAACAACAACATTGAACACATTTCTATTAATTGGCTTTATAAAGAATAATGAAATGAAAAATCATATCGCTTCTATAGTGTCCACAAATATTTTGCGGATTTGAAATTATTCGCAACTTTTAGTTCTGGAAATGTGAATATTTCTTTATATTTTATATATAAATGTAATTAATGCGTAACTAATATTTTTAGATCACTTACAAATGGCTAAGCAATGAGTTGCATGTTTATGTTAATTCTATCAAAAATATTACATATACAGTTGAATTGAAAGCATTAGAGTTAGAGCCTGAAATAGAAATGTTAAGCATTAGTTAAAGAAGAAAAATATGGTAATAATTTTGATTTAAATTATATAATAAAGGTTATTTATTTTCTTGGACTAAATACTTTAAGGACAAGACAGTCTATTTAACTTTTTTTGACATAATGGTTAATCATTTTTTTAAAGCAATGAGAAAACGTCAAAGTAGAAATTGATGACTTATTAGGATGGAGCTGCCTTTTGCAATATAATATTATCGGAGACCACTAGAATATCTGTCATCGACAAAAGTAGTTCAAATTTGAATCAAAATGAGGAGGGAGAGTCAGTTAGTGATACTGAAATGTAGATTTTATTAGAGAATCGTATAAAAGTTCATAATAATTTGGCAGTTACATTGATTAAAACAGAAGCCTACGATGCAGCTTTAGAAAATGTGAAACATGTTTTGAGTCGTCAACCACAAAATGTGTAAGCACTATTTAGGAAAGGTATTGCAAAAATCCTAATCTTCTTTTATATACTATACTTAATCTTTCTTTAAAATAAGTTGTATATATTCTTGATTTATATTTTACATATGGAAAATTCAAATATGTGTGTATATGTATTGTGCGTATCGTAGGATATTGAGACTCAGGGAATATGCAGAAGCTTATACAACACTCTCTCTCTCTCTCTCTCTCTCTCTCTCTCTCTCTCTCTCTCTCTCTCTCTCTCTCTCTCTCTCCTCTCTCTCTCTCTCTCCCCCCCCTCTCTCTCTCTCCCCCTCTCTCTCTCTCCCCCCCTCTCTCTCCCCTCTCTCTCTCTCCCCTCTCTCTCTCTCCCCTCTCTCTCTCCCCTCTCTCTCTCCCCTCTCTCTCTTTCTCTCTCTCTCCCCTCTCTCTCTTACCCCTCTCTCTCTCCCCTCTCTCCCCCCCTCTCCCCCCCTCTCTCTCTCCCCTCTCTCTCTCTCCCCCCTCTCTCTCCCCCCCTCTCCCCCCCTCTCCCCCCCTCTCTCTCTCTCTCCCCTCTCTCTCTCTCTCTCTCTCTCTCTCTCTCTCTCTCTCTCTCTCTCTCTCTCTCCCCCAACTGAAATTTCAAAATTAAATTCAGAAATGAAAATATTTACTGCAGAATTAATGATCTTAAAGGATAAAATTGCTAAACACGCAGAAAAAGAAAAGCATCTATATCGTAAAATGTTATGTGTAGTAGAAAACTAAAAATGCGTCTTTTTAAATATTTTTATATACATATGTATATATGTGTATATGTGTATTTATGTACTTAATAATACTTTTATTATCTGCTTTTATATTCTTTGATAGATTTTTGGTATCTTCAACTATACCTAACATTTTACGATACACAAGTGCTTTTCGTTTTCTGTGTCTTTAGCAATGTTATCCTTTAAGGTCATTAATTCTGTAGTAAATATCTTCATTTCTGGATTTAATTTTTAAATTTCAGTGGAGAGAGAAAGAGAGAGATTGCATAAGCTTTTTCATATTCCCCTTTGAATCTAAATATTGTGTCTATATGCACAATACATATACACATATTTGAATTTTCCATATGTAAAATATAAATCAAGAATATATACAAATAGTAAATTAAAGATTAAGACTTTTGCAATACCTTTCCTAAATAATGGTTTCACGTTTTGTGGTTGACACCTCAAAATGTTTTATATTTTCTAAAACTGCATCGTAAGCTTCTGTTTTAATCAATACAGCTGCCAAATTATTATGAACTTTTATATAATCCTCCAATAAAATCTGCAATTCAACATCATTAACTGACTCTTCCTTCTCATTTTGATTCAAATTTGAACTACTTTTGTCGATGACAGATATTCTAATACTCTCCGATAACATTATATTGCAAAAGACAGCTCCATCCGAATAAATCATCAATTTCCACGTTGACGTTTCTCATTGCTAAAAAAAATAAGTTCAACCATTATAAATAAACTAAGAGCCACTGTGCACAAGCTTTTGCTTAATACATTATGTTACATTAATTTTAAGTACTAACCGTAAACTTAAATTTGTATGTAATCTTAAACTTCAGTCAACGCACAAAGAAAATCATAACGTAGTAATATTTTTGCTATGTTAGGATTTTCTTTGTGCGTTGACTGAAGATTAAGGTAACATGCGAATCTAAGTTTACAGTCAGTACTTAACGTAACGTAACGTGCTACAGAAAAGCTTGTGCAATGGCCCTAAATCTTGTCCTTAAAGTATTTAGTCCAAGAAAATAAATAACCTTTATTATGTAATTTATAAACAAAATTATTACCTTATATCTCTTCTTTAACAAATGGATAATATTTTTATTTCAGACTCTAACTCCGATGCTTTTAATTCAACTGTATATGTAATATTTTTGATAGAATTAACATAAACATGCAACTCATTGCTTAGTCAATCGTAAGTGACCTAAAAATATTAATTATGCATTAATTACATTTATATATAAAATAAACATTCACATTTCCAGAACCAAAAGTTGCGAGTAATTCCTGATCCGCAAAATGTTTGTGGACACTATAGAAGTGCAATATGATTTTATCATTTTATTATTTATACTGTCAATTAATAAAATTTGTATTCAATGTTGTTGTTTTTTATGATATTTTTGGTAGAATTACAAGATTTATTTTACTACATTAACATAAACATGCAACTCATTGCTTAGCCATTTATAAGATAACCTAAAAATATTAATGCATTAATTACATATTTGCATTAATTACACTTTTATATACAATATATAAATCTTTGACTATATACCTCTGGACTGCTAATGGCCCCATTTTTCCATGTAAAAGCGCGATCCAAGATCTCAGCGCCTCCAGGTACCAAATGGCCACGTCAAGAACTAATCACCTAACCTGACAACAAAATCGCATTCAACATATGTAAGAAAAGATTTTACAAAAATTATATTATTTAAAGGACAATAAGTGCAATTATAATAAATAATTATTTATATTCTTTTATGTAAGATTGCGTTTTTTATTCTGTTAATTTTTTATTTGCAAATATATATCCATATATTACATTACATTTTGATTAATTCTTTTCTTTTTTAAGGTCCGTTATTGCTCCTTTTATATTACATTTTAAATCAATTTAAATTTTAATAATGAACAATGACAAACCATTTTTTAAAAATTTTATTTAAAGCACTTTTTAAACTTACTTCAAATTCTTTTTTTACTTGTAAATAATTCACAGAATATGTGATTTAGTTCTTGACTTGGCCATTTGGTACCTGGGGGCGTTGAGATCTTGGATCGCAAGATGGCTGCCTATTAGCAGTCCAGAGGTATATAGTCAAAGATATAAATAAACATTATATATGAATGCGCGTTCGTGCGTATAATTACCTGCTTATCATTATCGAAAACATGGCCAGCCAAAATTTCCAAATATTCCCTCAATGCTTCTATAATAATTATTTTCCAACAATTCATTTATGAGAAATATGTTAATTGATAATGCACAGATTCACTTAAGTGTAAAAGCATTCGCTCAGTTTCGCTAATATAACCTAACTTTATTCAATATAACATCACTTCTCTTCCTTGTCCTTGCACTATTTTGCGATACTCTTAACCATTAATAATTTTATGTCACTTTATCACTTCTTTTCCTTAGTGTTGCACTATTCCGCGATATTCTCATAACCGTTAATTATTTTATTATTTTTCTTCTCGTATTGTATGTACCCCGCGCGTATAAAATATAAACATTATCTCCACACATCCACATATGATTTTGTCTCTTAAGGCGTATTTGCACACTCAAGCGAATAAAATCGTACATGAGCGCTGCAAACGCGCCTTGAGGGACAAAATCGCTTTGCATGTGTGCGTGCGAGCATACGTACGTGAGTCTGAATCTGGAACTGAAGAACGAAAAGTCACATTCTGATATATGAATAAAATCATTTCTCAGGATTGACTGCATCAATCTTATTGAAACTGGTCGCAATCGAAAGCTTGTATCCACATTATATGATAAAAGTGCAGTTAGATTTTTTATTACAGCTTTAGTTCAAAAAATATCTTAATCGAAAGTTTAACTTGAGGTAAAATTCCGGATAAGCTACTTGGTAGCGCCGCAGCCCCTGTATATAGGCAACTTCGAAAAGCTTGAAAGAAATTTTTATATACTTGACGTCGCGACGCTACCGCGTCGCTTGATTGCGAGTTTTATAATTTAAATATACTTATAATTTATTTTACTTATTTAATTAGCAACTTTATGTTCGATTTTATACCTAATATAAAATGTCCACGTTCTGAATCTTCTCATATGAACCCATATCTGTGTCTATTTTTATCATCATCATGTTTGTAAGATATATGAGTACAATACTCACAATATATTTTTCTATCTAAGTTAGGTCATAATATGTTTGCATTCTGAGCAGCATATGAGCCCGCATCTGTGTTTATTTTTGTCATCATGTTTATAAGAAATATGAGTACAATATGAACTCAGAATATATTTTGCTATCTGGGTTCTTATGTCGGGCAAACAGGGAGACAATTAAACACGAGAATGGTTGAGCATCGGAATTATATTGAAGAAACTCAGGGAATCTTTCAATAATAACAGAACATAGAGTTGAATTTGTCATGATTTTGATTGGGACGGTGTGGAGGTTTTGGACGATAAATTATTTCTAGACAAAAGACTGATATTAGAGATGATATTGTATATTAAAAGACAGCAGCACGGTCTAAATTTGCAGACGGACACTGAATATTTATCCGACGCCTACATTTATGCAATTGACAAGCTTCCGAAATTGTAAACACCGAGTTATTCTCGTCTATATTTACGTCTATGTTGTGTTTATATATTTCTTTGTTGTTTTTATTTACTTGTGCAGTTAAATTTGTCTACATTGTCGCGTGACAGTTGACAAGACAAACCAGGCTGCTTTTTATATGTCTGCGATAATTAAGATGTCCACCAAGACGCATATAACGTGCATTCCTTCTATCCTAACAGATTGCAACGAATCGTAAGTTTTTGACTCGATTAATCGCCCAAGCGTTCGGTGCTTATATCGTTTTGCTGTCGTGTTACCCTGCGGTCTTATAGGTATCGGTGAAATTTGATTTTCTTTTACGACCTTTGTCCGACATATGCATCCCGTCTAACCGGGACGCTATGCGTAATACTTAGCTATTCGGCACGTTGACGTCTTTGAGCTATATGATTGACATAGATGAGCGTTATATGGTTTGCGTTTACTTAATGTTCTGGAACCGTTTTTAATGACTTTTATATAATTTAGAATTGCGCTGAAGATGGTCCGAAAAATGGACCGAAACGTACGCTAAGTAACTCTAATGTAAAGGTTTTTCTTCGCCCTCAATTACTACGCTCGGCTCTTATGGCCAGCATTTATTTACCTTACTTTATTTGATTCTCAAGAGCCTTGTTTTTGTTTTTTTTAAATTATTTTTAGGGGAAAATTTTTTTAAAAGTTTATGGTTGTACAGCAAATACGTGTAGCGGAAAAAAGAATAAAAGGAAAAGAATTAATTTCAAATGAAGTTTAGCTGTCTTCTAAGATAAAATATTTTGAAATTAATGAAAATTTATATATATGTTGTTGTTCTACATAATTGTTTTCTGGGTCAAAATGAAAAAGGAAAAAATCGCTAATTTTTACGTTATTTTTATCCACTTGCATCATGTCTACGTTTCTAAAAAAATTTGGCAATTATAACATTCGATAGAGCAAAGTTTCAGCTTTAAGAATCCATTTTTAAAATTGCTGTACGATGATTCTTAATGGAGTTATGAACGATCAAAGTGAAAATGACCATTTTCTCTTCAATTCTCGATAACTTGATAAGAAAAAAATCGAAATTTAATTTTTCAAAAATGGTTTTGCAGGGAAAACTTCAGGCTTTAAAAGTTAAAAAATTTTTTCAGGTATTTTTTGTACATGCGACACGTCCACAAAGTGAGAAGAAAATTTTCTATTTCGTTAAGTTCATCGTTTTCTGCATGTAAAAAATACCAGAATTGAAGAAAGTGAAAAACAGCTGTGACCTTTCGAAAGTAGAGATTTCAAGCTTTAAAATTTAAATACCCATTTTTTTAAATTTCTTGACAAGTTATACTTTTCTAGATATGCATAGTACGGTTATAAAGAAACCTTTTAAATATAGGAATAATTGTAGGGTATATAGAATGTCTCAGAGAGCTATGACTATTTGCATTGTTATAAAAATTTCCTTATTTGACAGTTTTTTCGATAAACTATAAGTAGATCGTATATAATAGTAAACTAGATTATCTATCATTATTGTGTATCATATGATATCATGTGTATACGAGTTTTAGGAGGGAACCGTGGGAAAATCATCGATCGACGTTGACAGAAATCAGTCAGTGGATACGTACCGAGGAGTAACGTAGTGCACGCGGTCAACTTCATCTTGTCTTCGGAACGGAGATACCTACGAAGATAAATCGAACGTAACGCAATCGTAGCACAGCGCGCCTACGCACTAGACTATCTCACTCACGACAGCGCGAACGTGCACATGATGTGCACCTTGAGAGAGGACCATGCATCCTGGTTGAGTCAACGAGATGAACTGCGAAGATACATACGTTCCGTTGCCAGTCGCACCGCATCTGCCCGCTTCTCCATCGCCGCTCCTTTATTGCGAGATTATATTAATAATTATATAATTATATTACTCTTTGATACCGCGAATCTAATATATCAGATCCGATCAATGAATCTAATGATCTTGAATTTTACTTGTTCATTAATTACTAAATTAAAGTGTTACATGGACAGTAATCATTACAACCAATGATAATTACACAGTTATACAAAAGAATCGAAAGAAAATAAAATCATTATTTTTTTTTAATTTAGAGCTTTTTCTGTTAAAATTTAAATATACATTTACTATACTAACTTTCCAAATCTCTCTTACTAATTTTAAATCTTTATAAAAGGATTAGTGTGTTACACTATGTTATACCTCTTCTTCACGCAATTCAATATTCCGTATAATAAATTCTTTCTCTCTAAAAATAGAAACATTTTTCTTTATTACTAATATATTTTTATTAATTTATTTTAGTTATACATTAAAACATTTATAACATCGGAATAAAACACAGAAATTAGTCAGAAACATTTGTTGTGTACATCGATATAAGATAAGAATCTAAAATATGACTATCTCGACGTCTTATACAATGAACGAACACACGATAATGTAACATTAATGTAAATTTCTCGATTCCACATATTAATCACGCCCAACAGTTAATTGCATTAATTACAGTCGATTCTTATTCTATAACACTAGAAGATAACATGTTTTTGCTACATAAAAGTCTATGTAAAGAAATTCCATTATTTTTGCGTCTTGTAAACAAAGCCATTGCAAAATAAAGGGATGACAATTAAAAATTAATCTCTTACTAACGGATTAAGTTACGACATTACAGTCAACCGCTGTTTAACTGCTGATGTCTGAGTTACAATAAAATTCTTTTACGTACATTGCAGAATTACATGGCGGTTTCATCATGCATATTATTTCTGCGGCGGATTGTCTGCCAGAGATTAATCCTTTCTCGCAGACGAATCATTCTTGACCTAATGGTGCGGGTGTTTGGGTCTGTAACAACTTCTGTCTGTCGAGCTATTGGAGGCACATTGTAATTTTGATAACCGAATCGTGTCAACAACAGCTTCTTGATTGTTTTCTTACACACGAATGTGATGAAAATACCGATGTTCTGTGCCATATCCGTAAAATACGCAATATAGTCGATGTACCAATAGTTTGATGTATATGGAAATATCAACGATACTATTCCTATACAAAAAGCTGATATTCCTATCGCAATAAACATCATGATAAACCACTTTTGGCAAAGATTGAACCTGCAAGTTATATATTTTTTATATTTTCTGAAACTATAAGCGCTAATTGTAAAGATTCCCTGCCGAAAATGTTCGATTAAAACGGATTAAAAAAAAAGTAATCCGAATCGATCGGATTTTCTGCACCGAAAATATGGTATTAAAACCGATTGAAAATAGTCAAATCGAATTTAGTATGCTTCAGGCGGATTAATGTTGGGTGATATACATTCATCTCAATCCGAAATTATACGATCTCATAACCCGGGAGAAAATGGCCCATATATAAACATGTATAAAGCAATATATATAAATATATATGAAATATGCTCATATATAAATATATACAAATATATATGATTATATATAATTATGTATAATCGTATACAGGGTGTCCGATAATTATTGACACAGCCGAAGTGTGAAGGTAGATTGGCTCAATCTGAAAAGAAAAGTCCTGTACCATTTTGCTAAATTAGCAATAGTTATTGCGTTATTAATTAAAATATCTGAGCTAATGAGCGCGTAGAAAGCGGTAGGCCGGAATCAGTAGACATGTAAGATGACTTATTTGTTTGCATCTCTTAGCAACAAATATCACACGTCGCTCGCCGCTCGCTGCGTGACTCCACCTCTCGCTCAGATGATGCTTTTATTGCTAAGAGACGTAAACAAATAAGCCATCTTACATGCCTACCGATTCCGGCCTACCGCTTCCCACGCGCTCATTAGCTCAGATATTTTAATTAATAACGCAATAACTATTGCGAATTTAGCAAAATGGTACAGGACTTTTCTTTTCAGATTGAGCCAATCTACCTTCACACTTCGGCTGTGTCAATAATTATCGGACACCCTATATAATCACACATAATCTCTATAATATATATATATATAATAAAATAATTTGTGAGTACAAAACATAAAAATTGAAATATGATTTCTATCGGGCCAGATAAATTTCTATTTTATATCTTAAGTAGGTAATAACGAAATATTTTCACTTATTTGGACAGAAATTGTCCGAATAAGTAAAAACCGGACATTTATTTGTCCGATTTTCCAAAAATCAGTTCAATATCTGAATTCCGCTGTACGGGAATCGTATCAGAAATTAAACTGATAAAAATAATTACATATGTTATTATCCGCATTTTGCAGGCTTTATATACGCTCATGACAAGAACTCGAATACGGGTATAGAAAGTGAATAATGCGCCGCGTAGCAATAAGTGAATAATCTACAAAAGTAATCCATTGCTATTCGAAATTTCAGATTTTGCGGATTACATCGCGATAGACAATTAAATCTGTTTTAATGCAATTGAATTGGAATTTACCATAGTCAATCCATAGGCAAAAATAATCCCTTTTAATAAAAAATTCCATTATTTCGCAGATGAAAAGTAAATCGATTTTATGTAGTGTGAGTCGGATTTGCTGTTATCATGAGTCACAATCAAGCTATTTAAAATCAAATCTTTATTTCTTTCTCAACTGCATAACACTTACAATAGAAATACAATTTGAGCGTTAACCCTTAAGTGGTTATTGTTTATTTAGATATTAACTCCTAATTTGAGACAAATATACGATTTAGGCGGATTATTTTGGATTATACACAGCGCATTTAAAAAGTTCGGTGACTGATTTTTTTCCGAACGTACTAGTTGCACCATCGCTTGGCCTATACTGAGACTAATTACTATGATACCTCTTGAGTCTGCCATATTTTCTACGCCACCGTTGATTCAGTAGTTTGTGTGCAGCACGCGGTTTTAAGTTTGTAAAATTTTTAACGTTGTCACGATTTTCAAAATGGAGCAGAGAGCCGCGATTAAGTGTTGTTAATGGAGACTGTTAATGGAGAGTTCTATCGCGACGTAATGGATCTTCTTTTGAAGCGGATTCGCCAAGTCAGACCGAGTTTATACTGATCGGAAAAGTGGTGGTTGCTCTAGCGCATTCCTCGTTAATTGTTACGAGATTTTTGTCTCAAAAATCGGTTTCTGTGATCCCACACCCACGGTTTTTTCGCCGGATCTGGTCCTGTCTGACTTTTTTCTGTTTCCGAAAATAGCCCTCAAAGGAACTCGTTTTGAGAGCATAAAGGCATTTCAAAGCAGAGTGACAATGATTCTCGACACAATTTCTATGGACGAATTTTCTACAGCTTTCCAGCGGCGCTCTACGAACGATGCAAAGCGTGTGTAGAGAGACAAGGAATGTACATTGAAAACCAATAAATAAAATTATTTCTATCTATAAAATTTGATTTTTAATATCAAAACTTAATCGCGGCTCTCTGTTCCATTTTGAAAATCGTGACAACGTTAAAAATTTTACAAACTTAAAAACGCGAGCTACACACAAACTACTGAATCAACGGTGGCGTAAAAAATATGGCAGACTCAAGAGACATCATAGTAACTATTCTCAGGATAAGCCAAGCGATGGTGCAGCTAGTACATCCGGAAAAAAATCAGTCTCCAAACTTTTTAAATGCGCTGTGTATATCCATCCGATTATTCGTGTGTATTTGGATTGATAACAATATGGATTAGAATGTAATGATTTCAGATTGGAAATAATCCGCGAAAGCGATATTAAAACTGATTATAATTCGTTCGGAATTAAAACCGATTACTTTTTAATCTGGGCGCGGATTGGGTTAAATTCCCATAACTTTGGCGCCGTAATGTAAAGGTGATTTCCGAAGGACATTTTAGCGGAGAATACGGGAAAAATACTTAGAAAATTCCACAACCAATAGATATCATGAATAAGCAATATTGAATTATATGTAAATTTCAGAAACTATACACATATAATAGAGTGTGCTTTAGGACATTTATTTGTTATGTGTAGTAAATGGAACGCGTGGGCGGGGGAGGGACTCTGCTTTCCTCTGCAACCCCCCCAAAAAAAACTAACCTAAACCAACCCATGTCCGAGGGGTGAATCTTTACTTTAATAACTCACTCCTCGGATATGGGTTGGGTTAGGTGTTTTTTTCGGGGAGGGGGTGCAGGGGGAGGGGCTCCGCCCCTCCCCCGCCCACGCGTTTGATTTATTAAACATAAATAAATGAATCTGCTAAAAATACATTTTATAAAACGTTCATGGTGTCTGAAAATTCAACATAATTCATGAAAATTCTTTTCTTAAATAATTTTTTTATAAACAATGAGTGATATTTAAAACTTTTACAGGATATGCAGGATAGTGACCTTGACAACATATGTCAATGTCATTGATTTAATATTTTATGTTTTGTAAATTTTATGTTTTGTAAATAATTTATATTGTTGCTATATCTTGGAAAGTAATGATCGTAGAATTTTTTTATTATTTTTCCCGCGTTTATCATCAAAAATGCCTTCAGAAGTCATAGTCAAAATGCGGCGCCAAAGTTATGGGAATCGAGCCGCGGATTGAACCGATTAAAATCGATTAAAACCGATTAAAACGGATTATGTTTTAATCGAACATTTTCGGCAGGGTTATGCTTTAAACGAAAACATTTTCAAAATAATGGATACTTTATACATATACAGGGTGGACCAAATGAGTCTATAATGGGAAAAATCTCGAAATAGAGGTTAGATACAGAAAAATGTTTCAGACAAAAGTTGTAGGACTTGAAGGGGGACAGATGATGAAAATATGTACTTGACCTTGAGTGACCTATTGAAGGTCAGGTCAATGTCATCGATGTTTTCTTAAACGGAACCCCCTATTTTTCGATGCATATTCTTGTAGCTTATCTCGAGAGCTTTCCAAAACACTATAATGAGTTATTTTTTCATTAAGTACTTTTCGAGTTATAAGGCTTGACGTTTACAGTATTTTGACATAAAATACAAAATATCTTGTAAAATATTCAGTTTTCGGTAATCTTACCTTAATACTTTTATGCATAGAATTATGAGACCAATCAATTGGTGTAAAAAAAACACATAGTTGCTATTAAGAAAAAGTATGTAATTTGCAACATGCAGCTGCATACTTTTTTTTAAAGCAACTATGTGTTTTTTTACACCAATTGATTGGTCTCATTATTATGTGAATAAAAGTATTAAGGTAGGATTATCGAAAACTGAATGTATTACACGATATTTGGTATTTTATGTCGAAATACTGTAAACTTCAAGCCTTATAACTCGAAAAGTACTTAATGAAAAAATAACTCATTATAGTGTTTTGGAAAGCTCTTGAGATAAGCTACAAGAATATGCATTGAAAAATAGGGGGTTCCATTTAAGAAAACATCGATGACATTGACCTGACCTTCAATAGGTCACTCAAGGTCAAGTACATATTTTCATCATCTGTCCCCCTTCAAGTACTACAACTTTTGTCTGAAACATTTTGCTGCATCTAACATACATATACATATAGATATATACAGGGTATTCTAAATAAAATAATACATCACCTAAACAGTGTTAGGTAAAAATTGTTCAAATTAATAGAGAGTATATACATATATATAAACGTATATATATATATATATATATACAGGATGTCCGGTAATAATCGCCCTACCCGTCGTGTGCAGGTAGAGCAGGTTAAATCGAATAAGAAAGTCCTGTACCGTTTTGCAATCTTTGCAATAATTAATGAGAAATAAATTAAACAAGATCAGCCAATCCGCGCGAGTAAAAGCGCGCGGCGAGAAGAGACAGTCCACGCGGGGGTCCAGCGTTATGCATTGCTCGTATTTATCCATTGTCCTTTGTAGAGTGCTCCTCCCCGGTTTTGTCGCGTGCGTAGCAACCGCGAAAACATTAGGCTTTTATTTTCGCCGCGCGATAAGAATCACGTAAACAGTAGGAGGTCTCTTCTCGCCGCGCGCTTTTACTCGCACGGATTGGCCGCTCTTTTTTATTTAATTTCTTATTAATTATTGCGAAAATCGCAAAACGGTGCAGGACTTTCCTACTCAGTTTAACTGCCTCTACCTGCACGTGACGGGTGGGGCGATTATTACCGGACACCCTGTATATATTGTAACGTTGCCGTCCCGCGAGCGCGTCCACCGAGTTCCTCCCTAAGCGCGAAGCGCGGACCGAAGGGCCGCGTCAGGCGAAACCTAGCGAGAACCGTGCCGCAGCCTCCAGAGAGGCGTCTGTTACCGTTGATTTCTTTCGAGCGTTATGGAATTTTATTTTATTTTTTTTGGTACGAGCGAATAAGTACGGAGGCAATCGAGGCAGAGGAGAGACTGAAGGCCCGGCTAACGGAGAGATTATACGGAGATCGCGGGAGAAATGCGAGCGCGAAGGAGAGCGGAGAACACGGAGTATGAACCGGAAGGGAGCACCAGGAGCAAGACCCGGCCGGAGAGAAATCCGCTGGGGAACCTTTGCGCCGGCCCTGTCCAACGGGCCTCAGCCAAATAATAATCGGAATACCGCGGGTACCCGCGCCCCCGACCCGGCCTTGCGCGTGTCGCTTACCGGCGTTGTCGCGTGCCGCCGCCTGATTGGCCGCGATAACACGCACCCCGCGTGCGCAGTCTTGGGGAAGGCCCAGAGCCATCGATCCTGGATCGCAAGAATCCGGGAATCAGCCTGTCGCGACCCGTGCTGACGAGAGGAATTCGGACCGCCGCTGCCGTTTTCGTTTCTGACTGCCGATTGCCGTTTCGAGAAGGACGAGCCGTTGCCGTCCTACCGAACCTGATTGAGCCAAGGTGCCGGTGAGGTTGTCCTCCGTATTTCACGCCACGTGCGATCGCGCCCGGGATCGCTACACTCTGTCGACGTCGCCGCAATTTCCTTTTGTGTAATTTATTGCGTGGGCTATGCCCGATAATTAATAGACTTTTTGATGACGCGACGGCGCCGAAACGTGGCCTCGATCCCCTGAACCCTCAAAGCACAGGCCTTGTTTATGATAGTTAATTTTTTTTGACCGCGCGATTGTGTTGAAATCTTGTCGTCTCTCTAGAGATTCGCGTCGCGGATCTGTCGTCGTGGTTAGATTATGCGTCGTTTCTGAATATCGAATGTGTGTCGTACGGTCGCGAGAGAGTGATCGAGTGTCGCGTGCGATAGGCCAACACCTGCGTTGTCGAGTCGGATGCGAGCGTGAATGAGAAAATTGCGCCGCGTCTAATAGCCGCCTTTGTCGGCGGATCGAATTCAAGATTGTTCGCGTCTGTATGGAAGATTTCACAGCGGTCGGCGAAGCCGAACGACTGTAGATCGTCGTTGTAATTTGCCGTCGGGAAATGTCCGATGTATGATATTCCGTCGTTGTA
>CAXASD010000105.1:0-57595 GCA_963971435.1 Lasius platythorax | reverse complement strand
CTACCACGTAACTTTGGTTCAAGAGTTAAGGCCACATCATATTCAAATGCGTATTGAATTTTGCCAATGGGCTTTAAGAATGATAGCAAATGATCCTAATTTTTTTAGATTTGTACTTTTTTCTGATGAGGCTAAATTTTGTAGTGATGGACAACTTAATAGGCACAATTCTCATTATTGGTCAAATCAAAATCCCCACTGGCACATACCTGTAGACCATCAAAATCGATGGAGCCTTATGGTATGGTGTGGCATAGTCAATGGTTATTTCATTGGTCCTTATTTTTTTGAGAGAAATGTTGATAGAAATAGCTATTTGGAGTTGCTAAGAGATCGGTTGCCAGAATTGTTAGAAGATGTTCCTTTAGCTACAAGACAAAAAATGTGGCTCCAGCAAGATGGTGCAGCACCACATTTTGCACGAATAGTACGTAACTTCCTAAATTATAACTACAATGATAGGTGGATCGGACGAGGAGGTCCAGTTAACTGGCCTCCTTGCTCACCAGATCTCACATCTTTAGATTTTTATTTATGGGGCTACTTAAAAAATGTTGTTTTTGCAGAACGGCCAACAACTAAAGCAAACATGAAAGACCGTATTCGTCGAGCTTGCGCAGTGATTCCAAGAGAAACTTTACTAAGAACAGTACAACATTTCCAGAGGCGATTACATTTATGCCTTGAGGCCAATGGAGGTAACTTCGAACATTTGCTTCGTGGTTAATAATTATAATTGTTATAATAGTGAGAGGCAAGGGGACTCACGGTAAACAAGCACCCCAAAGGAAACAGAACTTACTACGTCCACGTCGTTGTTTCTGGGTAATGCTAAAAGTAAGATAAACGCATTTAAACAAACAGTACGGCAAAGTACTGCTTTCAAGCCTCATAATTCGAAAATTACTCAATGAAAAAATATTTTATTATAGTGTTTTGGAAAGCTCTCGAGATAACCTACAAGAATATGTAACAAGAAATAGTAGGTTCCATTTAAGAAATTTAAGGTAACCTTCATGTGACCTTCAAATTACTCTTCAAGGTCAAACCAATGGTACCATCTTATGTCCCCCTCGACACTATACAACTTTTGTCTGAAACATTTTTCTGTATCTGGCTTACCAACGGAGAAATTTGAGTGGGTCACTTAAAATGGCTCACCCTGTATATATATATATAAAATATACATTATCATGTAATTTCACACAAATATTTTTTTCAGTGTTCCTAATATTTTCTCTATTGTGCGCAGACTCTTATTAAGAGACCGCGCTTTTCATTTGTTTCTATTTATATGTTATTAAATTATATATCGTGGTGTCATAGCATCGAGCGGACGTGTCTATAATTACGATTCTTTACGATGCCTCAAAATCTGTGTCCAGAGATACGTGGTCGTATTGTCGGACAGTGGCAGGCGGGAAGAACAGTAGCAGAAATTGCTGCTGCTATTCCCTGCTCTGCAAAAACTGTACGACGCTGGATACAACGATTCATTGATGGCGGTGATCATGCTTTGCACGATCACCGTCATAATAATCGTGGTCCTCGTATAACGAGGGCCGAAGAGGATGAAGCTATCGTCGCCGCAGTTGCTGAGCAACCCTTCGGCTCTGTGCAGGAAACCCTCAACGCTGCGAACGTCCAAGTATCCGAGAGGACCGCCCGGCGACGTCTCAACGCAGCCGGGTATCATTGCTACCGTCCAGCCCGCAAAATTATGCTGAGTCCCGTCAATCGGGAGCAGCGAATCGCGTTTGCTCTGGAGAACCTGATAACGAGCCGTGAGGAATGGGAGGCAACGATCTGGACCGATGAAAAGGTTTTTGTATCGTCTGCCGACCGCCAACCTCACGTATGGCGTCATAGTGATCAACGGTTGCATCCAAACCATGTTGTGCCTCTCCACAGAAGTGGGAAGATTTCATGCAAAATGTGGGGCTGGATATCTGGCACTGCAATCGGTGAACTGGTGGAAATTTCTCCACGCATGAACTCTGCGGAGTACATTCGCATACTGGAAGATGTTTTTCTTCCATCAGTACGCGCAATCTACCCCGTAGAGGACATGTCAGTTATCCGATTAGTGCAGGATAACTCCGGAGTCCATACTTCGCGCGAAAAACAATGATTTCGGAATCATCCGGAGATCCAATTGATCAACTGGCCTGCTCGTTCACCAGATCTAAATTTGATCGAAAATTTCTGGGCACAAATGGTTCGACGATGGGAACCAAGAAGGGAGAGGACGGTAGCAGCGTTGGTTAATCATGCGAGAGAAATCTGGGAAAAACTTCGGCTCCGACCAGACTATCTCGCAAACTTGATTGATTCGATACCTAATCGACTCAATCAAGTGATTGACCGGTCCGGATATTGGACGGACTATTAAAATGCTATGCTATGCTTCCGCGCTTGACCCACGAAAATCGGCCCTTTTCAGAGCCAATAAAACTTTCACACCGCGTATAGAAGCGCCTATAGGCGTTTCACTCGTTCGATGTGTGTGTGTGTGTGTGTGTGTGTGTGTGTGTGTGTGTGTGTGCGTGCGTGCGTGCGCGTCGCGTGTGCGCGTGTGTGTGTGTAATATGACACCACGATATGTAATGTAATAATAGAAACAAATGAATAGCGCGCACGATCTCTTAATAAGGCTCTGCGCACAATAGAAAAATATTCGAAATAAATATTAAATATTAGGAATTATTTTATTTCAAAACAAGGAATCAAAATGGACTGCAGAATTAGAAATAAGGAATAACTCGTTAGTTCATTTCGTTTCCTTGTTTTGAAATAAAATAATTCCTAATATTATTAATATTATATAATATTTAATATTTATTAATATTTATTGGTTGGTAAGACTAAAGCATATAACGAGCAATTATTGGTGTTTACATAGTAATTAACTTTATTATTATATAAAAAGAGTTACAAGATTCTTTAAGACGGAACGAACGACGGAACTGTGTATCGAACGTCCATAGTCAACAATACTAAAATGTTAAAAAAATACCTCAAAGATGTTGCGTCAAAAACACCAACGATTCGCAATCATTTAAAATAAAATTTGACATATCCATAATTTAAATGTATTCATTCGTTAGCGGCTGAAGAGACACAAGTAAGTGTCGAAATGTTCCGTCTTAAAGAATCTTGTAACTCTATAATAATAAAGTTAATTACTATGAAAACACTCATAATTGCTCGTTATAGGCCTAATTCTTACCAATCTATTTGTTTTATAACACGCGCAAGCTTATCTATTATAATATTGTTAATATTTATTTATATTATATTTATCAATAATAATATTAATAATAATATTAATTAATATTAATATTCATTTATAAATATTAATGTTTATTAATATTTTTTTAATATTTAATATCTATTCATTAATATAATTAATGCACGCGGCTCAGCTGTGTTTCTTAAAGGAAAAAAGAAGGAAAGAATGACAGCTCGATATTGGAGCGAACGAGACGCCGATAGAGACAGCGCGGTGTCCTATAGCTTTCTCACTCGCACTCTCTCCATTCGAGCGTCGAGCGTCGAGCGTCGAGTGAGTGAGACGGCTGTAAGGACACCTCTAACTGACATCACGTCTTGCATTGCTTTCTCTCTCGATCGTGCGATTTGCGAAAACGATGCAACATCGGATTGCCTCCTACCAATTTCTCCTTCGCTGCTTGATCTCCTCCGCGCTTCAAGTGACACATACATCGCGCTTCAAGTGACACATACATCGCGCTTCGTGTGTATGCAGTGACGCTTTCGACTGTCATACATATACGCATACATTTACCGGGACTCCATTCCTGCCGGTGCGTGTACACGTGTTTCAAGTTGGTACCGTCCTGTTTAAACAAGATTAACAGGTTCGCGTTGTCGCGTATAAGATGTTTCGGTATTCTCGCGTATGTCTGGCAGAGATAGAAGCAGTCGACGTTCGAGTGGCGTCCCATTGAAAAGTACTCTCTTATCGTATTTTGCTTGTCGCACGCCACGTCATCGAAAACGAAAATCGAGTTTGGACATGCTTCGCTCGGTGGAATGACGTCACTGTTATTGGAGAATGTAAAATAGCCGATTTCGTCGATCGACGTCAACAAATTCTCCAGATACCGATATTTTGGCTGTTGCAGTGACTTTGAGTACACGTACACATTTTCAAAGCGGACGGCGTGCGGGCTTTCTATCAAACTAATCAACACGTTAGTTTTACCGCAATTCGAGGGGCCGCAAACGATCGCGCGTATAGTAGTCGGCAGCATCGTACCGTCTACGCATCTCCGCGTTGTCCCCCATCGAGCGTAATCTGGCGTCGTAATTCGTCACGCGTATCGCGAAAGGTTGTCTCACGAATTTCATTTTCACACTTCCGATTCGGATCGCACGCCTGTCTATTTATAGCTGCGCGAAGTCGCGAAGTGTTCAGTAACGAAAAAATGTTTGTCCTGCTATCAAGTCCTTATGATATTCTCGATTTGAGTGCCGAACAGCTACAATTTGTGTCTAAAGCAGTTTTATTGCGAATGTGTGGCAATTACGTCCACTACGTGTGGAAAAAACTTCCGGAACACATAAAGGCGGATTCGGAGGTTCAGACCTATCGTCGCTGTTTCGAACATTACAATCGACCGTGGCAGCAAACGCACATTGACGGTCCAGCGCCGATGATAAAAGATTGCAGCGAATGTCAACGCAAATAGGTGGAGGCCTATTAAATCACGCCATAAACGCACTTCCAATCGAATTTCATATTCCCGGCTATCAGTTTTGCGGTCCGGGCACGCGGCTAGAAAAGCGATTAGCCAGAGGCGATCGAGGTATCAATCCCATTAGACGCAGCGTGCCGTGAACACGATATAGCGTACTCTCGGAGCAACAATCTCACTGAGAGACACGCAGCGGATAAGGTACTCGCCAAGAAAGCGCAAACTCGCATTGTTGCGAAAGATTCGTCTCTCGGTGAGAGAGCCGCCGCCACAGCTGTCTGGGCAGCGATGAAAACCAAGACAAAGTTCGGTATGGGTCTGAAGACAAAGACGAAGACAAAGATGAAGAAACGAGTACTTCCGGTAGCGAAACGCGGGGGCGTATTGCCGATTCTACCAATAGTGGGTGCGCTTGGATCTCTGATCGGTGGAGCAGCTGGTGTAGCAAAGATGGTAAACGATAGAAAAGCTGCACAACGTCAGTTGCAAGAGATGCTACGTCACAATCGCGCCATGGAAGGTCACGGATTGTATCTCGCGCCATACAAATACGGACGAGAAGTCTCAACGACAAAAAAAGAGAAAAAAAACGTCAAAGCGACGCTAAAAATGCCACAGGGTGTAACTACGAACGTACCATTGCTGCAACTGGCAAAACGTATGCACATTCCATACTTTAGAGGCGTTTTCATGCGTGACTCATTACCGATCGGTGGTATATATCGAAACGAAAGCGGCATCGTAAATTTGGATAACGCTAAAGGATCGAGTACTCACTAAGTAGCGTATGCAAAGAGGGGGGATCGCGCTATATATTTCGACAGTTTCGGCAACCTTCGACCACCTAAAGAACTGATGCAATATTTAAATGTGATGAAAATAAAATATAATCACACTTCTTATCAAACTTACGATCAAAGCATCTGCGGACAATTGTGCTTGCAGTTTCTCCGAACGGTCGATGCATGCGAATTTAAAGAAAGACATTGCGCTATTTAACTTAGTATTCGTTAAACAGTTTAGTCAACATGTCTATGACATTCACGCTGACCGGGAGGAGTAGTGTTCTCGCGGCAAACTACTTTTTCACCGTAGATTTGAGCGTGGTAATACGAGCTTGGTCTAGCGGATTTTGAGAGTTATCACACGATATCGAACGTGAATTCCTCAAATAATAAATTTTACTTTGGCAAAGACGACGCGGAAATTACGATTCCCGAGGGATCGTACGAGCTGCAAGCGATACATGAATTTTTGAAACATACAATTTCAAGGTAACGTCCGCTACACACAGTTCGTGACGGCGATAAAAAACACACTGATGATGGTGACTTTGAAGATGGAGAATGGCCGATAGTGCTCCGTGCTAATTACAATACGATGAAGAGCGAGATTAAATGCGCCCACAGAATAAATTTTAGCAAGACTAACAACATTGGATCGCTACTAGGATTCTCGAACCGTATACTGCAGCCGCGAAAATTGTACGAGTCGGACACGCCGATTAACATTATTAACGTGAACATTATCCGCGTAGAATGTAATGTGACCGCGGGTGCGTACAGCAACGGCAAACTCGTTCATACGATACATGAATTTTCACCGAGGGTACCACCAGGATATAAGATATCGGAAACGCCGGCGCAGATCATTTACCTTCCGATCGTCGCGCGGAGCATTACGGATTTCATGTTACGTGTTGTCGACCAAGACGGACATTTACTCGATTTTCGAGGGGAAGAGATCACCATCAGATTGCACGTACGACGGCGACATTGATAACATTCGTATGCAGCGTATGAGATGCTCGTGTTGAACAAAGACGTGAGAGATAACACAATCTTTACGAGGCCAGTGACAACAACGTCGACATTCGCTAATATCCAAGCTGTCGGTTGCACTAAGAAAAAGAAATTGAACGCATCAAACGTTGCGTTTTTACAATCTTTGGGATTTGCGGTGCGAAACATTTGAACGATGACTGATATTCTCAACATCGAAGACGAGCCAATCTTTGACGATCGCATCGTTAAGATTGAGACTCATGCGTACAACCCGTTTGCCAACACAACATTTGGGCACAGTGACGAGATAATAATACCCATACAACAACAGGATCTGTATACGTTGCCGTATGAGAGTTTCCTATACATCGAGGGAGAACTGAAGATAAACAACCCAGTTGAAGGATCTACTGTGGCGCTGGGAAATAATTGTGCCGCATTCATGTTTGATGAGATTCGATACGAACTTGATGGCGTGGAGATTGACCGCAACAGAAACGTGGGAATAACAAGTGCGCTCAAAAACTATGTAACAATGACATTCGATAGAAGCATGACTATGAGTAACGCCAGCTGGACTGATCCGATTACTGTGAATGGATACTTTAATTTTTGCGTACCGCTCTACATGTTATTGGGATTTTGTGAGGATTATAGACGCGTGGTGATTAACGCTCGTCACGAGTTGATCTTAATACGATCGCGCAACGACAACAATTGTCTGGTTGGAGATTCTGCGCTGCGACCTGAGGTCAACATATTCAAGATACAATGGCGAATGCCACACGTGTTGTTGAGAGAAATTAAGAAGTTGTCTATGCTGCGCGCTCTGGAAAGCGGACGCTACCTCAGCATGGGTTTTCGCTCGTGGGATCTGTACGAATTTCCGCTATTGCAGCGTACAACCAAGCATTCATGGGCCATTAAGACCGCGACTCAGCTGGAGAAGCTGCGATACGTTATCTTTGCTCTGCAAACAGGCAAGAAGAACGTCATGGCTGAGGATACGAGTAAATTCGACCACTGCATATTAACCAATGTAAAACTCTATCTGAACTCGGAATATTATCCGTACGACGACATGAATTTGGATTTTGATAGAAATAGATGATCGATTCTGTACGACGCATACACGCGTTTCTCCAAAGACTATTAAGGATACGCGTATCTCGAGCCGAATCTCACCCTCACAAAGTTTCTACTTAACGGCCCATTCGTGATCATCGATTGTTCTCGACAAAACGAATCGGTCAAGAGCGCAACAGTGGATGTGCGATTGGAATTTGAGTGTAAGGAGAATGTGCCTGATAATATCACTGCGTACTGTCTCATAAACGATCGCATGATCCAGTACAACCCGCTGACTAACGTTGTGCGCAAAATCACCTAAGCGTTTGCGACAGCAATTTAGAGAGTGGGGAAGAGGAGCAGGATATAAATCCAAGTGTTACGAGATGGTTGTCATTCTTCTTCTTACCTGACGCATCGAAGAGAGAGAGAGATCTCGTCATGTCTGTACCAAGGAGGTGGCAGTGCTGAAAAGGGGAACTGTTCTCGCGCACTACATTTTTCAAAGTCCTATACCGTGGCGTCTCCTTACAAGATCCAAACAGTGTCAAGCTTTATGGCTGATGGTGAATCATCATGAACTGGAATGGGAGGATGGAACCGTTGCGTACAGCATGGCGAAACAATTGATTACAACAGCTGTGGTTGAAGATTATGATAAAAAACAGCGTATCGTATACGTGAAAGGACTTGAAAAGCAAGAATGGTTGGCTGATATACTAGATGACGATGCGAGAGCAAAATTAATTATCAAGACATTTGGATGCTGATTACGACGATATCGAATCTCTAAACAATCTAGATGTTAAAAATACTATGCGATGTGGAAAACATGTTAAGCATTGCGCATTACAAAATGTATTCAAAATATATAACTGGTGGTCGCAACTCCAGAAAGAATTGTAATAGTGGAAACAAAGTATTTGAAAATAAAATATTTAAACATTTGTTTCATCTCTTATTCCTCCTCCTTATTCCGTCCCACATTTTAAGAATTCTTTTTATCCGAGCACCGTCTCTCCCTTCTCCTAAATTTTACAGCGCTAGAACCACTCACAGAGATACTCTCCCTTCCACTACTAATTTCCCCCACTACTTTTCAAAAATGAGCATTATGTATATCCTTCATTTTTATACGATCAGTGTTGCGTTAACCGTTCGTACTAGTGGTTCGCTTTTGATAACCTAGAGAAATGTACTACGTTGAAAGAAGCAGCAGCAGCAGCGGCCCCAGCAGACGCGTGAATAATTATTACGTACCGAGTCGTGATGAGACTCCATCGTTTGAGAACAAATGTAACGAGTAAGTTTAACTTCTTTTTATATCATTACAAATTTTTATTTTTAAAAAACTAAGTTCATTTTTGTTTTTCTTCAGCATTTCATTGGAGCATCGTGCAGTTCGTATATTAGGTAGACGATACGCATTGACAGCCACGAAATTCAAATTCCTCGAAATTGGTATCAACGTGGGTCCACCGAGTTATGTGGAGATTGCCATAGAAGATCATCGAGGCAAAGAACTGAAATTATCTCTCGATACGTGGAAGGGACTCTACGAGCAACGTCACAATATTCAGAATTTTCTTCGGAACGACTCTAAAGACGCATACAGTTTTATAAGCGTTGGACCGCTAACAGTGAAATTTCATACGATTAACGACACCAAACTCATAAGTCTCGAATCTTCAAATGTGCGCATGATGATGGTCGAATCGACGTTGCACCGTATGTTCGATCTCGATCAATGCATCGATGTAACTTTTGATCGATTGGTTAAAATTATCGATATAGCCGATATGAAGTTTACACAATTTTCTAATATCGCGTCCACTGTAACGAATCCTAAAGATGTATCAAATGTAATACGCGCTAGCGACGCCTCTAACAAGGATCAACTCGTCGATTGCGAGCTGGCAGCTTTAGTTTTTAGTCACAATATATAAGAAAAAAGAAATGTAAAAGAGAAAAAATAAAGAGTTTTTAAATCTAAACCATGAAAATTTCTTTGCACGCTTCTTCTTTCTCCCACCCATAAGCAGTCCCAGCTCTCATACGTAGCTCGACGCAAGGCGTACGCAAGAGAGGTAGCATGAAAGAGAAGAAAAAAGATAAACGAGGCGCACGCGGAGGAAAGAGATGTCGCGGCAAAGTGTATGAAAGAAAGAGATGTCGCGGCAAAGTGTATGAAAGAAAGAGATGTCGCGGCAAAGTGAATGAAAGAAAGAGATAGCGCGAGACTAGGGAGAGCGAGGGAGTAAGCGCTAGGAAAGACTGGGACAGCGCGACACTACGAACCGTGAGAGAGGTAACGTTAGGAGAGAAAGAGACAGCACGACACTACGAACCGTGAGAGAGGTAACGTTAGGAGAGAAAGAGACAGCGCGACACTACGAACCGTGAGAGAGTAAGCGTTAGGAGAGAAAGAGATAGCACGCGAGAGATGATACAGCGAAGGAGAGCACAAGGCGTATGTAAGCGACAGAGAGATGAAAAGAAAGATAGCGCGTGAGATGACGAGGTGAAGGAGAGCGCACGCGAAAGATGACGCGGTAAATGAGAGCGCGAGAGAGAATTTTTTAAAATAATTTTCTAATACTTTTTAACTATATATTTTTTTTATGTTAATATTTTAATAATGATGAGGTGAGGGGAGAGGAAGGACATCTTAATCTAAAGTAAATTAAAAACATGTTTCTATATAATATTTTTAATCATAAAATGTGTGTATGTTTTTACAAAATAAATGTGTGTGTGAATTTAAAAAAGGAAAAAAATAAAAAAATAACAATTAAAAAAAATATAAAATGGGGCGAGGGGTGAGGTAAAGTGGCGACGAAGCTGCGTTGGCGTCGGCGAGGTGAAGCGGTGGCGAGACGAAGCGGTGGCGAGACGAAGCGGTGGCGAGACGAAGCGGTGGCGAGACGAAGCGGTGGCGAGACGAAGCGGTGGCGAGACGAAGCGGTGGCGAGACGAAGCGGTGGCGAGACGAAGCGGTGGCGAGACGAAGCGGTGGCGAGACGAAGCGGTGGCGAGACGAAGCGGTGGCGAGACGAAGCGGTGGCGAGACGAAGCGGTGGCGAGACGAAGCGGTGGCGAGACGAAGCTGTGGCGGGAACGCGGTGATGGATCCGCGGTGGCGGGAACGCGGTGATGGATCCGCGGTGGCGGGAACGCGGTGATGGAACGCGGTGATGGATCCGCGGTGGCGGGAACGCGGTGATGGATCCGCGGTGGATCTGCGGACATTGGCGGCACGGCGGGTGTCGGCTCAGGGCGGCACAATGGAGCTTCTTCTTCTGCGCACAGAAAAATTAATTTA
Organism: Lasius platythorax; assembly: GCA_963971435.1. NCBI lineage: Eukaryota > Metazoa > Arthropoda > Insecta > Hymenoptera > Formicidae > Lasius > Lasius platythorax. Next base: position 46,700 of record CAXASD010000105.1, on the reverse strand, counting down.
TTTTTTATTTTTATTAAACATTTTATATGATGGTATACTTACACGGGTTGCACATTGGACACATATTCCGCATGAATAGCTGGTCCATCGCGATAGAGCACTCGGTGCACCATTGCCTCAGTAGTAGACCCAACCGTGCCGTCCTATGAGTGCGCACGACATCGATCACTACGTATGGATTTCTTCTGTATGGATCTCTTCTACGTAGGAGGCACCTTGCACACAGTTGTTCATCACCACCCCATGGTTGATAATATATATGTATTGCACACATCCTATTATCATCATCCATGGCGCTGATGTCTGTTGTGTTGATTTGTTCGTGCACATCATAATCGATACCGTCGCACTCACTGTCATAATCCGAGTCTGCAATAGGCTCGATTACCGCTAAAGCTTCCACATTCTCAACCGCTTGCATCCTCCAGAATATCCTCCCAGCCTCGTTCACCTCGTTCACCTCATTGACCTCCATCACCTCGTTCACCTCATTGACCTCCATCACCTCATTGACCTCCATCACCACATCGTCCTCGATCACCTCAACTTCATCATCACTATCCTCAATTGTGATAATCTCTGGTTCCATTTGAAACATACTTCCGATATAAACTTATAAAATTAACGGTAGCACTTGTTTCTCTCGACACTTAGCTCGACGACTGTTGAATACGTTCTAACGCGGAGACAGATTCACAAATTTGAGCAGCCAAACGTTGGCGCTGATGCGTTGCATTCTTTTCTTAATAATTAAGGAAGATGTTTCGTTCTCGTTTTATGGGAGATTTTCCGCGAGGATACAACAGCTGCCGAAAGTCAGCGCTTTTGCACCTATAAAAACGTTCCGACATGTTCGTCGCAGCGTCGGCCTCCATTCTTTTCCACAATATCCTAATGATAAAATCTCCATAAAAATGTGAAAACATTGTTTTTAATGGTCTCTAGAGTGTTCGGTTACAAATTCGAGCAGCCGAACGTTGGCGCCGTTGCAATTCTTCCTTTAAAAAATATTGATGAAGATGTTTCACTCTCGTTTTATGGGAGATTTTCCACGCGGGTGCAAAGCTGCCGAATGATTTCCTAATGATAAAATGCCATAAAAATGAAAAAAAAAACAGTTTTGTGGACTCGTAGAGTTCTCAGGCAATAAATCGACCACAAAGATAAACACCTGTCGAACGTGTTTAGGACCCCCCCCCCCCCGAAGATTTTACGACACGCGTCCCGAGATCCCCCCACACCGCGTGACGTAACACCCCGCACCTACAAGATCTCCCCCCACCCCGCGTGACGCCAGACCCCGCGCCGCCAAGATCCCCCCTCCCCGCGTGACGTCATACCCCCGCGCTGCCGAAATACCCCCGCGCCACACACTCCCCTCATTGCCCCATGGAGTAGAACTCCCCTTGTATACCTACTTCTGTGATGTAATAATTATGAAAAACTAGTCGAGATCTAGTAATTCATATATGTATATAATATGTATATGTTTAAAAAAATCTCGCGAGTTCTTCGAAGTTTCGAAGTTCAAACATTTCAATACTATTGTCGAGAGTATTAAAAATATTTGTATTCCTTAAAATTTAGAATTATTTCTAACGTAGATATGTATATTACGTAATTGAAAGTATTCATTAATTAAAAAATTTTAATCAAAAAAACTTGGCGCTGCTAAACTAAACACTATGCTACTGTTACGTCCTGTGGACTCCACGATTCTTTTCTTTCCTAACTCGAGCAAACACACGTTTGTTTCTTTAATTTCGAAACATCGTTTGTCGTAATAAATCATAATAAGGAAAGGGACGGATCTGAAAAACAACTTGCCTCACCTTTCTAATAAAGATTAACCGACGTTAGAAATTAAGAAATCTAAGCAAATAATAACTGACGAATATACGCAATCATCAGTCAGAGATCCGAAAAACATCTTGCATCACGCGCCTGATAAAGGCAAGTCGACAGACAAAACAAAGAAATTAGACGCAATAGAAGTAAACGACCAATTAATCCCCGCGAACTCTGTACTAAAGTAAGAGTTGCCCAACCGATCAAAGGTAACATTAAATCAATATCGCCGATAAATTCTAAAACTTTCTATTTTAGAGGACGTCCTCTGACTCACTACATTATCACAAATTATCCCACGGAAGGGGTAAGTAAGAACAGAATATAAACCGAAGATTTTTTCACCTAGCAGCACTAGTGTACTACCTATCAAACATCACTATTACCGAGTATTATTATCAAACATTACCTTGAGATTCACCGTTAAGTATATATATATATATATATATATATATATATATATACCAAATTCTTGAAGTGCGAAATACGCGAGTTATAAACTCAAGAGCAGTGCTCACGAACTGACCAAGCGGAAACAACGAGGACCACGTCCACCTGGGCCAATCGCATATAAATCTTGTCAGCAAGTAGTAAGTGATCTAAATATCTCAAATTTCCATCTATACTCTATAGTTTTGAAACAATACTTGGGTCTTAAAGGTGAAATAAATTTATCCACCATAAATTAAATCAAAACTTAATTAATTTAATCTGAATTTAGTCAATCATTAAAGTTTATTAATTACCAGAATTTAACAATTAAACTCTCTTTTGAAATCTCCATCCTCCATCCGCGACCTTCCTTTATTTTAACAAGTCATTCCGGATTCATTGCTTTCGCAACATTGGATCCGTAATTTTTTCAAAAATCATTACGGATTCGTTGCTTTCGCAGCATTGGATACGTGACTATTCCCAATAGTCACTCCGGATTCGTTGCTTTCGCAGCATTGGATCCGTGACTTTTCTCAACGGTCAGTCTGGATTCACCGCCCTCGCAGGTTTGGATCCGCGACCTTTTTCCTCACTCTCTCCCCACTTTATCACTCTCGTCAAGAAAAAAAGTACACACATATATATAAATTCAAATATACAACTCTTTACATATATATAAATTAAATTCAATTGTGAGTAAACTAAACTCAAGAATTGTTTCTCGACCAAATGCGATTCTTTTTTTTTCTCCTCCACCATTTTTATTATTGTTCTCTCAGTGGATAACACCTATAAACGAAGATCGCGAACAGCGATCAAGCATAAGCGAAACCGTCGCAACAAACAAATTAGGAAACAATTGGCTTGGGCTCTAGCGGAATATGTTCATTCATCCACATTAAATAACAACTTAGATCATAGTAACAGCGACACACGTAGCGACACACGTAGCGACATATCCGATCTCTCCGGCCCCCGGTATTCTCCAGTTCCCCTCACCGACCCCCCTTGTTCTTTTCCAGAACAAATCAGTTCCCCTCCAAGATCCCCGTCTTCCGCTTCAACCGTCATCCTCGGGGATTCCCCCTCTCCTCCCCTCGTCGTCCTGAGTCCCGTCTCGAGGAAGAACTCCACGACCTCGAAACAGGTGAGAGATTCTCGGAACGGGAATCGAGCGATCCTGAATTGATCGAGATCAATGACGAATCGTCCGATTCAGAGACCAAGTCCTCCCTGCCCGAGAAAGAATTAAGTGACCACAAGTTTCGCGATTGGCTGCTATCTCAGTTCCCTCCCCTCGAGCTTCCTCTACCTGAGGGAATATTTTGCGTAGGGCCTGACGAAGTAGATCACGAGGAACTACGCAAAACATTAATCGAAAGTCCTCCAGATACACTTATCCCGTGGTTTATCCCCAGCCGTCGCCATCCAATCGGAGTCCCTATTCAAATCCTTTGGAGGAAATATCCCCCCTCCACAGTTTCCCTGGAAGAGATCCAATAACTCTTTACACACTACTGTACTCACATTTTGATTTTACTTTTTTTTTCTCTCCTATTTATCATTGTAAGAAACCAATCGGAACTAAAATTTAGACTTTAGAATCTCCTCTACTATATTCCGATTGACGACCTCCGAACTCATGTAACACCCGCGCAATTAAACAATTACATGTACACACTCACACTCACACTCTCTAATATATATATATTTATAAGAATTCCTTTTTTTTACCATATTATATTTATATACATATTTTGTTTTAATATGAATAAACTAAATTTTTAATTAACTAATCTCATAATTATTTCTTAACCCGTTCGCATTTCCATTCTCTCCGAAATCGCACAGGTCCCGTCCCGGGTAATAAGGATTCATTTCCTTTACCGAAAAGGGACGAACGGGCCTGCCGACAGCGTAAAAGCGACCTTTTCGGTCGTTGACCTGTTCGGGCCCTTGGGTAAGATCGTTCGACTCGAGAGCACGCGCCATACAGCGTTTGCTCAGAGATTACGTAGATTACGTAGATTACGTAGATTACGTAGATTACGTAGATTACGTAGATTACGTAGATTACGTAGATTACGTAGATTACGCAGATTACGTAGATTACGTAGATTACGTAGATTACGTAGATTACGTAGATTACGTAGATTACGTAGATTACGTAGATTACGTAGATTACGTAGATTACGTAGATTACGTCCTTCCATTGACTCTCCCTTCCACGAGTCTAGACGTAACACTACAATTAACTTATTCTTAAATATGTATTTACATTGCAGTTATTGATGTAACTAAATTTAAAAATTTATAATTCTATAAATTTAGATCTAAATTGAATTTATTATTTGTTGGGTTAATATATACTTTGAAATTTAGCAGCGCCAAGTTTTTGTAATTAAAATTTTTGAATTTTTTTTATTTGTGTTGTGTCGGGGGTGACACAATCTTATTCTTTTTTGGGACGTCTTCAGGATTAGGGAGTTGGGACTCCTTGAATCTCGCCCGATTCACTTTCCTTTCTCTTTTTATATTCTTTTTTATTCACTATATAACTTTCTATTCACTTTTATATCATTTTATTTCAATTAAACTCGTAACATATCATACAGTGGTTATTAATTTATTTAGCGTACTCCTGTCTCCCTCCTTGCAACGCAGTCGCGATTATCTTTCGATTAACTGGTTCTTCTTTATTTCGCGAATTTTACTGATCGACTGGCTCGCGCGTGTTAGCGGCGAGCCTCTTTATTATCGCGGTTTTTTCTATAAGAGGGGGTGCCTGGTAACAGGTTTTTTATACGTAAGGGTTTTTCGTCGTCCGGATGCAGGCGAGAAAGTTCGAAGTCGAACTCCTTCGCTTGCATTTCTCGCAAGGTCAATTTCCGCGCGTGGCTCGCTGCGTTAGCGTTTCGCGCATTCCTTCGCGTCTTGAAAGACTTATATAAAATTTATCTCTATAGCTTCTCGGGCTATAACAGTATTAATTTTTAATTTTTGTAAAAATTTTTAATTTTTTGTATTAATTTCTAATTTTTAATTTTTCTATTAATTTTTAATTTAATTTAATATTATTTTTTAATTAATATTTTTAAAAGTTTATATTTTCAATTGGCGCAATTTTTTTTTGATATTATTTTTGTAGGTTAAAATAACACTATTTTGTAAACAAATATAACAGTTTTTCTTAACTGGCGCGTGTACTTGACGCCTTTTTTTTACTTTTTTTTAAAAAGTAAGTTTTTAGGGATATCATTCTTTTTTGTAGTATATATTAATTTAATTTCATATTATTTTTAATTAATATTTTTAAAAGTTTAACCTACGTGCAAATCGATTAAGCTGTGAGTTTGTGAGGTGCACATGTAGTAACTTTGTAGCTAAATTTCGTATACGTCTGTTTTTAATAAAAGATTCTGCGTCAGTAAGGTCCGCTGATTGCTTATTAGAAAAACTTTTGGCTCGTAAATTCTCAGTATCAGTATTTCTTTCATTATTACAAATTATGTTGTTTAAAAAAATATAAAGCAATTTTAAGTAACAACTAGATTTTTCTGTAATTTTAGTAATTTCAACATATATATAAATAGATTTTTTATGTAATTATATATTTTCAAATTAATTGATAAAATATTTTACTTAAAAGTTATACACAAGTTAAATTTTATACATATGTATATATGTATATTAAATATAAATAGGTTAAATTATCTCTTCAAAATAATCCTTTATTCAGGCATATTATTATAAAAATTAAATATAAAAACGAATTGCTAAGAACACTTCACTATATTAACCAGAATTTGAAGGGAAAAAAACGAACATAATATAATCAACAACATATAATATCAGAGAAATGATATGTATATTTCATAAACATTACATATAATTTCATAAAATTATTGGTCAAATTTATGTAATTCCATAAGGCTATTAAAATAAAAATATGAATGTATATCACAATACTTATAAAATATCTTATATCTGAAATACTTATGAAATATCTAATATCTAATTGGTCGAAGAATCTTTGGCGAGATATGTTGAGTTTTCGTTGTCTCTCTGATGATTATACTGCTTAACGATACGTGGTTTGAAGCGATCGTGAAATATATGCGTACGATTCAAGACATAAACTACAGCTTGAAGGCCTCCTACATTTACACCAACTGTTTTCGTCACCCAGAATAAATCACCAGCTGCCTGTAAAGCCTAAAATGAATAAAGCAGGATTTGTCTCTAAATTATATTTTATTTTCGGTATTTTACCATCGGTCCACAAACGGACATGATTTTAATTGGAAGGAACCAAAAATTTTGCACTGTGAAAAACATAGAAAGAAAAGAGAGATTGCTGAGATGTTTTTTATAAAAAATTTTAACAACAATATTAATCTACAAAAAGACAGACAATTTAAATCCGATATATGACACGTTAATACACAAAGTATGATTGCTTGTTGTTTTTTGTAAAGTTTGTTCCTGTGTCTTTGTAATGTTTATGTTATTTGGACGCGAGACATGGCAATATTACATACATGTCTTTTTTTTCGACATTAGTAATATCACGGCTTTCACTTTGACAACTTGAAAGGTAACGTTCTTATAAGTATCCTGTACATTACATCCCAATTTGCGTTTCGTTTCTTATTTTGTTAATATACAATTTTTCGTTAATTTTTATAGCCACACTTGATAAGGGCCCGTACCCAAGGGCCGAAACGTTGTGTAGAAATATTTGTATTGGCCAGTCAGGTCGAATTTTAATAAATCACTTTTATATTTCTATTCATCACTGGCGATTTCAATTTAATTATTTGATATTTTATTTTATTTTATTATGTACTTTAATATTTTACTTTATTTCTTGCACACATAGTCATAACAAAAACTTAACCCTTTAAAACTATATCTATCATATGTAAGCAGAACCAATCGTCCATATGATAATTTTACTATTTGTCCAAGTTTCAGCAAAAAATGCTTGTAAAGAGTTTTGTTGTACGACTTATTCCCACTTCTTTTACCCTTCTTTTACCAAAGGGCTATAGATTATTAGAAGAGAGAAAATTGTTATTCTTCAAAGAAAAAATAAAAATATTTAAAAATTGGATGCAAATTTCAGAAATTAATTTGTATACATGTCAATGACAATGATATCAATAAAAGAATCCTTGAATGGTAATTTTGAAGCAGTCCATTGTACAAGATCTATTTTGTATCCAGCTGTAGAGGCATTCATATTAGATTTTGTTCTGTCCACAGCGCTGGAATCATTGTCGCCACATAAGACATATGAGCATGGATAAGCTAGTTTTGCCTGAAATTGTATATGATAATTTCTTGTTTGTGAATAAATGTCAATAAACTATTAAAGACACTTCAACTAAATTCTAATTAATTTAATCACACACAGTAGTTACCCTATCAAGTAACACCTACATTTTGTTTTAATATGGAGAGAATTATTAACGTTATGGTTGACATATGTAAAGAAAAAAAAATTAAATTAAGAAAAATAAATTAGTTAGAAATTTAGCTGTAAACATTTTTAAAACAGTTGATTTAATCTCCAATTGATTGGAATTTAGTCAAAGTGATCTTTAATCTATTATTGTGTAAATATACACCTCTATAGGAATAGAACCTCCTCCACACATAGGATCTATTATTATAACTCCTGGCTTCGGATTTGCCAATCTTAGCAAGTTATAATATACAGGGTGTTCCCGGGTTAAATGGCCAAACTTAAAATATGAATTTGGGACCTCAAAACAAACAAAAATTTCCTCTGGAAGTTTGCTCGCAAAAGCTTCGTTCAAGAGATATCGACTTGTTAAGTTACAGAACCATAGGAATGAATGTCAAAATATTGCTGTTTTGTCTTTGTTTTGAAGATTGAAGGTCATTCATAGGCTTCTGTTTTTTACAAACGATTTCGCGCAGTGTACCAAATAATTGTTAGTTCATTGAATACTTTCGTGGAGTAAAGTAGTACAATATGCCTCGTACATATTCTAATAGTGAATATGCTGACATGGTATATTTATATGGGTTTTGTGATGGAAATACTAGCGCTGCTCAACGTGAATACGCCGCGCGATTTCCGAACAGAAGATTGCCAAATAAGCATGTATTCTCTTTAACATTTCAACGACTGAAGGAAACTGGATCATTTACAATGGTGCCCAGAGCTCATGGAGTTTTTGTACCGCTGCAGAATGAAAGAAGAACAGCCATCATATTGCAGCATTTCGACCAAAATCCATCAACAAGTGTCCGAAGATCTGGTTCTGAATTAGGAATTTCACCTACAGTTATATGGAAGACACTCTCAGCTGATAGACGTCATCCATTCCATATTCAATGTGTCCAACATTTATTACCGGCTGATATACCACGCAGGAGAGCATTTTGCGATTGGTTTTTAAACCAAACAAATAATTATCCACAATTTTGGCAAATGATTTTGTGGACAGATGAGGCTACATTTACCAGACAAGGTATTCTCAATCAAAGAAATAGTCATATTTGGTCACATGAAAATCCTCGAGCAATCCGTGAACAACATTTCCAACACAATTTTCAGTGTAATGTGTGGTTAGGAATAAATAATTAATAATACTTTAATTGGACCCCATTTTCTACCAGTTCGTTTGAATGCAAACAATTTTCTCGAATTTTTGAATATTCAAATGGATGACTTTTTGGAAAATATTCCTTTGAATTTGAGAAGAAACTTCTGGTTTCAATTGGATGGATGTCCTGCTCATTATGGTAGAGGTCCTCGACAATGGCTTAATGTTCATTTTCCTGGAAAATGGATCGGTCGTGCTGGACCTGTAGCTTGGCCTCCACGTTCACCGGATTTAACGCCTTTAGATTTTTTGTATGGGGTACTCTCAAGCAAAAAGTATATGAAGTGCCTATTAATGACCTTCAATCATTACAACGGAGGATAGTACAAGCGTGCGAAGAAATTACAGATGTACAATGTCAGTCATCCACTCGTTCTGTGATCGATAGGTGCAATGCTTGTCTCCGAGCTGGAGGCTATCATTTTGAACAAAATATTTAATAATTATAAATTTTGGTTACTGTAAAGCAATAAAAAAAGCAATAAAAGAGATAAACCTAGATTATTTAGGTATTATTCATTCCTATGGTTCTGTAACTTAACAAGTCGATATATCTCTTGAACGAAGCTTTTGCGAGCAAACTTCCAGAGGAAATTTTTATTTGTTTTGAGGTCCCAAATTCATATTTTAAATTTGGCCATTTAACACGGGAACACCCTGTATAGTTGATCTCAGGGTAGTTGGCCCAAAACTTGCAATATTTCTGCGATGCTTGGATTCGTACGTTACGTGTAAATGCGTTATCAATAAATCTAAAATATTTAAATACAATTAGTTATATAAAAATATTTAACCTGTCATCATTAATATATAAATCATGCTGTTAAATTTAATGTGTATTGTCCATTAAGATTCTTCTAATTTTGTCTGTTTTAATTTTTCGTACCATCTATTAATCTGCAGACAACTTCTAAATGATATTTTGTTAAATCAACTACTCAATGATACTTGTCCTGTACTACTTCTCCAGTAATCCTAGCAATATCCTTAGACTCAAAAATGCATGTTTACCAGTCCTCTCACATGTTACTCTGTACCTAAGTATATCACTTTCTTTGGATTCAGAAGTATCTTGACCTCTTTTTTTCCCTATATTTTCTACTTCTTTCTTTTGCAATATATCCAATTCCGATGGCCCATGCTCTCCTTTTTCTTCATTATGTATCTCTAATGTCTCTGTCTTAGTTACAAGAATTTGCTCTTTAGCTGCGATATATTCTTCCATAGACATAGTAAGACCGAGCATCCATTGTATAAGCGGTGATGCATACGATGAGAGAGAGAAAAGATGTAAGATGAGTTTCTCTCTCTTTTCAATGCCGGAGAAGTGGGGAGCACTTCTCCTCATCTCCTCGCGCCGGTTCGTCGTTTCCCCTATTGCGCTATAAAGTACATAACCAAAAATTGTGTGATGTGTGATGTGTTTTTATGGTTTTGATAAGCAGTGAACATTAATATTCCAATACTTAAAATGGTTAATGCGTGTTGTGTCTGCGGGAAAGAAACAAATCCAAACAAAAATCGTACATTTCACTGGTAAATTTTTTTTAATGAGTATATAAAAAATTTTATGCATATAAATTATTAAGAACACGTTTTCAAATTAAAATATTTCAAAAATATTTTATTCAAAATACTAACTAAAAATATATTATTTAGCTTTCCTAAAAATGCAGACCGTAAACAAATATGGTTTGAAGCAATCGGTAAAGTTGTCAATTATTCATCTGCTCGTACTTGTAGTGATCATTTTTCTAAAAATGATTTTAATCATGACACTACAGAAAGGAAACGTCTACTTTCAACTGCAATACCTATAAGTAAAAAGAATAGGTAAATATCAATTTATCATTATTTAGAATTAATGTGGTTATTTATATATTTAATATTAATCTTATACTTTTTTTTAGAAACAGTTTAACACACAGGGAAATAAATGAGCAGATAAATGATTATGAAGACAAAAACTGTTTAGATCAAAACACGAATGCTACTACTAGAAAGAAGAAAATTAGTAATGTGTACGTATTTGTAAGTAGTGATTACATATGTCAATTTAATTTTATTCAAGAAATTTTTTAATTATAGGCAAATGGATATCTGTAATGAAAATGTGCCACATAAAAAAATTTATTTGAATCTTCCAAGTAATACAGTTGCAACTTTTACAAGAAGCAACTTTACATCTGATGAGACGTGGAATACATTTGTCAGGTCAACAATATATAATAGGCAGAAAAAGAGATTTATTATGCAAACATGCAAACGTTTGAGGAAAAGAGTTTGCAATTTAAGAAGTTTATTGAAATCTTTGGGAAATAAGCGCTTATTAGCAAATAATAGTATAGATGCTATAAAAGTAAGTAATAATGCTAAAATATTTTATTCAGTAAAGATAAAAATAAGATTAACAAAGATAAAAATAAACTTTTTTTTATAAAAGATTAAATAGGTCCAACTATGGAGTCAGCAAACTTCACTCAACAGTAAATTCTCAAAGAAATGTCAACCACCTTCAAGGTTGGAAAAACTTTGATGTTTTAATAGTTTTTGCTTTCTCTATTATTTTATACTAATCATGATGCACGATGCTCTATCTATTCCTGTTTTATATTTAAAAAAACAATCAACTATAAAGGCCAGAGCACAGACTTTAGCATAACGCATAACGCATATGCATAAGAAATGTGATTGGTCCATAAAAATGCATAAGCATATGCATAAGAAATTCAACCAATCGAATTTCTTATGCTTATGCGTTATGCGTTATGCAAAAGTCTGTGCTAGGGCCTTAAGGATAAATAATTCTTTACAAATAATTGTTCAAATATAAACAAGTGTATGTTTCCTATTATGAAAACATATACTTGTTTATATATGAACAAACAATTGTTTATGTAAACAGATTTAATTTTAAAAATTTAAATTTTTTTCAATTGCTTTTATTTTAAGAAAAAATATTTTTTGAAAATTATTTTTTTAACTTGTCTACATTTAAATAACAATTTTTACACTTTTACATTTTTACACTAAAGCTTATTTTAATTTGGGAATTAAGGTGTTTATTACTTTAACAGAGTTTTTGTTTTTTGCGTGTAATAAGATTGCTTGAATTTTGCTTGAATTAAAATTTCTATTACTTTAACAAAAGTACATGTATTTTAGAAATACCATTAATCTTTAGAGGGTCGGTATTAATTCACTACATTTATTCTAAAAAATTCTATATATATCAAATAAGTTTATATAAAATTCTTGTCAAAGCTGGAGCCACACACACTACAGTGGCTTTCTGATCCCTCTAAAGGTTAACAAGTTGTATCTAAGAAAAGTTAGTCACTATATATGTATAATGGGGATGCCTGTCAAAATAACAAGCATGTATGTGCTGGATTTTTTCGGACTTAATTGTTTAATTGAAGTTATTTAATATTGCATTTTTGTGCATGAAATTAATTTATTCTTGTTTTATACAAAAAATTGATGATCAATAATTAAGTAGATTTTTTTAACTTGAAATTATTGTGATAGGTTTGATTCTAAGTAGATTAATAAATTTCTCGAAAGTAATAAAAGATTAACAAAATATTTCTTTCTACAGTTAATTTTACATATCAACGTGATACATTTTAACAAGAAAGAATAATGTTACAATTTCCCCTAAAATTATATCACGTTTAGAAAATATTGTACAAATTGAACGACGTATACAAAACTAATCATTTTTCAAAAATGATAATTCTGTAAAGTCTTAGCAGAATTATTATAAAAATATTTAGAAAATCTATTGATTTTGCACAATATGTATAAAAGTTCATATTTATTGTTTGATTTTTTAATCAAATGTTTATTTCTATAACAAAAATTCATTTTTATCTATAATTTGTAGGATATAATGCCTCCGCATGTAGAAGAAATTATTAGAAAAATGATCACGAAGAAGCGAAATGTAAGTTATACACAAGAATTAAAAACATTTGCGGTTACCCTGCACTTCCATTCTCCAGCTGCGTATAAGTACGTTAGGTCATCATTTTTAAAATGCCTACCTCACGAAACTAGTCTCCGGAGATGGATGAGAAATTTAAATAATGAACCAGGTATTTGTGAGCAGGCGATACAAAAAATTCGTAATCAAATCAACCAAACCAAAAAGAGAAATAAAGAATTGATTTTTACTTTAGTCTTTGACGAAATGAGCATCAGAAAAAAATAGAATTTGTGAATGGAGAAGCTGTAGGCTATGTCGATTTAGGCAACGGAGTCACTAGCCAAACTGAAGCTAGTCAAGCTCTTGTTTTCATGCTTGTCAATATAAATGGAAATTTTAAAATTCCTATTGCATATTACCTTATCGCATCTTTAATGGCTGAAGAGAAAGTGACTATATTAAACGAAATTTTACGTTATCTTCATCAAAACGAGATAGACGTTCGAAGCGTTACGTTTGACGGTGCTCCTGCGAATATTACGATGTGTGAAAAATTAGGAGCTTGCTTAAGACAACATGATAGAAAAAATATAAAGTCGTATTTTGAGCATCCCTGTACACAAAAACCAGTATATATTTTTTATGACCCGTGTCATATGTTAAAACTTGTTCGAAATAATTTTGCAAAATCTGGTATTATTCGTGATGGAGAAGGTAATTTTATAAATTGGAATTTTATTGTAAAATTGATCAGACTTATAGAATTTGAAGGGTTGCATCCTGCAGTAAAGATTCGTCGTCGTCACATTCACTTTCATAATGAAAAAATGAAAGTGAATCTAGCTGCTCAGGTTTTAAGTAATAGCGTTGGTGATGCACTACTTCATGCAGAAGTTGATAGGAAATTGATAAGAACAGATTCAGAATTTAATTTCAAAGGGGCTTCTGCTACAGCAAAATTTTGTAAAACTTTTAATGATATTTTTGATTTATTGAATTCCCGGAATTTATATAATAAAAGTGAATTAAAATGTGCAATTACCAGAACAAATATAAGTATCGTAAAGAGTAAAGTAGAAAATTATATTATATATATTGCTAATTTAAAAATAAATGATGTACCTATTTTACAAACAAATGTGAGGACTGGTTTTATAGGCTTTATAATTTGTTTGTAAAACGTTGTTACTTTAGCTGAGCAGCTATTATCCGAAGACAAAATAACTTTTTTATTGACTTATAAATTGTCACAGGATCACGTTGAAACGTTTTTTGCAATAATAAGACGAATGGGAGGCTGGAATAATAATCCTAGCGTAAGGCTATTTAAAGCTTCATATAGGAAGATTTTACAGTTAGCGAAAGTATCGGTACCTCTTAGTGCTAATTGTGTGCCTAAAGATGACACAACATTACTATCGTTATCTGAAAATTATTCCGAGACAGGTGATAAATGTACAAAAAAAATGATAACCGATGCCGACAGTGATTTATTCCAAATTGTACTTCTTGATCATGATTATTTCACGTCAATCAATTATAATCCTTCTGAATACGCAAGAGATATTATCAAATACGTTGCAGGATTTGTTGTAAGAAGTATAGAGCGTAAATTATCTTGTCAGACATGCTGTGATAAGTTGCGAAATAAAAATACATATTCAGAGGATGTAAGCAAACTTCTACTGCGGAAGAATCGCATAACAAATGTTGACCTCCAAAATGGAAGAGACCTAATTAAAGCTTCAAGCGACGTAGTTAATATATGTGAAGTAGCTGAGAAAATTTTGAGGCATAATAGAAGCATTATATTTTCAAAGAAAAATATTGTAGAATATTTAATTTGTCAATGTTTTCGTTTTATGCCAACTAAAATTTTTGATGATTCTCATATGTTAGATCAATCTCCGTTATTTGATCATCGCCGCCAAGTTATTAAGTTAATTTTAAAAAAATTTCTACAAGTACGTTTACATTATAAAAGTGAACAATTTCAAAATAATGTTAATAGGCTAAGAATGAGTAATAATAAACTAACTCTGTTTCAAGGTCAATAAATAATGATTATTAGAGGAGGAAAGATGGCGATCGGAGTAAGGTGACGTGTTTTGGCACAGTGATAGTGTGTGGAGTGTTTTGACAGGATGGGAAGAGGGTGAGAGGTCGGTGGGTGGTGGAGTCGATGGAGGAAGAGGAGAGGAGGTGGAGGAAATGAAGGAGAAAAGGGGGATGAAGCAGAAGAGGAGCTGTGGGTGGAAAAGAATTTCGGCTGGCATGACTCATGAAATTTTTGGAGCAGGAAAAGCGAGAGATGGTGGCGGCAGAGGAAGGATCGGCGGCCGGAGCATGGAAGCGGGAAGAGTGGTCGGTAAGGAGGAGAGGGACAGAAGAGATCGCATGTACCGGCAGGTAGCAGAAAGAGGTATTGAGACAACAGATGGTGGCGACACTGGAAGATCGGGAGCCACGTGCGCGGAACACGTGTTGCGACGGGTTAGTAGGATACGCAGTTGAACGGCATACGTGCACTGTGAGAGAGACAAGAGAAAAGGCTTAAGATGGAGTGGAAAGAAGAAGTGTTAAAGGAGCTGAGAGGAATAGGAAAAGGGTTGAGAGGAGTAGAGAAGGAGCTGAGACTGATGAGAGTGCATGGGCTATGGGTAAGGGAAGGAGAAGGGAGTGAAAGTGGCAGGTTAGAGAGCGAGGAAGCAGAGAAGAGGACGGAGGAAGAGACCGGGGGAGTGAGGGAGGAAAAAGGAGAGAAGGCACGGAAGAGAGAGGACGCTGCGAGAAAAGTGGAGGAGACGGGGGGAAAAGGGATAGCCGAAGGAAGTGATGGGGGGAAAGGACCGAAGGCGGGGAAGGCGGAAGGAAGCAAGAGGGAGAGGAAGAGAGAAGATGGTGCTAGGAAGGAAGTGGGGGAAGAGAGGAAAGAAAGAATTGGCGGAAGTGAGGGGGAGAGAGGAGGGAGGGTGGTGCTGTGGGGCAAAAGTGAGAGGAACAGAGCGGAGGAGATCGCAATGAAGTTGAGAAGGATGAGAGAGAAAGGGTTAAGACTGATGGAGAGAGTAAAGGAGGCGAGTGACAGGGAAGAAAGCGAAAAGGAGGAGGAGAGGATGGAGGACTTTTTTGAAGACACGGAGGAGGAGGATGAAATAGGGGAAAGGAAGAAAGAAGACGAAGGGAGAAAAGAAGTGGAGGCAGCGCATAAAGGAAAGGAGGGCGGAAAGGAGAGGGAAAGAGAGAGAAGAGCGGTGACATACGGCAAGGATGAGGAAGAAAAGGAAAAGGAGTGGCGGGAAGTCAAGAAAAAGGAAGTGAAGGAAGAAAGAAGGGGGGAAGTGAAGGGATGGGAGAGGATGTGGGAGGAGGAGAACAGGAGGGGGGAGGCAAGCGGAAGGAAAGAAAGCAGGGGATTAAGGGGGGAGGAGGGAAAAAGTAGCTGGTGGAGTTGTGTAGATGAGGAGGAGAATGAAAAGGAGGTAGAAGAGGTCTGGAAGAGGGTGAAAGATAGGATGGAGGAAAAGAAGAGAAAGGAGGAGAGGGAGAGAGAGAGGGATCCTGAGGAGAAAAGAGAAGAGCGAATAAGGAGGGAGAGGAGGAGAAGGAATTTAGTGTGGAGGGGGATAGAGGGGGACAGTGTTAAGGAAAGGTGTGAATGTTTGAGGGTGCGTATAGAAAAGATCTTGGGGAGAAAGGCGGAGGTAAGGGGTGTGGAGGAAAGGATAGGAGAGGGGGGAAAGAGATTACTCTTAGTGGTAATGGAGAAAGGAGAGGACAGGGATGAAATACTCGGGAAAAAGGGGGAGATTTGGAGGAGATGGAAGATGGTGGTGGACGAGGATCTGACGATGGAGGAAAGGAAAATGAAATGGAGGATAAAGGAAAAGGCAAGATTAGAGAGGAATAAGGGGAATTGGGTAGTGTTTGATAGTAGAAGAATATGGATAGAGGATAGGGAATGGAAATGGGTAGAAGAGGAAGGGATGTGGAAAGATTGCGAGGATGATTAGGGATGGAAGGGAAGCGAGAGAGAGGAGGAGAAAAGTAGGGAGGGGGCAGGGGGAACGGGGAAAGGGAGAGGAAGGTGTCCTTTGCTTTTAATGTTACAGAGGCATAAAGGCATAGAGGCATAGAACATTGGAGTCAAGGGCAGAAAGGAGAAGGGGCCACCAAGGAGGAGAGGATGAGGAAAGGGGAGTAAGGAGAGACCGATGGAAGAGGAAGGACAAGTCTGGTGGAAGGGACGAGTAGGGAAGGTGGAGGACGCAAAAGGGGGAAGAGAGAAGGAGGGCAAGAGAGGTGGAAGACAAGGGGGGAAGGGAACGGGATGTGGAAAGCGGAGGGTGGGGGGTAAAAGAATGTAAGGGTCGCTCATGGCCAGGTCGCGAGGGGGAATGATTTTTATATTTGTACAGGTTCGGGAACGCTCCTTAAAAGCGCCTTCATATCCCTGAGGGGCTGAATAAAGATTGAATAAATGAATGAATGAATGAATGAATAATGATTATTATTTCGGCAAATTATGACTTAATTTTTTTTATGTTCCTATATATTAATAATAAACGACAGTTACAAAATATTCTAAAAGAATAAAATTTCATGTTATTTTTAGAAGAAACATTTTATCAGCTTTCAGTATATGTTGTAATGTGTCCGCAATTAAATGCCAATTGTGAGTTTTTAATTGAATCGGTGAGATCAGAAAGGGCATGAGTCAATGTTTGCTAATTTTACAAGAGAATGAAAAAACTGCCTAAAACTTCTAAATCGGGGAAAAAATTTTCTTTCTCAATGAAGTTTGAAATGTAATGTACAAGATGTGCTCTGAGTATCGTGCGTCTGCGTATAAAGAATCTATTTATACATTAAAACTATTTTCAGTAAAATAGTGACTCATGCCCTTTCTGATTTCACCAATTCAATTGTTATACTACATTAGCGTCGTCTGCGCATTTAAATCATATCGCGCAGGCTCTTGCGCAGGCTCTCCTCACTTCTCCGGCATTGAAAAGAGAGAGAAACTCATCTTACATATTTTCTCTCTCTCATCGTATGCATCACCGCTTATATAATGGATGCTCGGTCTATACTTACTATGTCTATGTACTCTTCAATCGTTGGATAAAGCTTCCCCATGAATCTTGTTATTACACATTTCCATGCATCGAGAGTTTTTTTCCATCTTTTATCCAAGCTTGAGACTATGTAATTATATATAGATTTTAAATGTTTCTTCGTCATTGGTAAAAAAAAGTCTTCCTACCTATATAAACTACTATGAATACGTTATCTATCGATCTCATTTAATGAATGTACAATATAGCAAAAAATAATATTATTATATCATCATCGTCATATCAGCTTTCTAATAAACATAAACCTTATAATAAGTAAACAAATTAAAAACAATTAATATAAAGTGGGAAGTTCATACATTCCAGTAATATTAAAAATAATAAACGGCTCACAAACACAAGCGCGCGCGCACGCACGCACACACACACACACACACACACACACACACACACACATTGTGATTATTACTAAATACCATGAGCATACATGTAGGATTAAAAGTACGTTTGATGTACCGGCTCGCGTAGTCTTGCGTTCGGTCGCGGCGTATTACGGATCATACGGTTACCGAATCCTTTAGCGAGCCGCCACTAGGAGATAAGTTTTTTTTTTGTTTACGTGCGCACTTCCCGTCGCCGTGTATTGCGGCTAGATCATACGGTTCTCCGAGACCGTTGTCGATAAATAAGTTTCGTTTGTCGGTTTTCTGCGCGCGTTAAGTTAAGATATAAAACGGCGAGCGAGCGAGCGAGCAGTCAGTCCTGCCTTTGCCGTCGTTGTAACACAACCAATTCGTTCCTCTATTTCACTATATTAAATAAATTCTACACTATATTAAATAAATTCTACACTATATTAAATAAATCCTACATACATACCTAACACTTAACACTGTTTTTTCTTTATGTATTACGAAGTTGTACTCTTGCACATTTAACCTAAAAAATCGATATAATGGATATGGATATGGATGGATGGATCCAGGGCTGGATTAACCAATAAGCAAACTAGGCACTGCCTATGGGCCCCCACCACGAAAAGGCCCCCCACCACGAAAAGGCCCCCCACCACGAAAAGGCCCCCCACCACGAAAAGGCCCCCCACCACGAAAAGGCCCCCATCACGAAAAGGCCCCCACCACGAAAAGGAGTCCACCAACCAATAAAGCAAAATTTTTTTTATAACCAAAAAAAATTATATTTCCTAAATAAATTCGTAAATGATGCATTTCACTATTAGTTTTTTTGTTTGTGAATTAATAATCCAATATATTGAAGATTATTTATTTCATGAAATTATTATATAGTTCTGCGTTTGTAATCTAAATTTGAAAGCCATTGAAAATGGCTCGACTGCTTTATCTACTTTATCGACTTCAAATAACATATCGATGTCGTCTGCTCTCCATCTAAAAAGCATAACGTTGAAAGACAATTTCTGTAATGGTGTTGTGTTTGCGTCTTTCATTCGTATCGATATTTTTATACAACGAAGAAGTGATTCAATTTCGAATCGCATAGCAATCCTTGAAAAGCTATTTTATTAAACGTTTTTTCAATCGTTGAAAGTGTAACAACGTAAAAATCAAACAAGACGAGAATCAAACGAAATTAACCTACATGTAACAAGTGAGTACACGTTTTTTGTTGTGAGGATATAAACTTTTGAGATAAAATTTGTACATGAATTTTACTTTATTTACATAGTAATTAATTTTCGTGCACGGTTTATAGCTGATGAAAAGTAAGAATTCATCATCTGCATAATAATAATAAGTAACATGAGCGACAGATCAGTCGATCGACATAAATCACAGCGTGTGTTTATAAATCTGGCTTTAATAAAGTTAAAGAGAAGAAAGAGAAACAAAAAAAAGATGAACTTTTATCTCAAACTCGCCGAATGACATATTTTCTTTGCACTGATCAGGCTAGCACAGGAATATCAACAAATCTTTCAACTGCAACAGCGATTCGGAATGAAAATTTTGAAATACAAGTAAGTGAAAAGCAAAAAAACTCTTTTACTTAAGGTGGTTAGGGACCGGCCGCGGGGGGTAGTGCGGTGCGAGGGGAAAAAATTCAATCCCGAATGCTATGGAAGTGTTGTGCGCGAGAATGTCAAAAATACTAACCGCGTCCGAGAACGTTGGCCCACGCCGTGAATCGGTATTAAAAAAAACTCCGCGATCTTCAACTCGCCATTACTCGAAGAAATATTGATAAAATGCTTTGAAAATTTTACACAACATTCTTCAATGTATCTAGTTACTTATAGGATAGCCTAAAAGTTTCAAAAATATTCTGTAAAAATATAAAAAATACAAAACTAAAATGTTATTTTTGATCCACGTATTTTTTTATTTGATCGATAAAAGTCTGTGACAAAGTTTTGAAAAACTGAAATTAAATTAAATTTGAAATTATATTAAATTTGAATCAAAAGTAAATTAAAATTAATAAAAAATTAATATTGACTTTGGATGTGTCTTAAATATTTATTAAAACTATTTTTACATAATTAAATTGAAATTATTTAAATAATAATTAATTATGCCTCGAAGGAAAGTAGTTCGAACACTTGAAGAAGAAGAGGAGTATCAACGTAATAAACGAGAAAGAAAAGCAAAATCTCAGGCTAAGAGACGAGAAACAAAACGAATTAGGACTAAGAAAAATTGCCAATTTTCATCAAATACAAGTCAGATTTGTTCAAATATAACGCAAATTTCTACAAATTTTTCAAAAATGACAGTAATAAATTTTCAAACTTCAACTAATTCATCAATGAAAGTTATAGATGAAATAAATGAAATAACTACCATCGCGTCACAAACAATTGATACATCAACCATTAATAATTTTTCTATAATAAAAAATAGTAATGAAATTAGTGCGACAAATGATAGAATGCAATTGTTTAATATTGACGATGATATTGAAGAATCTCGGAATACTCATAACTCAACTATGGAAACTTCATTAAACAATGATATTATTTCTTCCATATCTAGCACATCAAATAAGTTGATTTTAGATGATAACACAGATTTGAAGATGTAATTATTTTACATGAAGTGCCATCACAAAGTATTGTAATAAATGATAATACGATAAAATTAAAATCAATGCTTCTTAATATAATTAATAAAATGAGACAAATGAGATGGATGAAAAAAATTCGAGCTTTAGGAAAAGAATATACGGACATTAATACGTCTCACTTAATTCAATTAGAAAATATTGTAGAATATTATATAGAAGAAATGAATTTATGTTGCGAACATTGTAATGCGAAACATTTCATTTCTGAAAAAGTAGCTAATAAAGGTAACTCATTTAACGATTGTTGTAGCCATGGGACTGTTGAGTTAAATCCTTTACCACAACTTCCGCATGAACTTTATGAATTGTTTACTGAAAATCATCCAAAATCAAAACATTTTTACAAACGTATTCGTGCATATATAATGCATTTTCATTCGCGTCGTTTAATGCAAACATAGCAGATTTTAGTGCGCAAAGACCTGGACCTTATTGTTTTAAAATTCAAAGACAAATCTATTATCAAATTAATACCGCGATGTATCCCGCACTTAACGAAATGCCAAGTTATGGCATATATCAACTTTTTATCGTGGACAGTAATGAAGCAACCGAGTGTCGGTTATATCGAAATTCGAATCTCGATAAAGAAATTTTACGTTCAATAGATAATGTAATGCGTACGAATAACATTTTTGTACAATCTTATCGAATGATGCACGAAGAAATTCAAATGTAACAGCAAACGACTGAAAATATACGTGAATTACAATTGGGATTTTTGACAAAAAAGGGAGTTGATAGTGGTCGATATAATGTGCAAAAGGTAAATGAAGTTGCAGCTATCTTTTCTACTACGGTGAAATTCCAGAAACTTACGTGACAATTTATAATAAAAGTAATAAAACATTACAACAAATCAATATAATGGATCCAAATATAGAACCATGGATTTATCCATTATATTACCCATACGATAATCAAGGTTGGCATGATAATTTACATCGCAAAGATAATAATAAACGAAGTAGAGCTGCATACGTAAAATATCGAATAGCTGTACGTAATAATTTTAATATTTTCGTAATGGGAAGACGATTGTTTCAGCAATGGCTTGTAGATAATAGTTATGTAAAAATTGAAAAAGACAGAATTAATTATTGTAAATAGAATCAAAAACAATTGCGTGCTGAAACTTATCAAGGATTAATTGATTATTTAGCAAACGCAGCTAATAATAGCGATGCTCACATTGGAAAAATGATTATACTTCCATCAACATTTGTGGGTTCACCGCGTAATATGTTGCAACATTTTCAAGATGCGATGGCTATTGTTCGGAAATATGGAAAACCAGATATCTTTGTCACTATGACTTGTAATCCAAATTGGCGTGAAATTAAAGAGAATTTACTTCCAAATCAACAACCTGCAGATAGGCCAGATATGTGCTCGTGTATTTAATATAAAAAAGGATTATTTAATCAATGTTATCGTTAGACAAAAATTTTTTGGTGAAGTTTTAGCATACGTTTATGTAATAGAATTTAAAAAACATGGATTACCACATATACATTTGTTAATTACATTAAAACAAAATTGTAATCCAGATAGCACATGGAACTCCTACGGACGTCCACTGGACGTTCGAATTCGGACATTTGGACGTCCATAAGATGTCTGAATTAAGTCCGACGGATATCCACTGGACGTCCATAGGACGTCGGTTTTTCACTACTTCGGATGTCCGAAAAACAATCCAAAAAAGGATCTAAAATGGACGTCATTTTCAGTGCCCTTACTATTATAATTATTGTTGAAATAAATATTTAAAACTTTATAAAGGTGAGGGTGAGATTAATGAGTAATAAGTTTAAAATGTAGGATTAATTATTTATATATATTTATCAAATATATTATATTATAAAATATCAATATTCTAAAACTTACATATCAATATTATTTAGTTGTCAGTTTGGACTTTTAAATCACATAGAACACATCACAACACAGAATCACATTAAACTTATACAGTGTGAACTTATAAATTATATATAATTAAATCATAGTTAGAACTTATATAATTTATATATAATTATTATATAAATCACAGTTTGAACTTACAAATTATATATAATTAAATCACAGAGTTTGAACTTATAAATTATATAATATATATATATATATATATATATATATATATATATATATCTTTATATGTTTATATATTATTTTTATAATAAAGAAACATGTTAATAGGCTATAAAAAAAACAATGTCAGATATAAGAAAAAAACATGCAGATATAATTATAAGAAACAAAGAACTATAATATATTAATCACTTTCGCATGTTTCATTTTTTTCTTTCGCATCACATCGTTCTTTTGCCCTTCTCAACCATTTTTGGATTGCTTTTTCCAATTCCAATTTAATGTAAGAATCACAATATGCAGTACCTGCAGCTGTAACAGAATAAGTGATTAATATACTTGCGAAGATCATTGAATTTATTTCTTCAATAAATTAATTTTGCATTAAAAGTTGAAACAAATATATATATGTATATATATATATTTATTTATATGCTATTACAAAAATATATATGTGTGAATTTACCTAATAACATATCCGCTATTCGAAGAGTGGAAAATTGTCTTTTGAGCTTAGCACCCAGCCAACTATATTGGACTGCAAGTTCATTAGCAATTAATCGGCTTAAATTTCTTTTAATAAAATTATAAGGACATGTGCCTCCTACTATACGTGTTTCCATAGTCTGCAAAAATTCGCATATATTACATTATAATAGATCATCTGTTCTTTTCACTGGCTGCACTAGTTCAGAGTTTATCTTTTTTATTCCACATTGGAAGGAAAGATATAAACTCTGAACTAGTGCAGCCAGTTCAGCTGAAAAAAAAAACAGACCTAATATTCAATTCTTATTTTACAAAGTATTTTATAAAGTATATGTAATTTGTATATACATATATGTATTACCGAACGTTCAAAGTTTTCTGAAATTTTTAAAAATTCCTCTACGGCTCCTTCAATCTCTTCAACCGTCTTTAACGGTAAATCAAACGAGAAATAAATTGACTTTTCATTTTGCTTGTTGACATCCTTATTTGGTTGCATAAGATTACCGGTTACGGCATCTTTTATTTCTCTTAAATCGTCTGCCATTTGCCACAACTACGTTTTGAAGAAGCTTTGTTGGCGAATAATTTCCTTAAAATATTTTGTATTATCTGTAAAAGAATAATGTTATATATTTTTAAATCATTATGTTCCAACTCTATTAATTAAATAACGATCATTTACAACTCTATAAAAAATACACATACCATCATCTCGAGTGAATGAATGAGGAGCATTATTCACAGAAGTGTCAATGTTACTATTGAGGGAGTCACGCGTATTGAATATTTGTTTGGTTGCTTTGAATCCACTTGCATTTGAATTCATTTTCATGGATTCTGCAAAATAATATTATATCTACAATTCTATATTATAAACGATAATTTTTGTCCATCGTGACGTTTAATTAATTAATTTATTTATTTATTATTAATTTATAATTAATTCATGTTTTACATACAAGAAAAAATACATACTTTTATTATATAATTACATATTTGATATGAAAAAAAAAATGTATACATATACTTGATCTCCAACACTGTCTAATTTAATTTAATAGATACTTTAAAATTTAATAGATACTTTAAAATTTAATAGATACTTTAAAATTTAATAGATACTTTAAAATTTAATAGATATTTTAAAATTTAAAAGATCAAAAAAAGAAAGAAAAATAGAAAGAATTTTTAAAATGTTACTATTTAAATAATAAATTAATTACATATAACAATAAATTAAATGCACCTATATATATTCTAATTAAATAACGAACTGAATGTTTATTTTATTTATCTACCTGTCATTTGCAAATGTTTTGGTAGAATGCTATTAGACTCTTCAGAGTCTTCAGAGTCTTCAGAATATATAGCTCTTCTGGTCTTTTTTTAACTATTTCGTTCTCTGAGAAAACAATTTTAAGTATGAATTAGTATATATTCTGTCAAATACACTATAATATAATATATAATACATATGGTGCATTTGACAAAGAGTATACTAATATATATGTATAATAAACATTAATATTTACACAATAACTAGAGAAAATGTTTGTTTACTGAAACAAACCTTTTATTTGTTTTTGTTTTGTTGAGTTGTTATTTTTATCGCAATTGTCATCGCTGTCACTTGCCACGTACAGACGATTTATTATTCTTTTTCTTTTCGTGCTCTCAACCTCTGAATTTAAATCGGATGCGGATGTGTATTCGGCTTTTTTGGTTTTTAATCTCGCTACATTGTAGTCATCTAAAATTATGCAAATTAATATTTACATTATAATGAGCAATAGCCATAATATATATTACTTCAATTTTAGAAAAATAATATTAATTTAAATATTTTTTACAAATAAAAAAAATAATAAAATATTACTCACCATAGGTGCTGTTTCGGAACGTTATAATATCGTAACATGGCCAACATGTATTTTGTTCCATGTTTTTCCGAATTGCTGTGATAATCTGTTCATATTTGAATGGAGGGCAATAACATTTGTTGTGTTCAATCCAGCTCGATGGTACCGTTATCTGTTGAAAACTGAACTACCGTCCACGTTGATTTCTCATCCATTCCTAGATAAATATAAAAGCGAAAACGCGCAATTTTTTTTACAATTGTGAAATTATTAATTATTAAAAATATTGACATTTGCAGCAACAAAAAATAAACAAAAAAGCTAATAATTCGTCAATATTATGTGTAAAGTATGCATGGATAATAAAATATACACAATTATATTAAAAAAGATAATAAAATACTGGAAAAAATATTATTGTATATAATTATTATATAAATTATTAATATATGTTATCTGTCCAAATATAATTATAATATATAATAAAATAAAATAAACAAATAAAATAAATTAAAATAAACTATAATCCAATTTTGTATAATACTTTGAATTTCGGGTAAATTAGCAATAAATGTATTTTGTTATCTATAATTCTGCATGTAATAAAGGAAAAATAACGTATGTATTTTTATATTTTAATATAACACACTTATTCGCAATTTGATCCAAATTCCAAGTCTGTAAATTGCCTAGATTACAGACTTCATAAATATTTAATTTAGAAGATTTGCAGGGTTTAGTATAAAAATCTCTAAAGGTCTTAATATTTATTTCCAACTACAATAATATTCTCGTTAGAAGCAGCAAAATTGAGGATAACTATAATACTTCCATCCAATAGACAACAATTATCAGGTTCTTTATTTGTTAAGATAAATTTTTCAAACACGATTTTATTAAATTGATTATAATTGTGACAATTGATAAGTGGACCATTGCAATATGGATTTAAAAGTTGAGATTTATGTTGTCTTAGATTAAAATTTATATAATTATTTTGTTCACTTATCCGGCAAACAATTTGCTCCAAAGGCTTATCATTTTTACGAATCATTTTTAAAATTGATTGCATATAATTCTCGAATAAAAAAGCACTGAATTCTTGTAGTGATCCGAATTTTTTTACGTCGTTACAAAGATGTAATAAATTATGTGTATTATGCGATGCATTTTCTTTACAGTATAAAATAATTAATATATCAAATAATTAAATAGAAGTCGCCAGTGATAAATAAAATTATAAAAGTGATTTATTAAATTCGACCTGACTGGCCAATAAGGCCTATTGGCCTATTGGCCAATCAGATCGAATTTAATAAATCACTTTTATAAAATAATTAATGTTTCAACGTAATATCGTAATAATAATGTAGCGTAATCTAAATACAGTTCAATATATTTGAATTGGATAAAATAGTAGCAGCTATGTGTAAAGTTAAAAAATTTAAATATTTATCGCGACTTAATACAGATTTTAATACAACTGGCCCAGTATATAATAAAAATGTTCTATATTCAGTAGCTTTCCACCTTTTGCTTTCTAATATTGATTAAATTATTGAACCAACTCCTCCTTCCAAACCATCATCCTTTTACCTTCATTACAATTCTCATCTTTTTATCACCTCACTCCTGTCTCCTCTTTCGCGCAATCACTACTCAAGTATCCTGATCGCACACGCAGTTTCGTTCGTTTTATAATGGTTGGAGATGGACATTCATGTGTACTGCTTAAGTCTTCTTGGTTCATCTTAATAACATTAATTTTTATCCTTGAAGACAATCAAGTATTTTGATTTTCTATTTTCCGTGTTGTGTTTGTCTGGCTATAAACATCTACTTTTTGTATGATAATGGAAGAATTTTTATTCGAGTTTCCTTGATTGTCAAATTCACAAATGTAATTTTCTAATTCATTAACTCGATGTCGTAGGGCTAAATTTTCTCTTTTGCAAAAATCTAAATGTTCTTCAAACTCCTTTTTCATAACAGAACAGCAGTAAAGCGATGCATTAAACCTTAGGTATAGATTATTTGTAATTATTTGTAATTAATACGTGTATACACGTATACATATACATATGAAATTAAATATTATTATTATAAATAATTATGATTGAGTAATTACTCTCTTCTCTTATGATAGCTTCGCGCGCTCGGTACGCACCTTCTTCTTTACTGCTCGTAATAATAATAATAAACCTTTAAATAATAATAATAATAATAATAATAATAAACAAAATACCAATAGAGACGATTTCGGACGAGAGACGTTTGTATTTTTTTGATATTGTTACATTCGGTATTCGGTATTCGGTATTCGGTATTCGGTATTCGGAATTCGGAATTCCACGCGAGCGGGCGCAAGTCGAAATACGTATTTCCATCCCCTTGTTCCTCTTTTTGTATTTTATTTTATTGTCTGGATTAGTTTGTGCTTTGTAAAATACCTTTATTATTTTGTTACCATCTTTTAAATATTTTGTAAGATTATTTGGTTCTTCTGTATTTTTTGCGACAAGTTTATTCCTAGAATTATGCTCCTTTTTCTTTTTACTATTTTGTACCTTTGTAAATATATCTATTTCATTAGATGCATTTGACTTCTTTAACACACTTTTATGTATGCTATTTAATGGCTCTTTATTACTTTTTCTTTTTCTTTGTTTCTATAACAATTCTCAAGAGACACACGTCTATACGTATAGGATGCGCGTCGTGCGTGCATGCCCGCCCGCACGACCAGCAGTCTTTTACAGATGTAGCCACCCCCGCGCGTCGGGATCAGGGGTCGCGGAGAGAGTGGTGAGACGCAGCGACACAAATGTTTATTAAAACAAGTTAATAAAAACAAGATTTATTTAAATATCAAATAATTAAAATGAAGTCGCCAGTGATGAGCAAAAATATATAAAATTTATTAAAAATCGACCTGACTGGCCTATACAAAAATCGTATAGACGCGACACTGAACATTGTTAAAAGTGTAGAGGCCAACATTCAGAGAATTCCTGATAACTTAAGAGAACAAACCAGAACTTCTGTTTCAAATTCCTTGCAAAAGTATCTCAATAAACAAAAACATGTAAAGGCAATGGACAAGTTTCTTCTTAGTAGTTTCGCGGAATGTAAAAAGTTTTTAAAGAATAATGATGACTTACTTATTACGAAAGCCGACAAAGGACAAGTGACGGTAATTATGGACAAAATAAAATATAATGACACCATGAACGAACTACTGAGTGACCAAACAACGTACAAAAAACTAAACAAAGATCCCATCAATCTTACAAAAAGGAATGTTAACACGTTGGTTAAGAGTTGGCGTGATAACGGGATTGTTGACGAACTGACATACAATCATTTAAAAAACACTAGTGGGATTCTCCCCAGATGTTACGGATTACCAAAGATACATAAAAAAGATTATCCGTTGCGCATTATTGTCTCGTCGATTGGTAGCCCGACGTATAACTTAGCTTTTTATTTACACGATATTCTACATAAATCTATTCCTAAGCCGCGTTCGTACATCAAGGATAGCTGGACCTTCGTTAATAATATTAAACACACTAAAATAAATGATAATCAGGTCTTATTCTCGTTGGACGTAACTTCATTATTCACGAATATTCCGAAAGACTTAGTTTTGAAAGCCGTGGAAAACAGGTGGATCCATATTACACATAATACTGATATGTCTTTACAACAATTCTTGCACGCACTCACAGTTGTCCTTGACTTAACGAGCTTTAGTTTCAACGGATTGTATTACGAACAAATCTTCGGATGTCCTATGGGGTCCCCCTTATCTCCAATCTTGGCTGACATGGTCATGGATGACCTTGAAACTCATTGTCTAAACTTATTAGATTTTAGTCTTCCGGTTTATTACAGATATGTTGACGATATTTTTGCAATAGCGACGAAGTCCGAAATAGCTGAAGTACTTAATGTCTTTAATGGTTACCACCAGCGCTTAAAATTTACATATGAGATCGAAACTAATAGTTCTATTTGTTTTCTAGACACGACTGTAATTAAGTTTGAAGGAATTTTGTTGACTAATTGGTATCGGAAACCTACGTTTTCAGGCAGATATCTGAATTTTTATTCGAGCCATCCACTAAAATATAAGATCAATACCATAAAAGGTTTAGTTGACCGTGCTTTATTACTCTCTGACGATCGCTTTCACGACAATAATATTAAAATAATTACTGATATTCTGGTCAACAATTGCTTCCCAAAACCTTTTATTGAGTCACATATCTGCAAGAGAATAAAAACTTTAAAATTTCGTAAGGACTCTACTCGCAATACTGACATCGTTATTAAAAAGTTTGACACCTCATCTGTTTTGCCCTTGCCTTACATAAATAACTTAAGTGAAAATTTAAATATCGCACTTAATAAATGTGGTCTAGAAACAATTTATACAATTCCAAAAAGACTTAATAACTTAATTAGGAAGGGTAAAGACAAGATTGATGTTAATCACAAAACTGATGTCGTATATTTGATTGAATGTAATGATTGCGATGCGACATATACTGGTCAAACTAAAAGACAACTTGCTACACGAGTTAACGAACATTGCAGAGACATTAGAAAACATCCCAGCAACCACAGCGTAATTAGTAACCATCGGTCCACATATGGACATGACTTTAATTGGAAAGAACCAAAAATTTTGCATGTTGAAAAACATAGAAAGAAAAGAGAGATTGCTGAGATGTTTTTCATAAAAAAATCCAACAACAATATTAATCTTCAAAAAGACACAGACAATTTAAATCCGATATATACGACACTCTAATACACAGGGTCTGATTACTTGTTGTTGTTTTTTGTAAATTTCGTTCCTGTGTCTTTGTAATGTTTATGTTTTTTGGACGCGAGACATGGTAATTTTACATACATGTCTTCTGTTTCGACATTAGTCATATCACGTCTTTCACTTTGACAGCTTGAAAGGTAACGCTTCCTTAACTATTCTGTACATTACATCCTAAATTTGCCGTTCGTTTCTCATTGGTAATATATAATTTTTGCATTAATTTTTACAGCAACACTTGATAAGGGCCCGTACCCAAGGGCCGAAACGTTGTGTTAATAATTTTTGTATAGGCCAGTCAGGTCGATTTTTAATAAATTTTATATATTAATTATATAATTTTTTATTTTAAATCAAAATTTTTTCTGATGTTGCTAGAGTATTTCGGAAAATATTGATATTATTCGAGAAATTGAGACTGGAAAGAAAAACGGCAAATATTCGCAAGAATTACGTGCTTTCGCATTAACATTAAATTTTTATAGTCCAAAAGCATATGATTATGTTAGGAAACTTTTCAAAAATAAGTTACCTGCTCCTTCTATACTATTCGTGCTTGGTATAACAGTACAAATGGATCATCGGGATTCACTCAAGAAGTAGTAGATATATTGAGAAGAAAAACGGAAAATGCAGGCAACGAGAAATTATATGCATGTCTGACTATGGATGAAATGGCTATTAGAAAGCAAGTAGAATGGGATGATACAAACAAAAAATATATTGGATATATTGACTCTGGAATAGCAATCCAGAATCCTGAAAATTTGCCTTTAGCTAAGGACGCGTTAGTATATTTGTTAACAGGTATGAACCAAAGATGGAAGATACCAGTAGCATATTTTTTGGTTAATGGGCTTTCTTCTAATGAACGAGCCGAAATTACGAAAAACGTTCTTACTTTCATAAGTACTTAGAGTTCAGATTGTTGCTTTAACCTTTGATGGACTTCCGTCTAACATTAGTATGTGTGCACATTTAAATTCAAGTATTACTAACCTTTTTTAAAAAAGGTAAAAAAAAGGCACCAAGTACACGCGTCAATTGTAAAAAACTGTTATGTATTTACAAAATAGTGTTATTTTAATCTACAAAATTGTTATCTTTATCTCCACAAAATAGTGCTTTTTAAATTATTTAAAACTGTTCTACAAATTATTTTAATTGTGTAAAATATATTCTATAAAAATAATGTGATATCAAACAATAGCGCCAACTAGAAATAAAATCTTTAAAAAATATTTTAACCAAAAAAGTTGTACAAAATAGTTGTTCTAATTTCCTACAAAAATTAAAAAATTTTAATTAAATAAACTTGGCACTGCTAAACTAAATAATTTGCTTAAATTAACGTATTGTTTAATATATTTACATTGCAGTTATTGATGTAATTAAATTAAATATAGTTCTGAATTAAATTTAGATTTAAATTAAATTTATTCGTTGGTTTAATATATACTTTGAAATATACTTTGAAATTTAGCAGCGCCAAGTTTTTTTAATTAAAATTTTTTAATTTTTGTAGGAAATTAAAACAACTATTTTGTACAACTTTTTTGGTTAAAATATTTTTAAAAGTTTTTATTTTTAGTTGGCGCTATTGTTTGATATCACATTATTTTTATAGAATATATTTTACACAATTAAAATAATTTGTAGAACAGTTTTAAATAATTTAAAAAACACTATTTTGTGGAGATAAAGATAACAATTTTGTAGATTAAAATAACACTATTTTGTAAATACATAACAATTTTTCACAATTGGCGCGTGTACTTGGCGCTTTTTTTACCTTTCTTTAAAAAGGTAAGTTTTTAGGGATTATATCATTCTTTTTTGTAGTTATTAATGACACCGAATCCATTAGCAAATATATGTATCATATTCTTTGACGAATTAGGTTATTATAGTTATCGACGACGGTCGGTAATAATATAACTAAATACACAGTCGACTGCTCGAACTGTTTTTCGCACATGCGCATTGGAGACTTCGACGACGACCACGACATCGACGCAGACGTTTCTTAATGATAAATTTTAACATTGAGACTTTGCATCTTAATGTCTCTGTTTATAGAACATGTAGAGCGGAAATAAAAACACTTTCCTTATCAAGAGACACGGTAGTGTCTCGCGCCAAGTACCGCGCAGCAGTAGCAAGGCACTCCGTGTATCTTTACGCGAACCGGCTAGTTGAGAGTACTCGAGATTATTAGACCTCAATAACCGCTGAACGGATTGAGTTCTTACTAGGCTTAATCGATAGCTTGGGCTTAAATTATATAAGAAAAATGTCTTTATTTTTGCTCTACATATTCTATAAGCAGAGGTATTACGACGCAAAGTCGAAATGTGGAAATTTTCATTTAAGAAACGTCACCGTGGTCACCGTCACCGTCATCGCTAACACGTATACTACACGTACACAACACATGCATAGATATATAGTAGTTTGCGCTACACGTATATACACGTACACAACACATGCAATAAATAGCAATGTATGCATTTTGTACGGTTAACTTGTTTGACGGAAGATCGCGCTAATAGCGCTCTGAGATTTGACAATTTGACAACAAAGTGACAAGAGTAAATAGAATAATGAAGAAAAAGGTTAACACGGCATGCGTAATTTAAATAATTTTAATGACAGTAAACAATAAATAAATAATAAATATATATATTTATATATATAAATTATATATATATATATAATATATACATATATATTTATATATATTATATATATATATTTATATATATAAATAATTAATAATTAATAATTTATATATATATATTTTTTATATATTTATATATATATTTATTATATGTATGTATATATACAGGGTGTCCGGAGTCAACCGCATCACCCGTCGTGTGCAGGTAGAGGCAGTTAAACTGAGTAGGAAAGTCCTGTATCGTTTTGCGATTTTCGCAATAATTAATAAGAAATTAAATAAAAAAGAGCGGCCAATCCGTGCGAGTAAAAGCGCGCGGCGAGAAGAGACCGCCTACTGTTTACGTGATTCTTGTCGCGCGGCGAAAATAAAAGCCTAATGTTTACGCGGTTGCTACGTATGCGACAAAGCGGGGAGGAGCACTCTACAAAGGACAATAGATAAATACGAGCAATGCATTAAGCTGGCCCCCGCGTGGGCTGTCTCTTCTCGCCGCGCGCTTGAACTCGCGCGTATTGGCCGATCTTGTTTAATTTATTTCTCATTAATTATTGCGAAGATCGCAAAACGGTAGAAGACTTTCTTACTCGGTTTAACCTGCTCTATCAGCACACGACGGGTGATGCGATTGACTCCGGACACCCTGTATATATATATATATATATATATATATATACATACATATAATAATAATATATATATATATACATACATATAATAATATATATATATATATATAATATCTATGTATATTTATTATATGTTTATAATAAATTTTCTATAATATATTATTTTTTATGCGGCATGCGTTAGCGGCATGCGCGGTTAACCGCACTTTTGAGTTATAAATTATAACATTGATGTTATGTTACTGTTGGTTTGTCTTTACTGGAAAGATATTGTCGAAACATTATTTAGACTCGAAAGTGTTAATAAAACGCGTCACGCACGTGTTTGATTGTACAATACAAAAAGTATACAAAAACTGTGGCAGTTTTCTTCTGGTAATCAGATAATTATTTCATATTCATACACACATTATAAATAAATCATTTATAGTGCGTATGCTTTTAAATCATTGTGTATGCAAGATAATTTGTATAATATATGCATCTTTATTACGAATAACTTGGTTCATTAAAAAATAGAAAGGATTGTATATAGGAAATATTTATAAAATATATTGTTTCTTTATTTTTTTTCAACCAAGTTATATTTGTAAAAATGAATGTATTATATAAGTTATCCTGCATACGTACTGATTTAAGTGATGTATTTACAAATTTTTAAAAAGTAAAAATATTTGTTTAAACTGGAAAGTGTTAATAAAACGCGTCACGCACGTGTTTGATTGTACAAAAAGTATACAAAAAATGTGGCAGTTTTCTTTTGGTAATCAGGTAATTATTTCATACACACATTATAAATAAATCATTTATAGTGCGTATGCTTTTAAATCATTGTGTGTGCAAGATAACTCGTATAATATATGCATCTTTATTAAAAATAACTTGGTTCATTAAAAAATATAAAGAATTGTATGTGGGAAATATTTATAAAATATATTGTTTCTTTAGTTTTTTCAATCAACCAATTGGATGTTATAAAATAAAGAAACAGTTAACAAATTCTTCATTAAAAATACATGTTTTAAATATCAAACTTATTTGTGATTAATATTTAATCATTTTATAATTGTATTTCAATCAGTTGAATATAAAAGTGTCTCGTAATGTCTCAGTAACTTCATGAACAATGTTTCATATTCTGCATTATTTGTGAACTGTGAAGAAATATTTAGATAAATCGCAAATAATTTGTCTTTATTATCTTTACTTTTAAAAATAGAATTATATAACTCACTTTTTTCGCTTTATAAACTAGATAAGCACCAACAATTATTCATCATTGGATTTAAAAGCATATATTGTCAATAATAAGTGTATTAATGACACATTGATTTGTAATTATCCATTATTTTTACAATAACAGTAGCAATGAAGTTTGAAAGATTTGGATATCTATAATAAGCAAAGATGACCGTCATATTTTGATGAAATATGACGGGGGTGGTGGCGGGTTCTTTGCTATTTATTTAAAGATTTATTTAAAGATGTTTAACATATACTACAAAAAAGAATGATATAATCCCTAAAAACTTACCTTTTTAAAAAAGGTAAAAAAAAGGCGCCAAGTACACGCGCCAGTTGTAAAGAACTGTTATTTGTATTTATAAAGTAGTGTTATTTTAACTGTAAAAAAACTACTGTAAAAAACTACCGTAGAAAATTCTTCTACAAATTATTTTAATATTGTATAAAATATTTATATTGATATTGTGTAAAATACCTACAAAAATAATGATATCAAAAAATTGCGCCAATTGCAAATAAAAACTTATAAAAATATTTTAATCAAAAAAGTTGTACAAAATATGTAGTTCTAATTTTTTCCAAAAATAATGATATTAAGAAATTGCGCCAAATGAATAAAAATTTATGCTATAAAATTTATTTCTTTTATTATTTTCAATGTCATTGAAAGGATTAAAACTAAAGTGACGAACAAAAACTTGGCGTGCCCGGGTCGGGGCATTAAAATCTGACATGCAATGAACTGTATATGCATTAGCAAATATAAATAAAATTAGCTTCAATTATCTGTATATAATTAAAATAAAATAAGTAAAATTTATTAAAAATACACCCTGTCTTAACATAAAACGTAAAATATAAACAAATTATTTACAATTCTAAAATTTATTTTAAGAATATATTTACAAACCTAACAAATAAAGTGTAAAGAAAGTATAAAAATATAAGAGAAAAATAGCATAATTATATCGTACAATATGGTATATTTTTAAACACAAAATCTTATTTATTATTCCATAAATCAATTTTATAGATTAATTTTTAAACAATCTTATTAAAAATTTATATAATTTTAATGCCCCGACCCGGGCACGCCAAGTTTTTGTTCGTCACTTTAGTTTTAATCCTTTCAATGACATTGAAAATAATAAAAGAAATAAATTTTATAGCATAAATTTTTATTCATTTGGCGCAATTTCTTAATATCATTATATTTGGAAAAAATTAGAACTACATATTTTGTACAACTTTTTTGATTAAAATATTTTTATAAGTTTTTATTTGCAGTTGGCGCAATTTTTTGATATCATTATTTTTGTAGGTATTTTACACAATATCAATATAAATATTTTATACAATATTAAAATAATTTGTAGAAGAATTTTCTACGGTAGTTTTTTACAGTAGTTTTTTTACAGTTAAAATAACACTACTTTATAAATACAAATAACAGTTCTTCACAACTGGCGCGTGTACTTGGCGCCTTTTTTTTACCTTTTTTAAAAAGGTAAGTTTTTAGGGATTATAATTAAAACTATAATTCAAGCCCAAGCTATCGATTAAGTCTATCGAGGATTCGATCGGTTCAGTGGTTATTGAGGTCTGATAATCTCAATTACTCTCAAACTGACCGGCTCGCGTATAGATACACGGCGTGTATCTATGCGTCATTCGTTGCTTGTGCGGCACTTGGCACGAGACGCTACCGCGTCTCTTGATATCACGCGACAATCCCACTTTAGCTAATAATATCTCAATATATCTCAATATCAGCTATAATATTGAGATATTAACTATCGAGTTTATTACATTTTTTTTATTGCAAGATATGATCATATTTAGTTAGAATAAGTTGCCTTGACACGGCGCCACGACACTTGTCAGCGCATGCAAGTTTGCCTTTCGCAACTTTATTTTGAAAAACTGGAAATATTTAAATAATAGTAATAACAAGGCATACGGAACCAGCGCAGTACATAGAGCGCAAGAAGAACTTTATTAAGTAAAAAATTCAGCTATATCACGAAAGCATTAGCGGACGTTTCGGTCCCTTTTTTGGACCCTCCTCAGCGCAAATAAAGAAAAGTTTTCAATACAATAGATGTGATCTATAATACAATAAGCAAAATTCGATACGCTCAGAAACTAAAAATTTAAAATACTTCGCTGTTATTTTTGTCAAGAATATGTTAAAAGCGGTGATCAAAAGATAGAAATGTGTATGTCAACAGTAGGGCGCGTCTCTCCAAGGTTGGCTGGCCACGGAGGTGGCCAATAAAATAACGTGGAAATAAAATAACGTGGACAGCAATTGATGTCAGTCCGACCATGTCTCATGTCTCATGAATTATCCCTCCGAGCATTCTCTTTTAATACCGATATCAAGAACACGAGTATCTGAAAGGTCAATATCAATAAACATGGAGAGACACTTAGAGACTTGGAAAGATTTTCATCAGGGCTTGCGCCTTAATATTAAGGGTTTACATATATATGTAAATGAATGATATAAATGGCGTGGCATTCACTATAAAATTGAACGGGCGCAGTCTGGATTTGACTGGATTTGACTGGGCTTCTGATGCGGCTTACACTTGCGCCGCATCAGATGCTGTCAAGATTTTTTTCATTTGCAAACAGCGAACAAAACGTGACGATTTCGCGGATGGCGCTTACTAGCATGTCATGCCAGCTCCTGAAGTGGAGTGTGGTACGCTGGTCAGTGTCATGTAAGCGCCCGGTCAAAATTGCTATCAGGAAAACTGTCGATCGTTATTCGTTATTCTTACACTTTGATCAGCATTAGTGGTTCAAGATGTATTTTAAAAGAAGATATCTAAAGTTTTAAGTAATTAAATATATTATTCATATTATTCTAGTATATAAAAATCGCATCATAGTATCAGATAAAATAGTATCTAAACGTGATGCAATTTGGTCCGAAATATCAGTTGCATTTTGTAGTTGTATTTACGCAAAATATCATTGGTAAAATTTGTTTTATTTTTTATAAGACAAGCAGTTCTTGACTTTGCATTTATTATCTACATTTATATTGAAAATATTTCTCTTTATTCTCCATAATTGTTATTTTCTTAATTTTTGCAATTTATTCATATGTACAATCAGTACAATGTAAATAAGAAAAAGTTACGTAATCATCGAAACTAACGCACTACCATCCGCGTTTGGCTTTTATAGCCCGTTGAAATTCAAAGTTGTTTTTCAATTGAGTTTAAATTCCTTAGTTATTACCTAATCATCACGACATGTATCACATCATACGATTTAAGATCAATTTTGTTTTTTTTTATTTAATAATGCTTATTACAATCTTAAACTACTGTTCAAATAAGTAATACAAGTAATAAGGGTTAATAGCATGAGTTGAAGCTTAAATCCAAGATTAGTATCCAAGCTTCTATCTAGCATAAGTACAGAGTTATTGATAGATTAAATTAAGTGGTTTGTTTCTCTTTAGTCTTCTTAAGTCCTGTCTAGTATTAAGTATTGATAATAATAAAATAAACGGCTAATAAGAGCCAAACCGCACAGGTGAAGGCGCGAGTGAACACAATTATTTAGATTAAACTACGCTTTATTATAGAATTAGACGTTTCGGTCCCGCTTCGGGCCATCTTCAGTAACGGTATAAACAAGTAAATTCCATGATATGAGAAGCATTATAACCATAACCGGTGATCGGATTATATAAAAAGATTAAAAACGTACGCTTGAATCACGAATAATGAGATAATTAATAATGTGTCTACGCGGCATCCAGGCTACACCACGATCCTATCTAGAAATGCCTCCCGATCGGTACCCGCCGGTAGGAAGGGGGATGCGCATTGACAAGTAATGCACATCGCTGTATTAAATAACAATATATCAATTGTTGTTATAAAACATTAAAAGAGGCAACTCACCAAAGACAAACGTAGAGACGCATAGAAAGCCACGAGATCCTAACGCACAAGTCTAAGAAATTGCTCTGACTCACATCGCACATCGGTCATAACAATGTCTGTACTGTCAGATATAAATGTCAAACGACAACTGTGGTTGTTTTATTTATTAAGTACTAGAACAACGCAGGCGCGCGCTTCGCGCGCGCTATTGGGCTATTACAAAAAAAAAATAAAATATTCAAATATTTAAATATTCAAGAAATATAATATATATTCCAATATATACTTAATGTTATAATTCAATTTAATAATATTAAATAACTTTAATAATATTAAATAATAATATTAAATAATATTAATAAAATTGAACAACTATATATCTCTCTTTTTCTTATCTTTCTTTCATTATATAAACTTTGTATTAAATCACAAACGATCATAAATACTTTCACTCACTCAATCAATTTATAAAATGTATATTGAAATGTCATAAATAATATAGAATTATAAATTATAAGGTTGCAATTTGTCTTATAGACACTGATATGAGTACTGTCAAACTGTTAACCCTCGCGATGACAGCTATTCGATGCTATAAATATAACGCATAACACGAATCGAGATAGCCAATCAGCATCGAGAAAAAACGGCAACAATTAAAGCGTCACATCCTTTTTTCATATACTAGATTATTGCGCGCGCTTTGCGCGCGCCATTTATGTTATTTTGTATTTGTTATTATCTTACTGCATATAATTTTTATACAATTGTAAAATTGAAAACTTACATATTGTCTATTAATTACAACATTAAAGTAAGCAAATGTTCTTATCAATATTATGATTCACATCTGTTACTACTATCACGTAAATTCTAGACAAATTTAGTGTTTTTTATAAAAAATTAAAAAACATTCTCATTTTAAGAACATGTATCACGCACATATGAAGTTTGAATCAGTACATTCCCGCCAAAATTAAATTTTTATTAATTTTATAAATATAACAAAATCTTTTGTCATAAATGATTAGTTAAACGATTCTTTGATGTAATTTGAATTATTTGATCCAATTTCAAAGCACTTCGGTAATTTTTTGTGGCCATAGTTATGTAACTTGTTTATTACTTGGTTATTACTGTATACATTGTATTTGATGCTTTATATAATTCTTAAAAACGAGTTCATTAACTATGTCCTCGAAAAGAACCAATATGCTTCAAAATTAGATCTAATAATTCAAAAAACTTTTAAGAATTGTCTAATCA
Organism: Lasius platythorax; assembly: GCA_963971435.1. NCBI lineage: Eukaryota > Metazoa > Arthropoda > Insecta > Hymenoptera > Formicidae > Lasius > Lasius platythorax. The sequence continues at coordinate 6,652 of CAXASD010000105.1, read as the reverse complement.
TTTATGAAAAAAATCTTTGTTATATTTTCAAGATTAATAAAAACTTGGTTTTGCCGAGAAAGTACCAATTCAAACTTCATATTTGCGCGGTACATCCTCTTAAGAGAGATACATGCACAAAGTTTTCTCATTACTATTATAATTTCCATGTAAAATATTGAATTGTAATTTATCACTTTAAAAAATTAAGAAACAATTTTAACATTTTAACTTCTTGTTATTATACAAAACAAATTTTTTTATTTTACATGATGAATGATTTTATTGTAAATAGTGCATCCTCAGAGTTATGCATATGGGCATATGGAATAATCCATTCCCAAAAAGCATTGTTCATCACAGGATACACTGTCAAACAAATAAATATATATTTCTTTCAAATAAATTTATTTATATTAATTATACATATTCACATAGAGACATTCATACCACTCGACCAATACTAGCAAATAAATTAAACGGGCGAAGTTTGAAGGATATTTTTCAGGGAGACGTATTTCTCGCCTATTTATCCACGGGATTGTTGTAGGATGATCAAGGGATTCTTGTGATCTCAAACCAAGAGATACGTCTCCCTGAAAAATATCCTTCAAACTTCGCCCGTTTAATTTATTTGCTAGTATTGGTCGAGTGGTATGAATGTCTCTATGTGAATTTATTTGACTAGCGGTTAAAAAATTATTAATTAGTTAATTTAATTCGCTCCTGGACCTAATTATGGAGCTAACACACAATATTAGAATTTACATCTTTCACCGTTGAGAGCCGGTAAAACGTTCTCAAATTATTGTTTACTAACATCTATTAAAAAGGCAAGATAAAAATATAGGATCGAAAGGGTCTGAATAGCTTAGATGGTTAAAGCAGTCGCCCGGCAAGCGAAAGACGCAGGTTCGATTCCTGCTTCAGCGACTTTTCGGACCTATATTTTTCTCGCCTATTTATCCACGGGATTGTTGTAGGATGATCAAGGGATTCTTGTGATCTCAAACCAAGAGATACGTCTCCCTGAAAAATATCCTTCAAACTTCGCCCGTTTAATTTATTTGCTAGTATTGGTCGAGTGGTATGAATGTCTCTATGTGAATTTATTTGACTAGCGGTTAAAAAATTATTAATTAGTTAATTATACATATATTTTTGAAATGATTACAAACAAATATAAATTTGTTTCAATATTATAAAATATTGAAAGAATATTGAAATATATATTAATATATATAAATATTTAATTAAAGTGTGTAAATATTTTTGCATTTCTCGAATATTTTTGCATTTTTCTTACTCTTGATGAATTACTTTAATTATGTCATCTTTGTTATGTGTTTTATCTTTCCATCCGTCATTAAAATATTTGTACACTCGATCAATATTTTACAACTTTCGTTGCGTTTCTTTCTATAAAAAATTATTATACTCTTGTAAAATTAGTATGGAATCCTTAAGTTGGCCGCTAATCGCGATTGCATTGTTGCCGCGTTATTCCGAACGTGATTGGTCGTCTCGATTCGGTCGATTGATCGAGTGTACAAATATTTTAATGACGGATGGAAAGATAAGATACATAACAAAGATGACATAATTAAAGTAATTTATCAAGAGTAAGAAAAATGCAAAAATATTCGAGAAATGCTAAAATAATTACATATTTTTGAATTGCAATACATAAATTATATTTCTTGAAATGTAATACAATTCTTTATAGATACATATATTCTTTCAAATGCATATAAGATTATCGCGCGCGCTTAGCGCGTGCCATTTATGTTATTTTGTATTTGCTATTATCTTACTGCATATAATTTTTATACAATTGTAAAATTGAAAACTTACATATTGTCTATTAATTACAACATTAAAGTAAGCAAATGTTCTTATCAATATTATGATTCACATCTGTTACTACTATCACGTTAAATTCTAGACAAATTTAGTGTTTTTTATAAAAAATTAAATTAACATTTTTATTTTATGAACATGTATTACGCACATATGAAGTTTGAATCAGTACATTCCCGCCAAAATTTAGTTTTTATTAATTTTATAAATATAACAAAATCTTTTGTCATAAATGATTAGTTAAACGATTCTTTGATGTATTTTGAATTATTTGATCCATTTTCAAAGCACTTCGGTAATTTTTTGTGGCCATAGTTATGTAACTTGTTTATTACTTGGTTATTACTGTATATTTGATGCTTTATATAATTCTTAAAAACGAGTTCTATTAACTATGTCCTCGAAAAGAACCAATATGCTTCAAAATTAGATCTAATAATTCAAAAAACGTTTAAGAATTGTGTCTAACTAATCATTTATAAAAAAAATCTTTGTTATATTTTCAAAATTAATAAAAACTTGTTTTTGCCGAGAAAGTACCAATTCAAACTTCATATTTGCGCGGTACATCCTCTTAAGAGAGATACATGCACAAAGTTTTCTCATTACTATTATAATTTCCATGTAAAATATTGAATTGTAATTTATCACTTTAAAAAATTAAGAAACAATTTTAACATTTTAACTTCTTGTTATTATACAAAACAAATTTTTTTATTTTACATGATGAATGATTTTATTGTAAATAGTGCATCCTCAGAGTTATGCATATGGGCATATGGAATAATCCATTCCCAAAAAGCATTGTTCATCACAGGATACACTGTCAAACAAATAAATATATATTTCTTTCAAATAAATTTATTTATATTAATTATACATATATTTTTGAAATGATTACAAACAAATATAAATTTGTTTCAATATTATAAAATATTGAAAGAATATTGAAATATATATTAATATATATAAATATTTAATTAAAGTATGTAAATATTTTTGCATTTCTCGAATATTTTTGCATTTTTCTTACTCTTGATAAATTACTTTAATTATGTCATCTTTGTTATGTGTCTTATCTTTCCATCCGTCATTAAAATATTTGTACACTGGATCAATATTTTACAACTTTCGTTGCGTTTCTTTCTATACAAAATTATTATTATATACATTTGAAAGAACATATATGTATCTATAAAGAATTGTATCATTTCAAGAAATATAATATATGTATTGCAATTCAAAAATATGTAAATATTTTTGCATTTCTTGAATATTTTTGCATTTTTCTTACTCTTGATGAATTACTTTAATTATGTCATCTTTGTTATGTATCTTATCTTTCCATCCGTCATTGAAATATTTGTACACTCGATCAATCGACCGAATCGAGACGACCAATCACGTTCGGAATAACGCGGCAACAATGCAATCGCGATTAGCGGCCAACTTAAGGATTCCATACCAATTTTACAAGAGAATATGAGTACTGTCAAACTCTTAACCCTCGCGATGACAGCTATTCGATGCTATGAATATAACGCATAACACGAATCGAGATAGCCAATCAGCATCGAGAAAAAACGGCAACAATTAAAGCGTCACATCCTTTTTTCATATAATAGGATTAGTGACTTCCACATTGACATTTGACACTAATATCCTGCATGACAATTGAACAAATTTTATCGTTCTGCAAACATTAAAATCAATGAGAGGGGATTATTAGAAGAAGTATATAAAGAAGCGCAACCACATCGAGAACATGTATACGTTTGGTGCTTTGGTACGTATAATTTTATTCAGTTTCCTTTAATAAAGTTTTCATATCTAAGAATGTTTAGAAAGATCTTAATTATATTATCCCTTTCTCCGATTCTTTAATTTACTAATCTTCTTACGAGAACCTTTGATTCAAGTCATTCAACTTCAATCCAAAAGCCATCTGGTAGTAATCCCTTTGATTCGGTTGTGCTAAAGTTTAAACCTAACACAACTCATACGCATTTTGTTACAATCATTGAACTATAAGTAAACTGGAAAGCTCGCCGCTATGGGATCGCGCGCGCCGAGAGAGATAGCCAATGTACAGTCCGAATAGAAAACCTATTTAGCAACCGGCCCTTAGTTTTAGAAAATAAGCAAGTTGTCACGAGAAAAATTTTGGACGCGACTGTAAAAGGTGGCATGAGCATGCGCACTAAGCACTCTTGCCCACTAAACAGCTATCTCTCTCGGCGCGCGCGATCCCATAGCGGCGAGCTTTCCAGTTTACTTATAGTTCAATGGTTACAATCGACTTCAAGGGAGTACTACTAGGAGATTTGTACATCAGCGTTTGATGTCTTAAAGCAAAGATTCTTGTAAAAATATTAATAAATCAAAGAATTAGAGATAAGAATAATGTATAATAAGAGATGTAGATTTCTCTCTGCAGGATTCTTTTTCCTGTCGTAACATAAGTTTCATCTTCCTTACTTTAAGAAATTTAGGGTAAAATAAAAAAAAATATTTAATTTTTATTTTTAAACATAATTTAATTATTTATTGTGCATTTTTCTTTTTATATATTATAATATTATGACCCCTGCTTCAATGTTATAAAACGAAAGTTATACAGTGGCACAATTTTGTTCCAATATAACGATTGTGTGTGTGTTTTTGTATGAAAATCAGAAGTAAGATTTTTTATTTTCTTACCGTTATTTCTGTTAAACATAAAGAAAATAAATAATAAATAATCTGTTTCATTCGTCACGCATTTACACAAAATTCATTCTCTATTGATATTTCAACATAATATTTATAATTTATTAAATTATTGTAATTTCCCATCAGAGAATTAAAGATTAATATTAAATTTTTTCTTCCGATATTTCCGGTGAGCTGACGACACTATTAATATAATATCACAATTATTTAAATCATACATATTTACATACATACACACACACAACACACGCACTTAGACTTCCTAATTATTTAAGTTTTATTTTTGTAAACACTATGTTACACTAATGTAGAAAATTTTGATTTTATAAATAGTTAAAATTTCTTTTAAAAATATCTTATTAATCGCTCTTTATTTCTTCCGACATTGCAATTTGGTTTTATATTATGTGTGATAAAAATTCGATTCTTTCACCAAAAATGGAGTTCAAATCTCCTTCCGGATATAATATTAATCGTTATAACACTGACGTAAATTAGAGTTTACACAACACACAAAGTATTTATAATCAGTAGTTATAATTATTGACTATAGTTATAAAATTTTTGAATTATAAATGAAAGAGAGAGAAAAGAAGAGAGAGATTAATTGATTGATTATTGATCTTTGATAGCTTCTCTGCTAATGTAATACAAATCTAAATTACATTAGTTAAAATATATATTAACATTCGCTTAATGGGTTCAATTCTTTTACATCGTTTTATCGCAGCTGGCAAAGCATTATACATTTTCACTCCTTCGTGAAACGTAACGTTTTGCGCAATTCTTATTCTACGAAATTATATTGCAATGTCCCCAGTCTGTCGTGTTTTTCACTGACATTTCCCATTATTTGTAACATATTTCTTAATTGTCCCGATAACATGTTCTTTAAAATCCTAAAAATAAATATAAATACATATATTATAACATAGACTCTGCCTTACAGACATAAACTGCAGTGCTTGCAGCATATGCTTATTATCTACTTTGCCTATTACATTGCAATATGATTCTCATCTGATTTTGTGCTATTTGCAATTTACTCAGCTGATTCTCCCATATCAATTAACAATGTCGTCCAATACTCAAAGGCACTGTGATGGTTTTTTATACAATACATCTAGCATGTATGCCAACATAAAATTACTATTCTATTTAAAAAATTCGTTTTTTTCCCTATTTTCTTTAACATATAATCCCAGTAGTTCTTAACTCGAAGTCTATAATCAATAATTATGTCTAGAGACTTCATTATTTCTATTCGCTCTATTTCAGTTTCATCTAAACATTTCTCAACTTAATAGGATCTAGAAGGATTCCGTGGCCAGGATTAAGACGAAACGCGTTATTTATAACACCGTCGACGTTATAATATTATCTCTCAATTCTTTTCTTATTTTTCTATCATATACGCTATCATGTATCACGCATAATTGTGAGAAAAGCATTAGTTAATTTTGTTTTAACAGATAGAAGAGTCCTAATCAGAGAGAGGAAAATCGAAGCCAATTATTCGAAGATCAAGATGCCTGCTCATTTTGAAGGCGACATTGTCATTGCGGGTATTTCAGGTAATTGTGCTGATCTCGAGCGGCCGTGGTACAATTAATCATTTTCATTATAGGAGTATAATGCATTGATATTTCTTCAGGCCGTCTGCCTGAATCCTCAAACATTGAGGAGTTTAAGGAGAATTTACTGAAAGGAATGGATATGGTCACCGAAGACGAGCGCCGTTGGTCAGCGGATAACTACGGTGTGCCGCGCAGATTCGGCAAAATAAAAAATCTCAGTAATTTCGACGCCTCTTTCTTCAGAGTGAATTCTAAGCAGGCGCACTTCTTGGATCCGCAGCATCGCCTTATGTTTGAAGTGACATACGAGGCGTTAATTGACGCCGGCATCAATCCGACAAGCCTAAAAAAATCACGTACTGGAGTGTTCATTGGTGTATCTGATTCGGATGCAAATCATTTTTGGAGAACAGATGCGAACGGTTTGTACATTACAAAATTTATCGTAAAAATTTCCGCCTAATAATAGAACATTACAAAAAAGATTACAAAAAGAATTGTTCAAAATAACCAAATTAGTTTTT
>CAXASD010000103.1:5000-18440 GCA_963971435.1 Lasius platythorax | reverse complement strand
TGACGAGTATCCGTGAAAAATGGGCAGAATTGAACCAAACTCGAGCAAATGCATGAAATAGGGTCGGAATGCATGTAAAGCGAAAAAATGCACTTTACGTTTTTTTTCACCAAAATCCGTGAAAAATGGACAGAATTGAACCAAACTCGAGCACATGCATGAAAATAGGGTCGGAATGCATGTAAAGCGAAAAAATGCACATTTACGTTTTTTCGACGAAAATTCGTTAAAAATGGACAGAATTACACCAAACTAGAGCAAATGCATGAAAATACGGTCGGAATGCATGTAAAGCGTAAAAATGCACATTTACGTTTTTCTGACGAAAATTCGTGAAAAATGGACAGAATTGATCCAAACTCGAGCAAATGCATGAAAATAGTGTCGGAATGCATGTAAAGCGTAAAAATGCACATTTACGTTTTTTTGTCGAAAATTCGTGAAAAATGGACAGAATTACACCAAACTCGAGCAAATGCATGAAAAATAGTGTCGAAATGGATGTAAAGCGAAGAAATGCACATTTACGTTTTTGACGAAAATCCGTGAAAAATGGACAGAATTGAACCAAATTCGAGCAAATGCATGAAAATAGGGTCGGATTGCATGTAAAGCGAAAAAATGCACATTTACGTTTTTCTGACGAAAATTCGTGAAAAATGGACAGAATTGAACCAAACTCGAGCAAATGCATGAAAATAGGGTTGGATTGCATGTAAAGCGAAAAAATGCACATACACGGGTTTCTGTCGAAAATCCGTGAAAAATGATCAAAAGTGAATCAATCTGGAGCAAATATCGTCAGAATACATGTAAGGAGAAAAAATGCACATACACGTGTTTTTGTCGAATATCCGTGAAAAATCACCAGAAGTGAACCAATCTCGAGCAAATGCTTGCAAATAACGTCGGAATACATGTAAAGCAACAAATGCACACTTACGTCTTTTTGACGAGTAACCGTGAAAAATAAGCAGAATTGAACCAAACTCGAGCAAATGCATGAAAATACGGTCGGAATGCATGTATAGCGTAAAAATGCACATTTACGTTTTTTTGACCAAAATTCGTGAAAAATGGACAGAATTACACCAAACTCGAGCAAATGCATGAAAATAGTGTCGAAATGCATGTAAAGCGAAAAAATGCATATTTACGTTTTTTGACGAAAATCCGTGAAGAATGGACAGAATTACACCAAACTCGAGCAAATGCATGAAAATAGTGTCGGAATGCATGTAAAGCGAAAAAATTGCACATTTACGTTTTTTCACCAAAATCCGTGAAAAATGGGCAGAATTGAACCAAACTCGAGCAAATGCATGAAAATAGGGTCGGAATGCATGTAAAGCGAAAAAATGCACATTTACGTTTTTTTGACGAAAATTCGTGAAAAATGGACAAAATTGAACCAAACTCGAGCAAATGCATGAAAATAGGGTCGGAATGCATGTAAAGCGAAAAAATGCACATTTACGTTTTTTTCACCAAAATCCGTGAAAAATGGACAGAATTGAACCAAACTCGAGCAAATGCATGAAAATAGGGTCGGAATGCATGTAAAGCGAAAAAAATGCACATTTACGTTTTTTTGACGAAAATTCGTGAAAAATGGACAAAATTGAACCAAACTCGAGCAAATGCATGAAAATAGGGTCGGAATACATGTAAAACGAAAAATTGCACATACACGGGATTCTGTCGAAAATCCGTGAAAAATGATCAAAAGTGAATCAATCTGGAGCAAATATCGTCAGAATACAGGTAAGGCGAAAAAATTCACATACACGTGTTTTTGTCGAAAATCAGTGAAAAATCACCAGAAGTGAACCAATCTAGAGCAAATGCTTGCAAATAGCGTCGGAATACATGTAAAGCAAAAAATGCACTCTTACGTTTTTTTGACGAGTATCCGTGAAAACTGAGCAGAATTGAACCAAACTCGAGCAAATGCATGAAAATACGGTCGAAATGCATGTAAAGCGAAAAAAATGCACATTTACGTTTCTTTGACGAAAATTCTGAAAAATGGACAGAATTACACCAAACTCGAGCAAATGCATGAAAATACGGTCGGAATGCATGTAAAGCGAAAAAATGCACATTTACGTTTTTTTCACCAAAATCCGTGAAAAATGGACAGAATTGAACCAAACTCGAGCAAATGCATGAAAATAGGGTCGGAATGCATGTAAAGCGAAAAAATGCACATTTACGTTTTTTTGACGAAAATTCGTGAAAAATGGACAAAATTGAACCAAACTCGAGCAAATGCATGAAAATAGGATCGGAATGCATGTAAAGCGAAAAAATGCACATTTACGTTTTTTTCACCAAAATCCGTGAAAAATGGACAGAATTGAACCAAACTCGAGCAAATGCATGAAAATAGGGTCGGAATGCATGTAAAGCGAAAAAATGCACATTTACGTTTTTTTGACGAAAATTCGTGAAAAATGGACAAAATTGAACCAAACTCGAGCAAATGCTTGAAAATAGGGTCGGATTGCATGTAAAGCGAAAAAATGCACATACACGGGTTTCTGTCGAAAATCCGTGAAAAATGATCAAAAGTGAATCAATCTGGAGCAAATATCGTCAGAATACATGTAAGGAGAAATAATGCACATACACGTGTTTTTGTCGAAAATCCGTGAAAAATCACCAGAAGTGAACCAATCTCGAGCAAATGCTTGCAAATAGCGTCGGAATACATGTAAAGCAAAAAATGCACACTTACGTCTTTTTGACGAGTATCCGTGAAAAATGGGCAGAATTGAACCAAACTCGAGCAAATGCATGAAAATAGGGTCGGAATGCATGTAAAGCAAAAAAATGCACTTTACGTTTTTTTCACCAAAATCCGTGAAAAATGGACAGAATTGAACCAAACTCGAGCAAATGCATGAAAATAGTGTCGGAATGCATGTAAAGCGTAAAATGCACATTTACGTTTTTTTGTCGAAAATTCGTGAAAAATGGACAGAATTACACCAAACTCGAGCAAATGCATGAAAATAGTGTCGAAATGGATGTAAAGCGAAGAAATGCACATTTACGTTTTTTGACGAAAATCCGTGAAAAATGGACTTAATTGAACCAAATTCGAGCAAATGCATGAAAATAGGGTCGAATTGCATGTAAAGCGAAATAATGCACATTTACGTTTTTCTGACGAAAATACGTGAAAAATGGACAGAATTGAACCAAACTCGAGCAAATGCATGAAAATTGCGTCGGAATGCATGTTAAGCGAAAAAATGTACATTTACGTTATTCTGTCGAAAACCGTGAAAAATGGACAAAATGAACCAAACTCGAGCAAGTCAATGAAAATAATTTCGGAATACATTTAAAGCCACAAAATTATTCGTCTGGTGGTATCGCCCGTTGATGTAAGAAAAATTCCGTTGGGACTTAGAAAAATAACTAACCGGAGGTACCGCCCGCAAGCAAGTAGCTAAAAAATACATGTAAAGCGAAAAATGCACTTACACGGGTTTCTGTCGAAAATCCGTGAAAAATGATCAAAAGTGAATCAATCTGGAGCAAATATCGTCAGAATACATGTAAGGCGAAAAAATGCACATACACGTGTTTTTGTCGAATATCCGTGAAAAATCACCAGAAGTGAACCAATCTCGAGCAAATGCTTGCAAATAGCGTCGGAATACATGTAAAGCAACAAATGCACACTTACGTCTTTTTGACGAGTAACCGTGAAAAATAAGCAGAATTGAACCAAACTCGAGCAAATGCATGAAAATACGGTCGGAATGCATGTATAGCGTAAAAATGCACATTTACGTTTTTTTGACCAAAATTCGTGAAAAATGGACAGAATTACACCAAACTCGAGCAAATGCATGAAAATAGTGTCGAAATGCATGTAAAGCGAAAAATGCATATTTACGTTTTTTGACGAAAATCCGTGAAGAATGGACAGAATTACACCAAACTCGAGCAAATGCATGAAAATAGTGTCGGAATGCATGTAAAGCGAAAAAATGCACATTTACGTTTTTTTTCACCAAAATCCGTGAAAAATGGGCAGAATTGAACCAAACTCGAGCAAATGCATGAAAATAGGGTCGGAATGCATGTAAAGCGAAAAAATGCACATTTACGTTTTTTTGACGAAAATTCGTGAAAAATGGACAAAATTGAACCAAACTCGAGCAAATGCATGAAAATAGGGTCGGAATGCATGTAAAGCGAAAAAATGCACATTTACGTTTTTTTCACCAAAATCCGTGAAAAATGGACAGAATTGAACCAAACTCGAGCAAATGCATGAAAATAGGGTCGCAATGCATGTAAAGCGAAAAAAATGCACATTTACGTTTTTTTGACGAAAATTCGTGAAAAATGGACAAAATTGAACCAAACTCGAGCATATGCATGAAAATAGGGTCGGAATACATGTAAAACGAAAAATTGCACATACACGGGATTCTGTCGAAAATCCGTGAAAAATGATCAAAAATGAATCAATCTGGAGCAAATATCGTCAGAATACATGTAAGGCGAAAAAATTCACATACACGTGTTTTGTCGAAAATCAGTGAAAAATCACCAGTAGTGAACCAATCTAGAGCAAATGCTTGCAAATAGCGTCGGAATACATGTAAAGCAAAAAATGCACTCTTACGTTTTTTTGACGAGTATCCGTGAAAACTGAGCAGAATTGAACCAAACTCGAGCAAATGCATGAAAATACGGTCGAAATGCATGTAAAGCGAAAAAATGCACATTTACGTTTTTTTGACGAAAATTCGTGAAAAATGGACAGAATTACACCAAACTCGAGCAAATGCATGAAAATAGTGTCGAAATGCATGTAAAGCTAAAAAATGCACATTTACGTTTTTTGACGAAAATCCGTGAAAAACAGACAGAATTGAACCAAACTCGAGCAAATGCATGAAAATTGCGTCGGAATGCATGTTAAGCGAAAAAATGCACATTTACGTTTATTGACGAAAATCCGTGAAAAATGGACAGAATTGAACCAAATTCGAGCAAATGCATGAAAATAGGGTCGGAATGCATGTAAAGCGAAAAAATGCATATTTAGGTTTTTCTGACGAAAATTCGTGAAAAATGGACAGAATTGAACCAAACTCGAGCAAATGCATGAAAATAGTGTCAGAATGCATGTTAAGCAAAAAAATGCACATTTACGTTTATTGACGAAAATCCGTGAAAAATGGACAGAATTGAACCAAATTCGAGCAAATGCATGAAAATAGGGTCGGAATGCATGTAAAGCGAAAAAATGCATATTTACGTTTTTCTGACGAAAATTCGTGAAAAATGGACAGAATTGAACCAAACTCGAGCAAATGCATGAAAATAGTGTCAGAATGCATGTAAAGCAAAAAATGCACATTTACGTTTTTTTGACGAAAATCCGTGAAAAAAGGACAGAATTGAACCAAACTCGGTCAAATGCATGAAAATTGCGTCGGAATGCATGTTAAGCAAAAAAATGCACATTTACGTTATTCTGTCGAAAAACCGTGAAAAATGGACAAAAATGAACCAAACTCGAGCAAGTCCATGAAAATAATTTCGGAATACATTTAAGGCCACAAAATTATTCGTTTGTTGGTATCGCCCGTTGATGTAAGAAAAATTCCGTTGGGACTTAGAAAAATAACTAACCGGAGGTACCGCCCGCAAGCAAGTAGCTAAAAAACACATGTAAAGCGAAAAAATGCACATACACGGGTTTCTGTCGAAAATCCGTGAAAATTGATCAAAAGTGAATCAATCTGGAGCAAATATCGTCAGAATACATGTAAGGCGAAAAAATGCACATACACGTGTTTTTGTCGAAAATCCGTGAAAAATCACCAGAAGTGAACCAATCTCGAGCAAATGCTTGCAAATAACGTCTGAATACATGTAAAGCAAAAAATGCACACTTACGTCTTTTTGACGAGTATCCGTGAAAAATGGGCAGAATTGAACCAAACTCGAGTAAATGCATGAAAATACGATCGGAATGCATGTAAAGCGAAAAAATACACATTTACGTTTTTTTGACGAAAATACGTGAAAAATGGACAGAATTACACCAAATTCGAGCAAATGCATGAAAATAGGGTCGGAATGCATGTAAAGCGAAAAAATGCACATTTACGTTTTTCTGACGAAAATTCGTGAAAAATGGACAGAATTGAACCAAACTCGAGCAAATGCATGAAAATAGTGTCGGAATGCATGTAAAGCAAAAAAATGCACATTTACGTTTTTTTGACGAAAATCCGTGAAAAAAGGACAGAATTGAACCAAACTCGAGCAAATGCATGAAAATTGCGTCGGAATGCATGTTAAGCGAAAAAATGCACATTTACGTTTTTTTGACGAAAATCCGTGAAAAAAGGACAGAATTGAACCAAACTCGAGCAAATGCATGAAAATTGCGTCGGAATGCATGTTAAGCGAAAAAATGCACATTTACGTTTTTTGACGAAAATCCGTGAAAAATGGACAGAATTGAACCAAATTCGAGCAAATGCATGAAAATAGGGTCGGAATGCATGTAAAGCGAAGAAATGCACATTTACGTTTTTTTGACGATAATTCGTGAAAAATGAACAGAATTGAACCAAACTCGTGCAAATGCATGAAAATAGTGTCGGAATGCATGTAAAGCGAAGAGATGCACATTTACGTTTTTTTGACAAAAATCCGTGAAAAATGGACAGAATTGAACCAAACTTGAGCAAATGCATGAAAATTGCGTCGGAATGCATGTTAAGCGAAAAAATGCACATTTACGTTATTCTGTCGAAAAACCGTGAAAAATGGACAAAAATTAACCAAACTCGAGCAAGTCCATGAAAATAATTTCGGAATAAATTTAAAGCCACAAAATTATTCATCTGGTGGTATCGCCCGTTGATGTATGAAAAATTCCGTTGGGACTTAGAAAAATAACTAACCGGAGGTACCGCCCGCAAGTATGTAGCTAAAAAATACATGTAATGCGAAAAAATGCATATACAAGGGTTTCTGTCGAAAATCCGTGAAAAATGATCAAAAGTGAATCAATTTGGAGCAAATATCGTCAGAATATATGTAAGGCGAAAAAATGCACATACACGTGTTTTTGTCGAAAATCCGTAAAAAATCACCAGAAGTGAACCAATCTCGAAGAAATGCTTGCAAATAGCGTCAGAATACATGTAAAGCAAAAAATGCACATTTACGTTTTATTGACGAAAATTTGTGAAAAATTGACAGAATTACACCAACCTCGAACAAATGCATGAAAATAGTGTCGGAATGCATGTAAAGCGAAAAAATGCACATTTACGTTTTTTTGACGAAAATCCGTGAAAAATGGACAGAATTAAAACAAACTCGAGCAAATGCATGAAAATAGGGTCGGAATGCATGTAAAGCGAAAAAATGCACATTTACGTTTTTTTGACGAAAATCGGTGAAAAATGGACAGATTTACACCAAACTCGAGCAAATGCATGAAAATAGTGTCGGAATGCATGTAAAGCGAAAAAATGCACATTTACGTTTTTTGACGAAAATCCGTGAAAAATGGACAGATTTACACCAAACTCGAGCAAATGCATGAAAATAGTGTCGGAATGCATGTAAAGCGAAAAAATGCACATTTACATTTTTTGACGAAAATTCGTGAAAAATTGACAGAATTACACCAAACTCGAGCAAATGCATGAAAATAGTGTAGGAATGCATGTAAAGCGAAAAAATGCACATTTACGTTTTTTTGACGAAAATCCGTGAAAAATGGACAGAATTTAACCAAACTCGAGCAAATGCATGAAAATATTGTCGGAATGCATGTAAAGCGAAAAAATGGACATTTACGTTTTTTTGACGAAAATTCGTGAAAAATGGTCAGAATTTAATCAAACTCGAGCAAATGCATGAAAATAGTGTCGGAATGCATGTAAAGCTAAAAAATGCACTTTTACGTTTTTTTGACGAAAATCCGTGAAAAGTGGACAGAATTTAACCAAACTCGAACAAATGCATAAAAATAGGGTCTGAATGCATGTAAAGCGAAAAAATGCACATTTAAGTTTTTTTGACGAAAATTCGTGAAAAATGACCAGAATTGAACCAAACTCGTGCAAATGCATGAAAATAGTGTCGGAATGCATGTAAAGCGAAAAAATGCACATTTACGTTTTTTTGACGAAAATTTGTGAATAATGGACAGAATTGAACCAAACTCGAGCAAATGCATGAAAATAGGGTCGGAATGCATGTAAAGTGAAAAAATGCACATTTACGTTTTTTTGACGAAAATTCGTGAAAAATGGACAGAATTACATCAAACTCGAGCAAATGTATGAAAATAGTGTCGGAATGCATGTAAAGCGAAAAAATGCACATTTACGTTTTTTTGACGAAAATTCGTGATAAATTGACAGAATTACACCAAACTCGAGCAAATGCATGAAAATAGTGTCGGAATGCATGTAAAGTGAAAAAATGCACATTTACGTTTTTTTAACGAAAATCCGTGAAAAATGGACAGAATTGAACCAAACTCGAGCAAATGCATGAAAATAGGGTCGGAATGCATGTAAAGCGAATAAATGCACATTTACGTTTTTTTGACGAAAATTCGTGAAAAATGTACAGAATTACACCAAACTCGAGCAAATGCATGAAAATAGTGTCGGAATGCATGTAAAGCGAAAAAATGCACATTTACTTTTTTTTGACGAATATTCGTGAAAAATGGACAGAATTATATCAAACTCGAGCATATGCATGAAAATAGTGTCGGAATGCATGTAAAGCGAAAAAATGCACATTTACGTTTTTTTGACGAAAATTCGTGAAAAAAGGACAGAATTGAACCAATCTCGAGCAAATGCATGAAAATTGCGTCGGAATGCATGTTAAGCGAAAAAATGCACATTTACGTTATTCTGTCGAAAAACCGTGAAAAATGGACAAAAATGAACCAAACTCGAGCAAGTCCATGATAATAATTTCGGAATACATTTAAAGCCACAAAATTATTCATCTGATGGTATCGTTCGTTGATGTAAGAAAAACGGCCGACAGCTCAACATAATTTTCGCCGCCGTCCGTCACGATTTTTTTTTTATTATTATCCTCTTCGCCACCAGCAAACCGCCTACTTTCTGATAGACCGCTCATCGCTTACTGCATCTGTCAGAAAACGAATTATTAAAAGGAAAAACCTCACCGATGCACCGCCTGACAAATTTAAAGGTCCATGCGTCACCTGTCAACATGCAGACGACAGCACCGGCGCCAAGCTTTCTCTCGCAGCTCTCTCCGAGGAGGCCATCGCACTCTCGATCGACGCGAGAAAATTCAATTATCACAAAAGAGTAAGAATTTTCCAACTCTCTTTTATTAACTCAAGATCCATCACTAGTTATTTAAATAAAATTAGCTTCATTATTATTTAATATAAAATTAATATTAAAACGCATTATCAATTATACTCATGCGTCATACTATTACTATTTAATTTCGACATTTGAGATATATTCACATTTTATTAATTATCACCATGCTGTTATTAATAATGTTCTATATCAATAAATTATTAATGTTACAAGATTCAATAAGATATTACCTTACCTATGGAATAAAAAGTCATTTATATCAAAAGAATTAATAATATAAAATTATTTACGTTAATTGACATTAATTATTTATAATAAATTGAATAATCACGTTGCAACCCTGAAAGCATTAAGTAAACATTCATATAGAACAATATTCAATATTAGAATTAAGAATTTATTATAATGCATATATCTACATAATTGTTAATTAATCAAGTAATTAAATAAGAACCACATTTTTATAACAATATGATTCTTCGCGTTAAACACCACGTATAAACATATAAATTCACTTATAATAAAGAAGCGTAGTCAATATTACCTTATATGCAGGATTGCGTCTCCGCAGTAAATATTATACAAGGTATAAAAGTCGACTAAGCTAAAGGTACTTAATTTAAACAATCTGTCATGAGATATAGCATCTACTAGTGATATTACACTCGACTGAATCTTTGTATAGGTGTACTATTATTTAAACTATCTAAAAATAACATTAATGATGTAAAGATGAATGCGTATGCGAGAATCACAGACTCAACGCTAAAAAAGGCTAGTCTATTAAGCAAAAGTATTAATAATCACCATATATTTTTTCAATTCTATTATTACTTATCTTCTACTATTCATATTTACAATTCTAATAAATAATTATTGAACAATATAAGTATGGGTAGCATATCAAGTAACTTTCCTTGTAAAATCACATATTAGCATCAGACTCTTAGACTCATGTAATATACCTAACTTATTTTTAATAAGGTCAATAAGGATAAATAATGCTATAAGTCGTAATTATACACATAACAATGAAATCTTTATTCAAATAAGCACATAAAATGATTGTACATGCACTCATACATATAAGCCATCAGAAAGATTTATTAATACTAACTCTCTCTTATAAATATCTCTCTCTTAATCTTTTAGACACAAAAACGTGAACAAATTGTTTAAACAAAAATACTCGCATATACAAACATCTCGATTAAAAATACTATTATCTATTAATTATGCGATTTACCATATTACAATATAAAATTATCAACGCATAAACATCTGTAATTATAAAATTAACTTATTCAATACATTAGAGTAATAAATCTTAATTGACATAATAAATACAAAGGAGAATACAATGAGATATTATTCTCAATACAAATGTTTACGCTTTACAATGAGAATACAATGAGATATTATTCTCAATACAGATGTTTACGCTTGACAAATATAAGGAGACAAATATGTTTTCGATCTCGCGAGCGTGATCACATTGTAGTTACACGTGCTTCATCTCCCGAAAAGGACCAATGACCGCCGACTAATCTCGAAGATGGGGATGAACCAGCGGTATATATACCGGACCGCGAGGACCAGAGTGATGACTAGGATTACAAATCTTCAGACGACTTCAGATTTTCGACTTACACAGTTAATCATATACGACGCTTACGACTAATATAAATTTATAACATAAAATTGTACAATACAGTGAACTCTTATACTTGAAATATACATAATTATATACATTACGGAAGTGAACGATTATTTTATCTCGCCTACCCGCATCGACGGACGGAGTGCAAGGCGGATCTCTACCTTATACAAGGAATATCCACATCAACAGTGAGTATCAGAATATTAATAAACAACAGAATTCTTTTTCATAAACTATTAAATAACTATTGATTCCTACTATCGATCGACTAACATTTACAATCAATCTAATTAATTATTATACAACGTAAGATAAAACGGTGATAAAAATAATATTTAAATCTTAACCACATATTATTAATTAATCATTTATTGCCTTCTTTCTTTTGCGCGACTTTTCCTGATATTACTATATTCAGCGATCACAGTGAAAATGAACAAATTTAATTATACGGGAATAAACCGTAGTGCTTGAAATCCTCTTAAAGGTTGATCCTTTCCTTATCTTGAGCGACAGTTTCGACTCTTCACCGACGACGTATTTCTAAAATCAAACCACAAGCTTAACTATTCTCCATAAACAATATAATTATTATAACAATTAATCTATTTATTGAAATTATACTTATCTAACTTCACGACCGCTACTGACAGGTACCCCCACCACCTGACCACTGCGCGCTTTGAGAGAAGCGAATCGTATCCTCCTCCTGTATCGCGCTTTCTAATAGAGCGTGGCACTCATCCTGTCTATTCCGTATCGCGCTTTTTATATAGAGCGTGGCACAGCTCCAGTCAGCACCTGTAAACAACGAGACACAGACGACGATTAATTGACTCTATTCAAATTGACTATTAAACATTTCCATTAACGCTAATCAAAATTCTAATAGAAAAAGAGGTCACAGTCTCGGCGTAAAGCCTAACACTCGCATACAAATATTTAATCATAACTCATATTATAGGAATTTAGAAAATAAAGTACTGTTTTCGAAACCTGTCGTCTCCTTTATTCAATCCATCCCGCACGCATCATGGTATCGAAATAAGTAATTGAATTTATTCTATAAAGCTATTCAAATTTATTTAAACTATACGGTGAGTTTAAAATCTATTTCTTCAAATACTCTTTTTTTCTAATAGCGCGAATATATTTAACAGTTCGTCGTAAAACTCTATACGACTAATCAGCGTATTAAATTAAGATATATTAAAAATCTATATACAATATCTCTATCTGTTCGGTTAAGCGCGGTCTTTTAGCGAACGCCCTTGAAACGCGTAGTTTACCGCTCGGCCCCGCGAGTCAAGAGTCTCTCGCTCTCTCTCTCCTTGCGCAAGCGTAGAAGCTGCGTACGATCGCGCCGGGAATTATAACACAATTCTCTTACCTGGACGTAACACTCTGGTCCCACGCTCAGAGAACAAGGGAGCTGACGCAAGCATCCCCACCGGACAACACTCTCCCACTACATCCAAGCCCCAGAGAGCAGCAGAACAACGAGTCAGTCAACGACGAACATCCAACCTAATAACTAAAAGCACTTTTACCATTGTAAATCATTGCGTACAAAAGACTCTAACTCCGAGCGGTTGTGACACACAAAGTCCAGTCGAGCGACTTGTACGTTAACTCACGAATGTAAAGCAATCGTATATTATTCTTTTACTGTGCGGTCTCGTTTTATTACATTAAACCATACGTGTCGAGAATTATAATAGATTTATTTGTTCTTTTACCTTACTATTTTTATTTGAATCGTATGTACGCTCACTTTAATAAATACTACTAGTTTCTCTGATTTTTACCAAGTGTCTCAATTCAGTGTAGTGCATCTCGATTTCTTACCTTACCAATTCCACATCAAGAAATAAAAAATATAATAAATCTTACAACTCCTATTCTCCGACGGCGTCATTCAATTTTCTTTCAAGTAACTACTACTACTACGTGGGATCGACGATCATCCTGACATATAGAGAATCGCATATATCTTTCAATTACTAAATACCTCTACTCCGGTGAGTGCTTGAGATCACGACAAAAACATTTCATTTTATTCAAGACAAGTTCACTACGTGCTCTCATCCCCGGCTATACTCGGTGAATGCAGGGTGGCCAAAATAGAGAGCAATCCTATTCTCAAGTGACAGGAACATAAGAGAATAGAGTGTTAAACAGGTTCCGTTAATAATTGCTACAGTATTAACCTATAAATATTATAATTTATATTTTAACATCTTTGAACATAACCAATATATATACAGTAACACTATTTTATTTTTTTTTATTTGTTATCTAACCTGGACGTAACACATGTAAAGCGAAAAAATGCACATTTACGTTTTTTTGACGAAAATTCGTGAAAAATGGACAGAAATGAACCATACT
>CAXASD010000102.1:0-18679 GCA_963971435.1 Lasius platythorax | reverse complement strand
TAATTGCGAGTACATCTTGTGTAAGTATTATTTTATATTTATAACATTCAGAATGAAATGGAAAAAGAAAAAAAATCCGAAAATAGGAAAGAATAAGACAAAAAGCTCTCTAATAGATTTATTAATTATACACCTAAAAACTGTTATTAATGATTGTCTTGGAAATGGGTGAGTTTAAATATATTTTCCGTTGAGATTTTTCTTCTTTTTCCAGCACGATAAATATTACGTTACGTAATTTTCCTCTTTTTCCTGCTGATTTCATTGTTTATATTATTTTCCAGAATTTAGCAAGTTCTTCAGCTCAGTTGCTGAAACGTCCAGCGTTGTTGCCAATAATGCCAATTAATGACAATCAAAAAGGATCATCCAGCAACAAAAAAAGAAAGCTTGATTCTTTTGTTGATAAAATATCGAATGCAGAAAAATCTGTTATCGATAATCAAGTTATGAAATTTTTGTGTGGATGCAATATTATTTTCGACGTCGTAGAATCTTGTCACTTCAAAAATTTGATTAAGTTGCTGAGGCCCGCTTACAAACTTCCCTCTAAAGACATCATGAATACCACACTTCTGGATACAGTGCACCAACAATTGATTAAGAATTCTTCAAACTGTGAGAAGTCGGACAGAATATTGATAGTGTCACAAAGAAATTACACAGCAGATACAAAATATATTATCGGGGTATTACATAGTAAAAACAAAGAAAAGTTGTTTCTTAAACTCTGGACAGTTGCAAGCAATGAAAACGATATAAGTGAGATTATTCACGATGCTGTAAAAACAGCTAAGTTAAAATACAACGCTGATGTTTATGCAATCATCGCAGGCGACAATTTATGCATAAACGACAGCGATGGACTTGAGCATCTATGGTTCTTTAAGTGCCAAGCCACAATTGCTAAAAAAAATAACAAAATCGTTATTAAACATTCCGTTTATTTCAAAAGTGAGAAATTTATTGAGTGCATTTAATACTCCTCAATTGAAGCAAGAGATTATAAATCGTGGTGGAGTGAAATTTGAACTACTGAATGATGATGAGTCTTGTTTCTTCATTAAAGATATTCTCAATGCTTGCATGAAAAATAGGCCTATCATGAAGCAAATCCTTGCTACTGGAGAATTTATGTTTCAAAAGGAGATTTTAATGACTCTATTCGATAGTACTTGTTCGTCCTTGCCTTCCTCCTCTTTTGAAGAAGATTTGAGAAAATTCATATGTTTGTACCAACATTTTTGTTCACTGATTTCCAAATGCGACAACCCTACTGTTAGCATCGCAGATATGACTGAAGAATGGTTAAAACTTGAATCAGCCATCGTAGAAGACGTTTATATGGATGAGATTTGTGAACAAATTCATTCAATTGTGTCACCCGTGTTACTGGCAGCAAATTTTTTGCATCCAGTGTATAGGGGACGTATGTTTGAAAATAATGCAATAATGTGTCACTGCAATTTTTGAATATCTGCTTGAAGTCTTGGACAGCGAAGGATTGGATGACTATTACGCTTTTTCAAAGGGAAAAGGACTCTTCGAAAAACTGTTGCAACATAAAATTGTAGACCCAGAAAAATATTGGGATTATGCAGAAAAAAAACATCCAAGTCTAGCAAAATTTGCTTCAAAATTAACGCAAGTACCTGCTTCAGTTTTCCAAATTAAATCTTTATGTAACAATATATCTGATGATAATGGAAAAATGACTGAATTATATCATCAGTTAAGATTAGAAGATAAAAAATGTAACTGATAAATACTGAAAAAGTTTACTCCTTTAAAAAGTTTAACATTTTTTTATTAAATATTTATATTACGTTATTTTTGTTATTATTGTTTGTTAAATTGATCAAAGAAAACTTATGTATAATGCCAATGAGGCTGTGAGAAAAAAACTAGTCTGAAGAGAATATTAACTACAAAAGAATAGTTGATTATACCCTTGAACTTAGATTGAAAGTTTATTAAGAAAAAACTTTTTAAGACTTAAAAAGACTTTTTATTCAGATTTAAGAAAAGAATTTAAGACTTAAGAAAAGAATTTAAGAAAAGACCGTTTTTATTCAGACTTTGTTCACTAAGAAAAGATTTTTTTTAAACAGAAATGTCTCCTTTGTTTAAAACCCTTGTCTGATAAATTTATTACTGTTCTAGTCTATTAAGACATTGTTTGAGACATTTACAGAAAAATGAAATACTTATGACAAAGTGTTAATGAGAGAAAAATATGTTATTACTTATTATTAGTAAAACTATTACTATTACTCGACTGTTACTCAAAGCTGTATAACTATATGTACAAATAACAATATGTAAGAATAAACCATTTGCTTGCAATGATTTTCGAATTTATTCAATTTATATTTATATGTACAGTTGTTTTCAAAAAGTTCTACAAAGTTCCATAGATACAATTTAAAAAATATTTAACAAAATACATAAAAATATAATCCATAAGGTACATTAATCGGACTTAAAGAAATTGTCAAAGTATTCATCCCATTTGTCCGTCATTTTTAATGAATAGTATATTTCAATCAACTTTTGGGATCGCTCAGCAGTTAGCCGATTTTGTAAATCAGAGTGAATCAAGGCCCAATTAGAAAATACACGCTCAATTTGAGCTGAAGAGGCTGGAATTTTCATCAATTTCTCCGCTAATCCACCAAGAAGAGAGTACGTTTTTCCAACTATGAACCAGTAAGTTTGAGGAGATTTGATATTTTTGCTATTTAAGGACTTAAATATGCCTGCGCCATTAAGGAACGCCTGCACATCAGGATGATCATGTGGATTTTCGATGTTCAATTCTTTGCCGAGAAAATCATGAACTTGATGTCGATATTTTTCTAGATGCATAAATCATTTACCTTTATAAACGGGATGTAGATAATTAGCTGTTAAAATTGCTGGTCTCAAAGCTTTTTCTAATCTATCTTGTATTATTTTCTCATAATTAATATTATCTGTAGGTATGCTTAACTTGAACCACTCTTCGCAAGCATCTGCAATGCTGCTATCGGAACGTTGGCATTTATTTACCATCTTGCACACAGGATCAAAAATCAGCACATAATCTTGAAGCCTCATCTCAAATTCGCTACTAGATAACATTTTTGATATGTCAGTCTGAACAATCTTTTGACTTTTTAACAGTTCACGCATAATCGGTAAATTACTTAAACAATTACGAAATGCATCTCTGTGACTGCACCAACGGGTTTCACAGGCAAGAACGACTTTTTTTCCTCCTCCTTTCACGGGTTCTTTTTCTGGTCCTGGTCGTTTAAATTCTTTCAATAGTCGGTTGACGCATTCAGCAAATTCTCTATCGATTAAAGACTTTGCTAATAAATTAGCGCTGTGGCTTGCACAAATCACATGCCAAAGTTCCACGGATTTACCCATCAATACCATAGCAGACGCATTGTCTGATACGACAGCATATATATGAATATTAAATCTATTACTAGCCATTTCCGTAGCTTTTTCAACGATTTTTGACAATACAGCTCCTGTTTCTCTCACACCAGTTAAATCCCATGAATTCAGGTATATACTTTTGTCCGTAACAGTATGTATGATGCAGACAACCTGGTGAGTATTCGCAGCAGAGTTTTTCCAGCCATCAATTAACAGTACACCCTCCGTGTTTTGATATTTTCTGGTCTTAGTTGTAACTTCCTCATGCACCGCGTCTAACAATTGATTTGAGAGTTTCTTTCTCGTTGGTACTTTATAGTTAGGATTCAGCAAATTCACAAACCTTCTGAATAATTTTGATTCAACTACATTGAAAGAAATATTGCAGCTAAAAAAGAATTTAGCCAACGCCACGTCAATTGATCGGAACTAGGATGAGGACGTTTCGCTCCAATTTGCTCTTGCTCCATTTTTTTTGAATTCATTTTATGATCTGCCATTCTCATTTTCCATCCACTTGCCAATTGAATGAAAACATATCTGCAAATCTAAATTCTATTATTCTATTATTCTATTATTAGTATTAGTATAAATATATTATTCCTATTAATTGAGTCATTAGTCATTATATCTAATCATTTACTTAAATGTATTCTAAAGTTGAATTTATTTCACTTACATTACTTGATGATTTTTAGGTTATAATTCCCTTTTGCTCTAAGGAGTAGTTAGGTTAGGACTCTTGCACACTGGACGAGGACGTCAACGCGGTAAGCCCGTCCACACACTTTTCCATTACATCTTAAGGCGAATTTACACCTTGGCAGAATAGCAGAAAGCAGAAAAGCTTGCTCGATTCGGCGGTCCAGAGCATTCCGGCCATATAATACGTTTCCTACGTTTCCTACGTTTTCATACGTATTATACAGTTTCCTACATAAAAATGTAAGAAACTACTCAAAAATGGCCAAATGGCCAAATGACCCAACCCTGCTACCACTTCACCCCCCCCCCCTCGTCTGAGGACCGCGTGCTATGGCGGCCGAGAGTCCCCACACTCGGACGCCTGCGGCCCCCAGCGGACGAGCGGCCCCCGGGGGAGAGCGTGAGCTTCCTCCCGGAGGTCACCCCACTCCTCAAACTCCGGCCTCATTCACTCTCTCTCACTCTCTCGCGCATGCGCACATGCGTCCATTCGCTCACTCATTTGTTCGTCCTCCCTACCCCCCCCAGAATTATTCCCCTACCCCCCACCCCGCCAGGCCCTACCCAACCACCCTTCCAGAGCCCCCCCCCCGTTTGTACATAGGCCAGAGTCTGACTCCCTTTACCCTTCGTCGCTCACCCTCTCGATGTTTCATCCTCCTCTCGGTCTAGTCCAAGTCCGAGTCCGGCTCCTCCGCGGTATCATCATCCTGGTCCGAGAAATTGAGTCCGGGTTGCGCTCCGACCGCCTCTCCGGGTTGTGTCTCTCTCTCCCTTTCCGCCTCTTCTTTACTGCGCATGACAGTTTGGGTAAAGCGTGTCATTGCCGTCCACGCCTTTGCGTCTCTGACCGCCGTCTTTACGACTTCCTCCAGCGACAAGTTCTGGCCCGTCCATTTCTTCAATTCCTCTCTCTCGTCCGTCCAGGCAACGCAATCCTTTAGCGTATGTTCGGCCGTATCGGGCTTCGTTCCGCAGTGTGAGCAGGTGGGATCCTCCACTTTCCCGATTTTATGCAGATAGACATTGAAGCAACCGTGTCCCGACAAAGTCGTTGCGTCAAGTGGAACACGATCGAAACGTGCCTTCTGTCTATCCATTCGTCCAATATCGGTCGAATCGCGTCTCGAGTTCTAGTACCGGTAAGCCCCGTATTACTCAGGTGGATCTGCCACTGCCTTTTAAGTAACAATTCTTCTATAGCTCTTATTTCCTTATCGGTCTCCTTGGACCATTCGTTCCTCCGATGCAAGTCTTTGAGTCTGAAGTAGACTCTCTTCCTTAGTCTTGCCATCAAGAATAGCGGTGGTATTCTTGCCAACAGTGTTGCCGCTTCGTAGGATATGATTCGATACGCCGATGCCATTCTTACCGCCAGAGTCCGCGTCAGTCTCTTTAGTGGAGCTTGGATCCTCTTGGATGCCTCCAAGGCGCCGCTCCAGACCGGTGCCCCGTACGTCAGTATCGACGTCACGACGTTGGCGTACAGGCGTCGTTTATGCTCCCCTGGTCTCCTCAGATTTGGCATGAGCCCGCTCAATGCCCTGACGACTTTGGTCGTTTTTCTTTCCACGTATTGGAAGTGTTTTTTTTAAATTCAGTCGGCTATCTAACAGGATACCGAGATATTTCATGCAATTCTTCGCGATTATAGTTTCGCCCTCTACCGTGATTTTAACCGTGTAGCTCGGTTTAATTTTACCATGAAATAGTACAGCCTCTGTCTTTGAGGGGGAGACCTTAAGCCCCAGCTCCCTGATTCTGCCTATCACCTTGTTGATCATCGAATTTGCCCTGTTCGTAAGATCCTTTAGGTTGTCCGCGGTCGAGATCACAAGCGTATCATCGGCGTAGCACAGGACTCGACACCCAGGATCCAAGTCTGTTTGAAGCATGTGGTCATATCCGATGTTCCACAGGAGGGGTCCCAATATGGACCCCTGTGGAACTCCCGCAGTCATTCTCTTTGTACCTATTTTGCCCCCCTCCAACACGTACTCTACGGTCCTGTTCGAGAGGTAGCTATCTATGATCCTGCAAATGTAGCCCGGGAAACCCTTCCTCTTCATGGCCTTTCTAATAGTTGGCCACGGTAAGGAGTTGAATGCGTTTGCTACATCCAAACTCACCGCCAGGGTGTTCCCCCTTTTTCCTCCCTGTTTCGACTACAGTATTTTGCACTTCTATTAGCGCGTCACTAGTCGATCTACCCTCCATGAAACCATATTGAAATTTGGATATCTGAGCTTCAGGATATTGATTCATCCAGCCCTTGATCCTGTTATTAATTATGCGCTCGAAAGCCTTGCCAACCTCATCGAGGAAGCATATCGGCCGGACTTTCGGTAGCTCGTCCTTTTTTTCTTCCTTTTGTTGTTCCCCTTTATGGATTAGTACGAGTTTCGCCCTGTTCCAATCCTCGGAGAACTCTCCTTTCCTTAGGCACATAGCGAAGCACTCACCGATCTGGATCGTCATTTTTGTCGGAATGTTCTTGATCGCTCTTGCGTTAATTCCATCAGGGCCAGGAGCTTTGTTGTTGCTTCTTTTCTTTATTACTTTTTCGACTTACCCAAAGTTCACTCTCTATTCTTCTTCATTCCATTCCAGGTTCATCCAGTCCGCCGAAGGATCGTGTTCGGTTCCTCTCGGGAAGAGAGAGTCCAGTAACTCGTTAACCTCACTCTCGTCCATCGTTTCAGTTAATCCCGGAAATGATTTTCTCAGTTTTTTGAGGACTATCAAGTACGGGAGTCCCCACAGGTCCCTATTCACGTCCTCAATTAGCTCTTGCCATGCCTTTATTTTTGCCACCTTGATCTCTTTCCTGAGTTGTTTCCTTGCTCTTCTGTAATTACGTTCGCGCCTTCGCTTCACCTCCTCGTTTTGTGCTTCTGCACCATAGTCTTCTTAGCCTATTACAATCTTTCCTTTTCTCTGCTATGTTCTCGTTCCACCAGTAAGCCTGCTTCCTCGGAGCCCCGGGACGATGCTTCGAAGCCGCCGAGTCGCAGGACTCCCTCGTTATCCTCTGAAGCCAGCGCTGTCTGTCCTTTACTGAGATCAGCTTTGTTTCAGTTTTACCGACGGCGCATGCCCACTCAAGAGCCATGTGAAACATGCTCACATCCAATTTTTTAAAATTCCATCTAGAATATGGTTCGACCTTTTTCTCTGGTTTTTGTGGCTTCCCGCCCCCCAGGTTCACGTTGAATTCTATGTATCTGTGATCAGACAACGATTCGTATTCTGTGTCCACCCTCCACTCCCCGATGAACACTATCGCTTCCGGTGTGGCCCATGTTATGTCGGGTATCGAATTACCCTGCGGTCGAACGCAAGTAGGCGTGTTTCCCGTATTTACCACCAGCAACCCGTTTCCCGCTGCCCAATCCTCCAGATATGAACCCCTGTTGTCCAGGGTTCGAGAACCCCACAAGGGAGACTTTGCGTTGAAGTCTCTGCATACAATGATCTCCTTCTTTCTGAGGTTCTGATGATGTCCTCTAGTTCGTCCAGTGCCTCCAGATATTTACTTATACGTATATTAGGTGAAATATAACATGAGATCAGATGTAAGTCTTTGAATCTTATAGTTACAGAGTAATCTCCTCTAATTACCAGGGAGCATTTCCCATGCAAGCCGTCTTGTCTACAGAGCCACGCTGCTCTTTCGTTCCTGCTAGCAAACCGGTGAGTCCGGCACTCGCCTAGGTTCCGCTACAGCGCAGACTCCTACGTCTTTTTCGATCATGTGTTGGGCCAGGAGGTCTTGCGTTCCCCAGCTATGATTCAAATTACACTGCAGTATTTTGATCATCATCAACTTCCATTCCTCCTTTACCGGTCCTCTGATCCGATTGTCCCGTTTGTTTGTTTTGATTCCTTTGATTGAAATCCCTCAGTATCTCGCACACATTCGAGCCCGACCTATGTTCCGAGTTTCTACCCTTTCCCTCGCATAACACACAGTGAGGTTTAGCTCTACACTCTCTCATCGCGTGTCCATGGCCTCCACAATTGAAGCAGGCGTTGCTATGATCTTCTTTAGCAGTACAATTACTTCTAACATGACCGTATTGCCAGCATCTGTAGCATTGGGTTGGCCTAGCCTTGAGAAGCTCTGCTCTGGCTATGGTTCACCCAATTCTTAACTTCCCCTCCGACGCTATCTGGATTGCTGCTGCCAACGGGCAACGGACCCAGACTGTGCATAATCCGTTGGACATACTTCTTATCGGGCCCACTTTGATGTCTTTTCCTAGGCAACCCTTTTTCGAGATTTCCTCCCGGATATCCTCCATTAGTACTGAGTCATCGAATCTGAATATTCTCAATTCGCCTTTTATCGTCGGTCTCTTTACTACGGCCTTCACGTTCCCCTGTTTAAAAACTTCTTGGATTTTATCCACTAGTTCGTCCGCCTTGGTGGTGCCGTCTTTTCCAGGAATCTCAATGATTATTTCTCCATTTGCCGCTTTTCTTATTTTGGAATTTTCGATTTTCATGACAGACAAGTCAATTTTTTCTCTCGCAATTTTCAGAGCCTGCGCATAGGAGAATTCCTTTTCATTGCTTTTGATAGAGATAGCTGCCGTTCTTGATGCCCTTCTGATAGCACCTTCCTTATCTTTGGTCTTATTTCTATTGTCCTCTTTTCCTCCTTTTTCTTCTTGTTTCCTTTCCGTTGATTTATTCCTTTTGTTTGAGGAACTCGCCTCCGTAGTCTTTTTTTCTTCTTCAGGGAGCTGTTTTTGTTGTTTCTTAATTTTCCCCCCTTTTCCTATGTCTACCCATTTGTCGTTAGGCTTCGCTGTTGGTCCAGTTCTGGGCGGCACTAACTGGATGTTTTCCACCACTTTGATGCCCTTGCTTGGGTCTGGGAGGGGCCAGACCTCTCTACGAGAGGTACCAGCATCTTGAGTCTCTTTTCTTTTACTTGCTCTTACATTGGAATCCAGTTCCTCTCTAAGTTTGTAGATTGTTTCAAGATGTTTTATCATATCTTCTTGTATCTCGTCCAGTTTGTCCCTGGGGAGTTTCGGCATCGTTGGTATAGGCTTCTGTGTTCCTTTAATTGCAGGTCTCATTACTATTTCTTTTTGTGGAAAAGATTCAGCCGGCGTGCTTGTTTTCTCTCGGACCCTTTCCTTCCACGGCGAAGTATTAATTCCAGCATCCCTCGTTTCCCATCCCCTCCCTACTGCCTCCGATCTATTTAACCATTCTTTCTCTCTCCTTTCGATTTCGTGCAGCCTTTTTTTTAGACCCTCTTTTTCCTTAATCAATCCATCATTCTCTTCCATCAGGCTGTCAACCTCCAATTTATGTTCATCTAAGTCATTTTCCAGGCGTTCTAGCTTCCTTTCCATTGACAGCGATTGAATACCAAATTCGTCGCTTTTCTTTCTCCAATAAGCGGGATCCCCCTTTTCCCTGACTTTTGCCATTAGTACTATAATAACCTCTCTGACTTTATTTAACCGAGACTTCATGTCCCCGCTTGATTTGCCCTGCAGGTCGCTTTTCCCACGAATAGCATTCGTTTCTGAGATCCAGTCCAAGGCGAGCGTACCCACCTCCGTCACCTGCATCTTGTTTAACTCCTCATACTTGAAGTTTTCTGGGGGTGGACCATATTCTATCCCCAGTCTTCCGATCGTCTTGTAGGGACCTTCTTTCCCTTGTGTTTTCCTCTCGTTTTCTTCTTTCTCTCCTACAGTTGGTGGATTTCCTTCGAGCGATTCGTTGTCATCCTTGATTAGGTCATATATTAGGCCTGCCCTCTCTGTCTCTTCAGACTCGGGCTCCAAGATCCTTGTCTTCCTGTTCCTGCTTCTTAGTTCGGATGTAATTTCTCCTTTTTCTTCTTCGTCGCTCGTGTCCAAATTTGCCTCGACTCTTCTTTTGACGCTATATCGGACAGGTCTCTTAGCTTTAATGAAGTTATCCTCTTCTTTACTGCATCTGTCTACAATTCCTAGGACAGTCGAATCCATCGAGTCCTCCGACAGTATTGCGTCGTCGTCGTCCTTTCCCACATCAGGACCCTCATCTTCTCCTCCACCTTGTTGAACAATGTTGTATCCAATAAGTAATCAACCTAACCTTGCAACCGGTAGCTGGTTGCTCGATGGATGATCCGACAGCATTTCCTGCTACAGTTACACCTGTGGCTGCGTTCAGATTCCCCACCCAGTGGGTGATCACTGGGTGACCAGGTGAGTGGGCGGAACTAGCGAGAAGCTCCCGAGTGGTTTACGGAATCTGAACGCACTCGACGCTGCTCGACGCACTGACTACCGGTACAAAATTGTATACATTCTCACATAACCTCTCAGTTAACCTCATTTCTACATAAAGATGTCAAGTTCGAATTTTGCTTTAGATGCCAAAAGGCATGAACTATATAAATCATCAGAAACCAACGAACCTGTTATCCTAGATGGATCATTATTTATTCGCGATAAAATCAGTAAGTATTTATGACTTGAACTCACACGTACGTACATAGGAGAATTTTTTAATTTTCTGCAATCATTTTTTAAATATTACTAGAGATATTTATATCCAGTTTTATCTATTACAAGAGACCCATAAAGATATAATGAAATTTCGAGCTGTTATTGTGTATTATCAATATATAATGTTATTAATAAAATAATTTGTATCACATTCATTCATTTGGTGTATTTCAGAATATAACATTCTTTTTGCTAAAATAATTTATTGTAAAGCTAATTTTGTGTGTGTATGTGTGTGTTTATAAACTAAAAAGCATGATTTATTACAGCTGATGTTCTTATGATGATTCCTGACACATTAGAAACAAGGAAGTTCTTTAATCTTAGTACAATCAGAAACAATTTAAGTATGTACATTTTTTAATAAATAGACTGTTCGTTTCTTTTTATTATCTTCTTTTCTATTAATATAATCATTCTCTTGTAGAAAGTTGTAATACTAGTATTATTCCTTCAGTTTCATCTGATGCTGATGAAACTAGTACAGAAGAACTGATTAGGAATAACAATTTAGGTATACATTGAATTAACAAAAATTTGATTTATTTATTGTTTTTCTTTTATTTTCACTGTATAAACGTTTCATTGCAGATACGTGTAATACACAGTCTCTTTCTTCTTCATCGGATTCTGCACCTGTCAAGTGGACAGATAACAATGCTGTGAGAGCACTCATTTCTAAATGGAAAAACCACGAAAGTGATTTCAAAAATACTCAGATTAGAAATAGTAAGGTGTGGCAGATGATTGCAGATGATTTAAAAAAAGAAAATCTTTTGTGGAGCTTTAATGGTACTCAATGCGAAAATAAATTCAAAGATGTTAGAAAATCGTACACTAAAGTGAAAGATCACAATAACCAGAGTGGAGCAGAATTAAAAACATATAAATTTTACGAAGAGATGGAGGCTGTATTGGGTGAAAAACCAATTGTTAAACCTATTTCAATAGCATCAACATTAAAGAAGAGGGTATGTCCGTATCTGAAGGGAGAAGAATCACCATATATAATTCTGACAGTGATGAAAAAGAAAATTTGCGACAGCCAAATCGAAAAAAAGTAAAATAGCGAAAGAATTGGACAAATGGAGTGCACAACAAAAAACAGAAGCAATGGAACGGGAGCAAGCTAAAATGCAGCGGCATAAAGAGAAAATGGAAAGACAAGATAAAGCTATAGCAGTTTATAAAGAACAAATGGAAAAATTATTGGAAAAGCTTTAATAAGTTGAAACAGTATTTTTTCTCTTTTTCTTTTTCTGGTTAACAATTTCTTTATAATGTAGAATTTCACAAAAGTATTTATCTTTCAAAATGTTTTATTGGAACATAGATTTCCTTATACTGTAGTTTCATGCAATGTTTGGCTGTGTTCTTATAAGATCTCTATTCATAAAATATGTTTCTTTACTAATTCATATTATATATATTTAATGTAAGGACCTATCCAGATAAACTTGTATAGATGTATAACCATATACATAAAAAATTATCTCTTATCTTGCATTTTACCTATGTCTATAATAATGTAAATAAATGTGATTGGATATTTTTTCACATATAGTTATGTAGCTATACATGTTTATCTGGATGAGCTCTTATATTTTAGAATAGCGATTAAAAGTAATTTGTTTTTTTGCCAAAGATAGCTTATGCTATATTATATATAACATAAGATTACACACAGTCCATTTAATGTTTACTTTAGCTTAAAAATATTTAATACGAATTTTTAGTTTTATAAGCGTTAAGTATTAAAAAGAAGTTATTTAGTCTTTCTCATTACATACAATTATGTAATTTCTTAGAACATTATATATGTTTATTTTGTAAGGTATTCTTTAATATATTTATCTCTTGTTTAATATTCAATGTTCTTAAGATAAATATTTTATACTAGAATTCTTAAATATGAAATTGAAATGCTTCCATTCTTCTAGTCACAAGCCATTTTTTGTGATATGTAAGGTAATATTGTGAAGTTATTATTGTTACGTCCAGACTCGGGAAAGAAAAAAAGATAGTCAAACGGAAGGCCATAACTTACCGTCTCTCGAGACAGATGTTTTTAGGCACGTGCCTCGAGTCAAGTGAATTCTAAGGCCCGAACAGGTCAACGACTGAGAAGGTCGCTATGACTCTGTTCGTAGGGCATTCACTTGATGGTCCCTTTTCGGTAAGAGAAGTTAATCTCTTTTACGCGGGACGGGACCGTGTGCGATTTTGGAGTTCAGGGGACAGTGCAAGGGGTCAAGAAATGATTATGAATTCAATCATTTAATTATTAAAAATCTAGTTTATTCATATCAAATGAATACATAAATATAAATATAATTCAGTTATAAAGGAGTTTTAAATATGTTTCTGAGAGTGTGAGTGAATGTGTATGTAATGGCGCGGGTGTTACATTAGTTCGGAGGTCATCAGTCAGAATGCTCTGGGATAGATTCTAGATTCTATTATTAGATTTAAATTTCTGACTGGATAATACAATTGATTTTTAATTAGGCAAATAAAATAGAATTAAAATGTGTGTGTGTGTGTGGTGATCCAAGTAATTTCTCCTATGACGACTGAGGATGGGGTATGAAAATATTCCTTGAAGGTTTCAATAGGAATTGCAAATGGATAGGGAGAAAATCGGGTATACCAAGAGAGGAGGGTCCCACAAGGATATATCCTTGCCACTAATTCGAGCTCTTCGAAATCAATCGAATCAGGCCCAAACGAGACGGTTCCCTCCGGTAAAGGTAATTCCAGGATAGGGAATCTTTGTGCTAGGAACTCGAAACATCCGATATCGCTTATCTGTTTGATGCGAGCACGAGCCTCCTGGTCGAGATCGGGGGTGTCGTCATCAATGCAGATTACTTCGATATCGGCGTTGGGTTCAGGAGGTTGAGGGGAAGCGGGAGGAGAGTCGTCAAGCGTAATTATTGGCGGAGAGTACGAGGATGTGTGTAAATTGATTGAGTGATAAATGTTAGAATCGTAGTGAGAATGATCGCTGGCAGTTAAATCTAAAGTCGCCGCTTGTGCCCGAGCCAATTCCTTCCTCAGGCGACGATTGCGCCGATTTCGCGAACGTTTGGCGACGTTTCGCGAATTTCGCCAAACGGGCTTCACTACCAGGAAGACAATTGATAATTGTTAGGGGAAGCCGAACGTTTTATTTAAGGAACAGCTCTTGGATTTAAATAAAAAAAAACAATTTTTTCAACTGATTAATGCTAGAATATATATATATTTATATATATGTGTGTGAGTGATAATGTCTATTTTTCTATATGGATGGGAACAGCCAGGATGAATGTTCTAAATGGAAGGGAAGGCAGGCCGTGAGTATCGTGAGTTTTCGTGAGTATCGTGAGTTTCGCTGCAATAAGCAGGAAACCCGTCAACGATGGGTGTGAGTATTGTGAGTATTGTGGGTTTACGCTGCAATAAGCAGGAAACCCATCAACGATGTGTGTGAGTATTGTGAATATGGTGAGTTTACGCTGCAATAAGCAGGAAACCCGTCAACGATGTGTGTGATTATTGTGAGTTTACGCTGCAATAAGCAGGAAACCCGTCAACGATGTGTGTGAGTATTGTGAGTTTACGCTGCAATAAGCAGGAAACCCGTCAACGATGTGTGTGAGTATTGTGAGTTTACGCTGCCATAAGCAGGAAACCCATCAACGATGTGTGTGAATGAGGAAGAAATTTTAAGGTCCGATGGAAATCAAGGATGATTGTGATGTTGGAATTTGGTTTGAAGGGGGGGGGGGTTGAGACTTGGAAATAGACAATTAAATGATAAGAGTTTACGTTAAACATCCAAGAGTTATTCTGAGAGAAGCAAATATGATAGTTATATGATTTCAGACAACTTACTTCTTATAGAGAACGTTGTTGGCTTCTAATTTAGGTGAACTCGGTCTCTCAGGTGCTGTTCCTTGAGAGGGTCAGTGTCGGTGATGATCGTGGTGAGCTTCAGGTCGTGGTGAGATTCAGAAGTGTTCTTGGAAGGACCACAGCACTCACTCGCGGACGATTTTTACTGAGTGAAAACTCTGAATCTTTTTCAAGATAGAATCGCGGATTCAAAATTTGTTGCGCGGCCGTACTGAAAAGAAGTTGTCGTAGATGATGATGATATCGTAGATAGAAATGATAGAGATGGAGATCGAGACGGAGATGTCGAAAATTAGAGATTTAGAGATGTAGAGATAATCGCTCCGAGAAAAATCTCGGTTTATATTGCATTTTTGGTACACGCCCTCCGTTGACAATTGGAAATTTTAACGAATTAGGATTCTTTAATTATCCCACTTATGAGTTTTAGCTACCCCCTCCGTAGGGTAGATTAGAAAAGTGTAACGAATCGGAGGGTTTGTTTTAGTTTCTACGAATAGGAGAGCGTCTTCCAAAAATCGGAAATTCTAGGTATTACGCCTTCGGCGGCAGCGTTTGTCCGGCGTAATTTATGTTTGAAAAAGCGCGTAATGCACCCGCTAATGAAAAGGGGTGACTTTTATTACCCTTTTGAGACAGCGATAATGCGTATGTCGCGTCCGCTGTCCGAGCGCACGTGCAGCTTTCTCGTGCATTTGTCGGTGTCCGTCTTTTCAATTTTTTATTTATTACGATATCCGGTGTGGGAAAGTGACGGTTTGTCCATATTTTTCGACTTCAGCTGTCAACAGCTTCCTTCTTAAATATGGACAGAGTGTCACGGAGTGTCTCTGAAATGTAATCTTTATGGCTTCTTCACTTTTTTTATACGTATTGTTCCAGATTCTGTCTCATAAAGATGTCGCAGTATCTATATCTCCATGAGTTTATTAGGTCCACGCGTTATTTCTTAATCGTTTTGGCGCCTATGTGGCGCACTTACCATAATAAATTCAAAGAGATTTTGACTTTTATGATTTTTCAAAAAGCTGCACGTGTTCTCAAGTCGTGGGAAAGAAAAGAATCGTGGAGTCTACAAGACGTAACATTATGGTACTCCTTAGGTTTTTTATTACTGTCAAGAAGATAGAAAGATGCTGTTATATGAAAAATAGGCTTCTAATAAATAGTATTTTATTTTATTTAGAATAAAAAAGTATATTTTTACATTAGAAATTATAAATGAAAATCGACAATTTATTTTACTTTTCTTTTCTTTGTTTTTACATGATAATGTAACGCTAAAAAGTTTTAATTCAATAAATAACTAAAGATAAGAAGTAACTAAAAGATGTTTTATAAGTTGAATCTCGTTTAACTTAATTCCTATCTTTTTCTACCTATAAGAATTAGAATAAAATAATTTATATTACATTCATTCATTTAATATGTATCAGATAATCACATTTTCTTTTCTAAATACTGTAATTATATTTTTTTAATTTAAATGTATACTTATAAAAAGATTGATTAGATTGCATGTAAATATTAAGCTTCAGCGACAATTGCACACAAATATTGACGTTTTACTTCTCCTGCCTCTTCATTACGTATATTTCCAGCATAAGCCTCCTCAATCTCCATTTCTATACCTTCCTGTATAAAGTCTTCTACATCATTTTCATCAATGCCATCCAGGCATATATTATGCAATACTGTGCAGGCAATTATAACATGGGGAATCATTTCATCTACATCAGAGCTCGGCAAGAACTGCACATTTCGGCCGATTTTCAGCTGGCTCCGCCTAGCGCGTCCCCCCTTACCTCGCCGTCTCGCGCAAAGCCTACGAGCCGCTCGGCGCTCAGGAGCGGGCGTATGGCAATAGCTTTCCACGTCACCCATGAGGTACTATTGTTGACGCGTTTTTTTTTAAGTGGTATCCCCAATAGGCCTAATCCACTGATGACTAAAACGACCCTTTAACTAATTGCACGGAATTATAAATAATAATTGATATGAATATTTATGACTTTCGGGATTTTTTACAAGCGAGATCAGGAACATCAATTTGCATATTGCATGTAGCAAGTCGCATAAGACGTGATAAAGAATCGTCGCTTAAAGAAGAACGTTTCTCATTCTTTATAAACTTCATTTTTGAAAATGAAGTCTCGCACAAATATGTGGATCCGAATATAGAATAAATTCGGAGTCCGAAATCGCGAAGCTTGGGATAGGATGACTTTGATAAAATTTTATAAAATTCAGCACCAGTTTCTTTAACCGTTTTCAGAGAAATATCACTTTGTAAATCACATAATTCATCTTGTAAATCAAGATGCTGTTCTTCGATTGACGCTGTAAGAGGATTCTCGAAAAGAATTAACTCATTTCTAAGTTTTTCGAAACAGGTAAAACGCGTATCGAATTCTTCTATAAGACAATCTACGAAATGAATATATTTTTTGAAATTACAGCTACTACCGTATTCTTCGAGAAGAATTTGGCAAGAAGGGAAAAAATGAAAAATATCGTTATTTAAATGAGATTTGAATAACTGTAATTTTCTTCGGAAAGAATCAACATGACTAACTAATTGGGAAATATTTTGATTAGTCTTTTGCAGCTTTAAATTGAGAAGCCTAAGTTGATTAGTCATGTCAGTAATAAATGCAAGTTCGCAAAGAAATGTGATATCCTCTAAAAGAGATATATATTCTTGAAATTTTTGATTGTTCATTTCTTGCAAGAAAAGGAGGATCTCTTTTCTTATTGCAAAAAATGTTTCCAAACATTTTGCAGCACTAAGCCAACGTACTGGACAATGAAGTGGGACATCTGTGTGAACAGCATTATGTTCATTGAGAAATAATTGAAATTTCCGATGAGTAAGAAATTTATGTCCACCTTTAATTATATTAATTATTTTAGTCACAGTCTCCATAGCTGTTGACAATTTAATAACTTTACCGCTTAATGCTTCCTGATGAATTATACAATGTATAACAGGGATGTTAAAGTTTCGCTGCTTTAATTGACCGGCGAATCCTATCTTCGAACCTGTCATAGCTCTCGCGCCATCCGTCGTAATCGAAGAACATTTACTAAAATCTACATCAAATTTTTTAAGCGAGTCTTCAACTGCCAAAAAAATATCAAGACCCGTTGTTGTATCATGTAATGAGACAAAATCTAAAAGCTCCTCGACACATGAGAAATCGTCTTGCACGATTCGAGTAAAAATACTCAATTGACTCAAGTGTCGAATATCGGTGCTTTCGTCAAGACATAAAGAAAAATACCTACATGACTTTAAAAGATTTCTTAATTTTTCTCTTACAGAATTACTGATATCAGTAATTCTTGACGTTATTGTTTTTGCACTAAGGGGAATACTCATTGCTTCCTCAAGAGTTAAGGAATTACCGAAAGCTTTCACTGCTTCGATGATGCAGTTTTTCACAAATGAACCTTCGGTAAATGGCTTTGAATTTTGTGCTATGAGCAAAGAAATAGCATAAGATGCGATTAAAGATTTTTGAGAAGAATTTTCAGAAGGTATTGTATCTTCTTGATACACTAATTTCAACCCTTCGATAATGCTCCATTTTTCTGAATTCGAATAATTGGAATATTCGACTGAATGACGAATTCTAAAATGTCTCTCTATTGCAAATTTTTTTACTACCGAAGGTTCAAAACCGCAAAGTAAACAAACTATTCGATCGGAAATGTAACTGAAAAAATAATTAAATTCCCAAGATTTATCAAATTTCTGAACATACCTTTTATCATCCATTCTTAAGATTGAAGAATGAAGATTATTAATCCTTTCACTGCGAACTTGATCTGCTATCAGCTGTCAGAGGCTGTCTCGAATCGTCAATGTGTCCACTATGATTGAGAGAGTTTAAAAGACTCAACGTATATGGCATATACGTTACAAAACAATTGCAAAGCGCGGTAGCGACTGTTACGAGGTTTTTTGTTTTAATCGTTGATCAGTGTTGAGTCTTTTAAACTCTCTCAATCATAGTGGACACATTGACGATTCGAGACAGCCTCTGACAGCTGATAGCAGATCAAGTTCGCAGTGAAAGGATTAATAATCTTCATTCTTCAATCTTAAGAATGGA
>CAXASD010000101.1:0-52520 GCA_963971435.1 Lasius platythorax | reverse complement strand
CGCTGTCTATTACTGGAATGTTATTTGTTTTCTTAAACAGATCGCTCAGTATTTCTGCTGGTTTCAAAATTTTCGCTAAATATCTTGCATGAGATAAATAATATATAATTGCGGCAATATGACAGCAGCAAGCTGAAGAAAAAGGTTGGTTTCGACGAAAACTTCCTTTCCAAAGTATTACATCTAAGGACTTATTAGATTTTCCGGAAATGACAGAAAGAGATTTGAAAATATTTTTCACAGGATCTTACCAACTGTCACAATCGGTATCATATTTGGCGGAAATGATCGATAAAAACGGAGAACTCAATATCAAATTCGTAAAAAATGAGAAAAATGTGCTTAAAGTTGAAGTTCAGTCTCGACACGTTTCTCGCACAAAATACCGGTGTTTTTTAAGGTATACACTTAACAGCACAGGAATTTCTGGAGTAACACATTACGCATGTGAATGCGCTAATGGGCTACGAACAATTGGATGCTGCTGTCATATTGCCGCAATTATATATTATTTATCTCATGCAAGATATTTAGCGAAAATTTTGAAACCAGCAGAAATACTGAGCGATCTGTTTAAGAAAACAAATAACATTCCAGTAATAGACAGCGATAGTGAAGAAGATTAAATAAATCGTAGGTGTAGTGAGAGGCAAGGGGACTCACATTCAAAAAGCACCCCGATTTTACGGAAACATAGTGAGAGGCGAGGGGACTCACGTTAAAAAAGCACCCCGATTTTACGGAAACATAGTGAGAGGCGAGGGGACTCACGTTAAAAAAGCCACCCCGATAAGAAGGTTAAAACCGTACTGCAACCTCCACG
This sequence comes from Lasius platythorax, assembly GCA_963971435.1. Classification (NCBI taxonomy): domain Eukaryota; kingdom Metazoa; phylum Arthropoda; class Insecta; order Hymenoptera; family Formicidae; genus Lasius; species Lasius platythorax. The sequence goes on along the minus strand of CAXASD010000101.1, from coordinate 51,697 downwards.
TGGTAAACTCTGGAAACTATAAAAATTAAAAAGTATACATATTATAGGCTAATTGCAGACGTACATATGTGCTATTAAAGTCACATTGAACACCCGCAACGCGGAATGGCACTGCACTGTGCTTAAGCCGGAGTGACGCGACGCTTACGATTTTCGTATTTTTAACTATGTTCCACCATTTTAAAAAATTTGAAAAAAATGTATGTTATAGTGGACACTTAAGAGAAATTTTCGTAAAAATTTCAAAATGGTACCTCTAAAATATCACCCTCAAAAAAAATATTCAAAAATTCAAAAATTTTTTTTTGGTGTTTCTTTTTGGCAAACATTTTGGAAAATTTTTTTGTTAATTAGTTTTATTAGTCTACATAACATATATTTTTTTCATCAAAATCGGTCAAGTGGTTTTCGAGAAAAATACATTTTTTGATTTTACTTTCTCCCTCCATAACTCCTAAAAAAATGAATTTTTAAAAATAATATTTGGTGGAAAGTTTTATCATATTGGTACTAACTTGTGACATTAATGTCAGCTCTGTATGATCAAGGGCAGATTTTACATGCTTACTCCGCTAGGCCCTTTGAATTGTATCATTAGAAAGTGATTAACCCACAAATACATACTAATAAGCCTAATAAATGTATATGTTGCCTTGATTTTTTATTGTTGCATGACTTGAATATACTATACCGATTGTAAATTCGATGAACTTCCCCAGACGTATCGTGTAAGTTAAATAATCCGTACTTTCAAATATGTATGTGACAATCGTGGCACCGATGTAATTGCGCAGTATGAAGCCGTGTTTGTTATGAAGCTGCGGTAGTATAAAGTACACTAGAAATGTTGTCAGCAAAAACAGTATAGAAATAATACGTAAACTAATACGTATACTTATATAATGATGTATGATAGGTTTGAGGGAGTTATCAGGACTATCTAATTTATAAATTAAGATTCTTCTAACAATTTCCGTTGGAAAGTTTATATTGAAGATGGTAATATTACATCTAGCGCGTAACATGTTCCAGTTATCGTCCATCAGACAAAAGGATTTTGATTCGACGAATTCTGCATGATAAGGAAAATATACAGTGCCGTTAGCGATAAGCACGTTCTTGATGGTATCTGCAAACTCAAGCATATAGATCATTTTCTTAGACGGATCGTAATAGAGTCCATATGCTGTTAAGTTTATCTCTTGATTTTTGCTTTGCAACGAATATTGCATATCTACGTAAGCTTGAAAAACTTTGATTTCTTCAGGATTGGATTCAATTAGGTGATCATCGAGATGACAGCAGAACAGTGAGCATAAATTATAACTGCATATCAAAGCATTCATTGCTATCTTTATTACAATTTGGCTGATGCTTTGAAGACGAAGCGACGAGCAGAAGCGCGAAACACCACCAAAAAACGAGATAGTTTCCAAACATCGTCAATTTTACGCCACGTTGAATTTATCTGCAAAAACGGTTTTTTTTACGTTAGTTTCACATTGTCTGATCATAATCCAAGTTAGTTTCATAGTCCAACCGCAGCAATAATTGAACTGCAAAATCAAAGATATGTATGATATCGTTAATGAATAATCCGCGACAACGATTGATTATGTTTCAGCAAAAGATAAAATTGTTTTTGCGGCATTCTCACGAATACATACATGTCAATATGACATTGTTGCCGCTAGGATGGTAACTCGAAAAAACAAGTCGTCGATCTGCCGAAAATGACAATAGAATGACAAAAAATATCGTTCCTTGAGTCGATTTAGTTGAATATGATTTAGTTTTTATAATAAACATTTAATAAAAAAAATCAATTAAATAATAATTGAAAAATCCTGTATATTAAATTTTTTTATTAAATGTTTATTTTAGTGTGATACCCGTAGATAACTTTGTTTTTAACATGTGTTATTATGGTCATGAGCTTGAGTAATCTTAAAAAGATTTTTTTACTCATTTGTCGTTTGTTGTTCATTAAAAAATTACTAACAAATAAACGCTTGTGCGAATCAAACATATATCGACAATGAAAAATTTAATATTGCACATATATTATATAAATATTACTATCCAACATACATCTACATTTACACAAACACACAATTTTTAATATATAACGTTCAAAAATATATTCCAGCTCGAGAGATTCTACATAAGTTTTCAACTTTTCGCGCAAAGCAAGATCCATTGCATATCACTTGATGCTTTCAATACAAACGTTATCTATATTTATATGATTTTACATAAAGTTGTAACATTTGGAACGATATAACATTCATTTCACAATGTTTAATGCTTGAAAGCTATTCTTTTTTACTATTTATTTTTGACTTGAAAGCACAATATAGAATAATATATTCTTATATATATTATATATGTATAATTATAGATCTCATTTTGCATTAAATGGACTGAATGATGTGGAATGAACCTCTGTACATGTATAAAAACACGTGCACAGTTTCAAAAGCCTATCTGTTATATTCTTTCCGTAAAAAATTATTAAAAAATGCGTATTTTTCAGTTTTTCTCTAGACCAGAATACCACCTTAAGTGCAAATTGTAAAAAAAGTTATAAAATGACTCACCAAAAGATGGATAAATTATAAGAGATTAATTGTAACACTGTTATCTCTTACAATTATGATTGATTATTAATTATCTCACTGGACTCAATAGAACAATGTATTACGTTTCGGTGATTTTTCGGGACGTTCGAGAAAAGAGCGTGCAAAGAACCATTATATCCGCTCAAGTAAGAAATTAATACTACCAGGAATTGCAACACTGAAGAAAAAACCGGGACACACCTTATGATTTTGACGTCATACGAATGTAATTAAAATATTTTCCTTGATCGCTGCGACTAATCCGTCGACGATTAATATGCAATCAGAGCACTCTCTAGGAAGGGAAATAATCTCACTTGTAATGATGCTCGATTCGACTTGGACGTAAGTAAGGAGTGATTATCGTGCTTACAGTACATAATTGAAATACGCAATTCACATAACATGAGCAGAGTTGCAATTAATGATGCAAATAAGCTCGGCTTTTTCAGTTTCCCGGGAATGAGAGCGAGCGATGCTTTTGCAACACTGACTGAATCAGCGTTCGTTTTAAAAAATTAATTACATATACTATAACATAAACTATAACTATAACACACACTTGAGCATATATTCAATATATTGCAATTTAATAATTATATACTTTACGTTTAATATGTAGCAAATAAAAGAGAAAATTTAAATGTACTACTTTTAGTTCAAATGGAATTTTAACATTTGGATTTTAAATACTTGAGTTTTTCGCGTACACTAATAAATCAAGTAAAATTAAAATCGTCATTTGTTATATAACTTTAAACAACATATTTGCATCTTAAATTCATTAACATCTTATATAATTCTCACATATTATTTTAGAGGTAAAAAAAGGTATGCATATGCAAAAGAACAATAATTTCAGAATTTGTTTTATTACACATAAAGAAACATTTTTTGTAATATTAGAAATATCGATAAAATATAAGAAGAATTAGAGTATAAATTTTTGAAAAAAAGTTATAAATTTGCTAACATCTGTAAATCAAGAGGCCTGTATGAAATAAGAAGACTTTTTCGTAAATAAGGAATATACTGAGAATTTCTCTTAAATTTATTGTTTTAATGAGATATGTCCTTACAAAAACGGACTTTAGTATTTAAACTGTAACATTAAAATTCATTCGCCGCAACTTACGCGTTATACTTGCATTTGCATTAATAAAATAAAATACCTATACATATATGTATGCATTACCAGTGCAAATGTCAATGTATAAATGTGAATTTATTAATTCCAAGAGCACAATACTTTATTTCATCTTTTGATCGTACAAAGAAGTAAAAAGCTTTGTGCACTCCAATATAAAGTAAAAGAAAGTATGCCTACGCAAAAGAACAAAAACTTGAGAATTTGTTCTATTATATGTAAAAAAAAAAAACATTTTTATGTAAATAATAAAAAAGAAAAGGGATATTAGATGTAACAGCACTCTTTTTATTTTCGGGTGAATTCTCATCGTACATATTATCGTTCCGCCATAATCTCATCACATATTTCTGATTGTCGCATCGACAAGTATTTGGAATATACTTTAAAGCTGTACAATGTGTGTGCTTACATTGTTGCAGGAATGAAATTACTGTAGCTTGCTACGATGAGCGGAATAATTGCTAAGATGAACAAAGCATCTGTCATGTGCACCAGCAAAGTTGGCAAGTAAGATGTCTTCTCGCTGTAATATATTGAAGCTACTGGGAAACGAATAGAAATATTTGCAATATGTTACTAGCATGATTAAACTAAATATGGAATTTCATTATGTTCCCGGGCGTTGGATCCGGACACCGTTTTAAGTCCTCCAGGACGCTGACTTGGAAGAACAATATATCTCTGTACGATACATCAAATATATGTTTACAATATTTTATGGAAATTTTAAAAAATAAGCATTTTGAGATTGGAAAGTTCAAACTAAAAAAGAAAAATAAAATTTACGGGCGTGTTTGTTAAAAATATTCAAGTGGAGCGCTGACTTTGTATACTTCTTACCTGCATTCTTTACCGAAAGTCAGTAACGGCATACTGTCGAGTTCCATTAAATTGTTATCAGATAGATTAGTTTTTGGAAGGTTATCATTATACGCATCTATGAAACAATTTTGAATATCTTCCTGTTTAGATTGTAAACATTCCGGTTCTCCGGTTGATATAAAAACTGCAAATTACAACAAAATCTTTACAAAAGAAAAAAACACGCCAAGTATAAAAAAATTAGACATTGTTTGCAAAATTTTAGTTATATACAACTCAAAAGTAAATATAAGGTCATAGCTACTCAGCCAAGTATAAATGGTTTATCAATTTTTGCAAATTAATATCTGATCTGATAGAAAGTTTATCACAGAATCACCTTTGTATTTTTAAGACTGATATTATCATCTGTATAATGAAAACGATTTACACCCGGCATTGAAAGGATTAAAACTAAAGTGACAAAAACTTGGCGTGCCCGGGTCGGGGCATTAAAATCTGACATGCAATGAAAGGTATATGCATTAGCAAATATATATGATAATTAAAATTAGCTTCAATTATCTGTATATAAATAAATCAAATATAAATAAAATTAATTATAAATAAATCAAATATAAATAAAATTAATTATATCGTACAATATGGTATAACAATGGAATAAACAACGTCTTTCAACTCCGATTACTGACAAATACCACTATGTCCGGACGTGAGAAAACATATTTATTTCAATTTATTGAGAATTTAGAACAAAAAGAAAGATATAATTTATATGAAAATGTGTTAATATTAAGTTACATAATACTTTATTTAAAAGGTATAACTTTGCAATATTCTAACGACATAAAAAAATATTAATTCTGACAAATCAAAGTTGTATATTTGTACGTTAAAGTTATATTTATTTCCTATAAGATCTCGTGTTTATAAAATTTTAACAAATTGTATAAATTAGAACTGTATCATTAGAAAGTGATTAACCCACAAATACATACTAATAAGCCTAATAAATGTATATGTTGCATTGATTTTTTATTGTTACATGACTTGAATATACTATACCCCATAGATGAAATACTTCAGATCTAGCGTGACGATTGAATTATTCATAATTTCAAATATGTATGCGACAATCATCGCACCGTTGCAATTGCGCAGTATAAAGCCGTGTTTGTTATGAAGCTGCGGTAGTATAAAGTAGTCATATGTATCATAAATTAAGATTCTTGAAACAATTTCCGTTGGAAAGATGGCCATATTACACTCATTGTCAGTGTGTAACATGTTCTTATTCTTGTCCATCAGACAAAAGGATTTTGATTCGACGAATTTTGCATGATAAAAAAAATTTATAGTGCCGTTAGCGATACGCGGGTTCTTGGTGACATCTTTATACTTAACCCTCTGTTGTCACTATGGGTAGGGCATACCCGAGCCGTATTTTCGGCAGATGAATATTCGAAAGTCCGAAGGGTGGGGTTCCGGGTCAGGTGAGGGAAAAAACATAGACGTCCCTACTACAACTTCCCCACCAGAGCCGCTTCAGTCAGCTAAAAGTACGCCTTTTACGTAAAAAAAAGCATTGAAAAAAGTCAAAATTTACTGATTTTCGTTGCAAAAAAATATGTTTTTTGAAACAATTCGCCAAACCATTATCAGGACCTTAAAGTACAACTCAAAACCTTTCGATTAATCTATTTTAAAAGTGTTTTATCTTATTTTAAAGTAAAGATATAGAAGTTTTAAAAAAAATACTTTAAAAAAAATTTTTTTGTAATTTCATAAATATCTTTGAAGCTTATGAATTTTGAATGTTCTAACTATGATTATCGTTTTCTAGAGATTCTAAACTTATAGTTTGAAAAAAAGAAAGTTAAAATCGATTAAATTGGCTCCGAGATATAAGCGATTGAAAATTGCTCGGTTGTGCCATACCCACAGTGCAAATGACGGGAAATTCCGACGTTGTGACAACTGAGGGTTAAAAATGTAGAACTGTTTAATCTTCTGACACGGCTCGTATAAGAGTCCATGTACTGTTAAATTTATTGCTTGATTTTTGATTTGCAACGAATATTGCCTATCTATAGAAGCTTGAAAAATTTATTTTCTTCAGAAATGCATTCATTCAGCTGATCATCATGACAACAGAACTGATCGCAAGTATCATCTTTGCATATTTTATATAGAACAAAGTATTCATTGCTATCTTCATTAGAATAAGCTCCATTGAACTCATATAATGTTGGAATAACTATTTCACTGTTGTTGTCATCGTCTTTTATGGAATTCTCATCAATCTTGTATTGCGCCGTCAAAATGTCACGTATCTCGGATTCCACGAGGCCGTATACTGGTGAAGAGACTGATCCGGCGGTGCATGACATGTGTGCGTTGGCGGACGGCAACTCCTCAGCAATTGATGGGCGACCTATCGCAAGAACGAGTGACTCCTGCGAGGCCCTTTTTTTCATACTGGAATAAACTACGCCGGGCCGGTACAGCTACGAACGACAAAGGGACGAGGTCATTGAGCTTTCAAGACGTTCGTTGCCGTATTCATCTGTTTATCCACAAGGGCCATACATTTAGAGGTCGTCTCCGATTATACGGCCGAAGCATTTCTTGCAGCATTGAAGCGTTTCGTTTCTTGTCGAGGACTCTGCCGCACCATCTGGAGCGACTGCGAAACAAATTTCATAGGCGCGGATGCACAGCTTTGAGCCCTCTTCGCGACGAGCAATCCCGAGCGACGTCGAATCATCGGACAACTAGCTGCCGACAACATCCAGTGGAGGTTCAACCCGCCATCAGCTCCTCACTTTGGCGGTATCTGGGAGGCAGCTGTGAAGTCTCTCAAGCACCATCTGCGGCGAGTGCTCGGCGACACAACTCTCACATTTGAGGAGATGTCCACTCTCCTCACGCAGGTCGAGGCCTGTTTAAATTCTCGACCTCTTCAGGCACTCTCCGACGACCCTGAAGACCTCGCAGCTCTTACGCCGGGGCACTTCCTGGTGGGATCCGCCTTGACTGCTGTACCCGAACCATCACTACGATCATCCTCCGAATCGATTGACCCGATGGCAACTGTTGCAGCGCATGCGAGACCATTTCTGGGAACGTTGGTCAAAAGAATATCTTCACTCTCTTACTCATCGGCCCAAATGGTTGAAGAAGGAAACAGGCTTCGAAGTCGGTCGATTATGCTTAATCCGGGAAGAGAACACACCGCCGACGAGATGGCCGCTAGCCCGCATTGTCCGAGTCCACCCTGGAGAATACGGACAGATTCGTATCGTCACCGTTCGTACCGCTGGCGCTGCCTCGGTATTCACCCGTCCGATAGTAAAACTCATCTTGCTCCCGGTCAGCAACGCCGATGTGGAAGAAACGCAAGCGTAATCATGCGAGCGATTTTTCCACCGTGTATTCTATACATATAAATATTATTAAATTTGTGATGTTCGAAAAATTACGTATTTCTTGTTGCGAAAAATTCTCTTACTTTACAGTTGTATAAATACTTACAATAATTTATATACTACACCAGAACCTCGCCCTCTGCCCAAAGTCACCACGATGCACACTCACTACAATTACGATTCATATCAAAACATAATACACCGAATTATTATGTCAGTATCTTGCAAAGTGTTACTACGTGCTCATATTGATTGAAAGTAACAAATATTCATAGATTGGTCTCAGTAACGTAAGAACAGGATTCTGCTCAGGCGATATCAGTGAATTTCGCCTAGTGCTTCGGGCGAGGCGGGCGGGATGTTCAAAATCGAATATATATATATTTAAAATTTAAACATTGAGCGCGCTGCGCGCCTGAAGTTGTCGCATACCGTTGGCGCTCGAAAGCAGCTTTTGGCGTCGCTAAGCGGGCCCGCGGTAAACAACGCGAAAATTTTCCTTTTAGAAAAATCAATATTTTTAAATAACCGGTGACACAAAAACCTTTACCAGAAGTTTTCGTAACCAAGTAATTTTCTCGAATTTTCTAGAAGGACAAGAAATAATAAAGAAAATAGCGCGAAACGCGCACGCAGCACTTCGTTTCCAGTTCTCGTCGTGTTCATTTTATCCGTTGCTCGCGGAAATATTTCATCCGTTGCTCGCGGAAGTTTCTCGTCCGTAGCTCGCGGAATCAATCTCGCTTTTGTTTATATTTTATTAATAAATTTAGTGATGGTGTGTTTGCGAGAGAGCGGAATACGCGGAACGAGATTACTGCGAGCGCGAGAGCGTTGGAAAGAGTTCGCGTGAGCGAGGAATTTTACGTAATAAAAACTCATAGTTTTAAACGGCACAACTTTAATTAATATAACTGTCACGATATACACTAATTACGATATTTGCAGGAATTATTCGACTCAATAATCCGCGAGCAATGGAATTAACTCGAACGAGACTTCAAGAGAAGATTCTCTTCGTGAAACGAGTGGTGAAATTTCGTGAATTTGAAGATCGATTTATAGCGTACACGCATCGGAAGTAGTAATATAGGGCCGGTTCTAACTCAGGTCCTCCGAGGGGGGTGCGGGGGTGCGGGGGTATTTCGGAGGCGCGGGGGTATGACGTCACGCGGGGTGGGGGGATCTTGGTGGCGCGGGGTCTGACGTCACGCGGGGTGGGGGGAGATCTTGGTGGCGCGGGGTCTGACGTCACGGGGGGAGGGGGATCTCGGGGATGCATGTCGTAAAATCTTCGAGGGGTCCTAAACACGTTCGACAGGTGTTTATCTTTGTGGTCGATTTATTTCCTGAGAACTCTAGAATCCATAAAACTGTTTTTTTCTCATTTTTATGGGCATTTTATCATTAGGAAATCATTCGGTAGCTTTGCACCCTCGCGGAAAATCTCCCATAAAACGAGAGTGAAACATCTTCATCAATATTTTTTAAGGAAGAATTGCAACGGCGCCAACGTTCGGCTGCTCGAATTTGTAACCGAACACTCTAGAGACCATTAAAAACAATGTTTTCACATTTTTATGGAGATTTTATCATTAGGATATTGTGGAAAAGAATGGAGACCGACGCTGCGACGAACATGTCGGAACGTTTTTATAGGTGCAAAAGCGCTGACTTTCGGCAGCTGTTGTACCCTCGCGGAAAATCTCCCATAAAACGAGAGCGAAACATCTTCCTTAATTATTAAGGAAAGAATGCAACGCATCAGCGCCAACGTTTGGCTGCTCAAATTTGTGAATCTGTCTCCGCGTTAGAACGTATTCAGCAGTCATCGTTTGAAAGCGCATAGATGCAGCGGTGAAGAAAAGTATAACAGTTATTTTCTTGTGTCAGAAGTGTCAGTGGCATAGTAGTGAGTAAAAAAGAAATGGAAAATAATTTCGAAGCAATATTAGATGAGTCGTCTGACGAAGATCACGCGTTGTCGGATGACAGTAATTATATTAGTGATCGCAGTGAGGTTACCGATATTGACGACAAGATAGTGGACAATTTACAAATCCTTGCGCTCAACGGACGTACTAAAGTTTGTACCATATACTTTTATTATTCGACGGGTGGTGCTCTAGCTCTATGTACTTCGTGTATGATCTCTATGCAAGACGTCGGACTCATGTATGCTGTTCGGAAGCATGTGATTGAATTACACGATGTAGTGGACGGTCGATTCTGTGCAAATTGTAGGAATCCGGTGTATACAATATTTCCGTGTAATATGTGTCCAATTTGTACACATTTGTGAAAAAAACATTAAAAACATGGAAAACATCGAGCAGAACGAACGCGACCTGTTGGAGCGGTCGCGCCAAGTTGCCACCTTGGGTGAATATTTTGAATGGGCGCTGCACTGCGAGGAATTTATCAAGTTGCTCGAAGAACGCAGCCGTAACAAGCGTCCGCGACTCTCGATTGGAAATAGACAATCTTTAGTGGCTAGAATCGCGCGACTCGAGGGTGCAAAAATTCGATTGCAGAAACAGTTTATATCCAGTGGTGGTGAATACAGTGGCAATAATAACGCGGAAAGACTCGTTTGGCGAGAAATCGATACGGCGTTCGAAAATCGTATATTGACCGGGGCGGTGATTAACGCACACTATATTGAACCGCGACAATTTTTGGAAGACGCTAGTAGTGTAGTACTCGAGCAAGTGCAAGACGTTATAAAAATACACAACTGTGTAAAAATAAATACTGTGTTCAACGGTGAGTTTGTGACAGGTGATAAGCATGCCAACAAAAGTATTAACACGAGAAATTATGAACTCTTTCGCAAGTCCGATTTACGCGAGTGGTATGAGCGGCACGTCATCGAAACCACATTGACGTCTCTCGAAGAATTCCAGGAACGTGATAGTGGATGGGCATTGTCACGAATCCTCGATCTTACGGTCAACATCAACAAGTACAATCCTATGCGCGCTGGATGCCATATTAAATTACCGCGAGAAATTATGATGAAGAGAGCGGTGATTAATGTGCGATCAACGGACAATGCATGTTTTGCATGGTCAGTGGTGGCCGCTCTGTACCCAGCTGAAAAAAACGTGGAACGAGAATCTTCATATTTGCACTATACGACAGTGCTAAATTTACAAAGCATTGAGTTTCCGATGACGTTGAATCAAATTAAAAAGTTTGAACATATAAATGATGTCTCAATCAACGTCTACGGCATCGAGAGGAAGAAGGAAGTATCAATTCTTCCAATACAACTCACCGATCGGAAAAGAGAAAAACATGTGAATTTGCTATACGTGGAGGAGAATGATAACGTTGGGCATTTTGCATGCATAAAAAATCTGTCTCGCCTCATAAGCTCGCAACTGAGCAAACATGATCACAAGAAATATATCTGCGATCGGTGCGTATATTTATTGCAATAAAATTATATATTAAAAAATAATTGTAAATAAAAATTGTAATTTTTTCTTTTACAGATGCTTGCACTATTTCAGATCGGAGGACAAGTTGCAGGCTCACATTGTGGACTGTCGAGACATGAACGACTGCGCAATCAGATTACCATGTGATAAGGATAAGTGGCTCAGCTTCGACAACTACGCCAGGAAAGAGCGGCTTCCATTTGTGGTGTACGCCGACTTGGAGTGTGTGCTGAGGAAGGTACCGGAACACACGTCATACTACCAACATCACGAGGTATTTAGTGTCGGATACTACGTGAAATGCTCGTACGATGAAACATTATCCGCGTACCAATCGTATCGCGGCGCCGATTGTATCACATGGTTCGCCAACAAACTGGAGAAATTAGCGCATCATGTAAAGGGTATTCTGTCCGCCAATGTCCCCATGACAAAATTAACGCGAGACGAGTTGGAAACATTTAACAGCGCCACACAATGTCATATATGCGAGAAACCGTTTGCGCCGGACGATACACGCGTTCGCGATCATTGTCATCTGACCGGGCGGTACAGAGGTCCCGCACATTCAAACTGCAATTTAAATTACAAAGACTCTTATGTCATTCCAATAGTTTTCCACAATCTATCCGGTTACGACGCACATTTTATCATCAAAGAAATAGCTACCGCGTACGAAGGACGCGTAGACGTGCTTCCAATAACTAAAGAAAAGTATATTTCATTCACAAAGACTGTCAACAGTACCGACGATGGTGACAAAAATCGGAAAGCATGTATAAAATTAAGATTCATCGATTCGTACAAATTTCTCAGTGCTAGTCTCGACAAATTGGCATCCTTTCTCGATAAGAATAAGTTAAAAATTTTACATTTCAATTTTTCCGCATTATCTACTAGCAATTTTAAATTATTGATGCGAAAAGGTGTCTTTCCGTACGAGTATGTTGACTGCGTGGACAAGCTGCAGGATACGCGTCTACCACCGCGTGAATCGTTTTACAGTTCTTTGACCGACGACACAGTATCCGAGAGCGAATACGCGCACGCCGAAAACGTGTGGCGACAGTTCTCCATTCAAACCTTAGGTGAATACAGCGATCTGTACTTAAGAACTGATGTCTTGTTGTTGGCAGATATATTTGAAAACTTTCGCGATAGCTGCATCGCGAGTTATGGACTCGACCCTGCGTACTATTATACTCTACCTGGTTATACGTGGGACGCAATGCTAAAACATACACACATAAATTTCGAACTGCTCACAGACATTGACATGGTTATGTTTATTGAACGAGGTATACGCGGCGGTTTGAGTCAATGTTCAGGCAGATACGCACAAGCCAACAACAAGTACATGCAGCAGTCGTATGACTCATCGAAATCATCGTCATATCTCATGTATTACGATGTAAATAATTTATACGGATGGGCAATGTGTCAACCATTGCCTTACGCTGATTTTCGATGGGTCGACGACGCATCTAATTTTGATGTTAGCGCGATCGCTCCGGATTCACCTACAGGTTATATTCTCGAAGTCGATCTCGAGTATCCGCAAAGTAAACACAACGCACATGCTGACCTACCGTTTTGCCCGACACGCGACAAGCCGCCCGGTAAGCGGCAAGATAAACTTCTCGCGACTCTGTATGATAAGAAGCGTTACGTCATACACTACCGTAACCTGCAGCAATGTACGCGTCATGGTCTTCGAATCGTAAAAATACATCGTATACTACAATTTGCTCAATCCGCATGGCTTGGTGATTACATTGGACTTAATACAAAATTCAGAACACAAGCGAAAAATGATTTTGAGAAAAATTTGTACAAATTGATGAACAACGCGGTATTCGGCAAAACTATGGAAAACGTTCGAAATCATGTAGATGTAAAATTATTAACCAAGTGGGACGGACGATACGGTGCGGAGGCAATGATCGCGAAACCAAATTTCCATAGCAGGAGCGTCTTTGCGGAAAACCTAATTGCAGTTGAATTACGTAAATTAGAAGTAAAATTTAACAAACCAATCTATGTTGGTATGTGCATACTCGATATATCAAAAGTGTGTCTGTATGAATTTCACTACGAGTACATGTCACCGCTGTATCGTGATAAATGTCGGGTAATGTACACTGACACCGACAGTTTAATATATCACATCGAGTGCGACGATGTGTACGAGAACATGAAACGCGATATCGCTAGATTCGATACGAGCGATTATCCAATTGACAACGTCTACGATATACCACATGCAAACAAAAAGATGCCGGGCTTAATGAAGGATGAGAATAACGGCGCGATAATGACCGAATTCGTCGGACTTAGAGCAAAAATGTACGCGTTGCGAGTGGATGGCAAAAAAGACACTAAAAAAGTAAAAGGTGTCAAAAGTAACGTCGTAGCGCGCAATATAACATTCAAAGATTATACGCGGTGCCTGAATGACGAGATAGAAATCTCACGACAGCAGTCTAGTATAAGATCAAAATTGCATGAAGTGTATACCATCCGTGAGACAAAAATTGCTCTGAGTCCGTACGATGACAAGCGGTATGTCATACCCGATTCGACCGACACATTACCATGGGGACATTATAAAATACCATTGTAAATTATATTTGTAATGTAATATCGTGTGTGTGTGTGTGTGTGTGTGTGCGCGCGCGCGTGCGCGCGTGCGTGCGTGCATGCATGCGTGTGGGTGTGTGTGTGTGTGTGTGTGTGTGTGTGTGTGTGTGATATAATGTTATGTAACATATGTGTATGTATTTTTATATTGTAACGACTAATGGAAAGGATGTATTAATAAAGATTTTGTCTATTTTTTAAATACTTCATATATTTTATATTTTTTATATGTTGTACACATTGTATATTTTTCCATAAAATTAGAAAATTAATGATTACAATCTGTGTGATGAATTAAATCACATTGTCCTTATATATCCAAGAATTGTGCGAACTATCAAATCCCAGCCATTTCACGTAAACCTCGTCACCCCTCCTGCGCAGTACTTTCTCCACGAGATACACATCTGGATAATTCGCGCGATGCAACTCGTGCTCGTAAAACGCTCCAGCGATAGATGTCTTTCGATAGTCCTCGAGTATATATGTTACGGGATTAGTATGCTGCACTTTAACAATCTTAAACACCTCGGTTGTCCAATTTGGTGTGTAACCCTTTTCGAAAAGTTGCTTGTACTTGCTAACGCGTACCGGGTCACCTACTTTGAACTTTGCCGGACCTGCGATATTTACGCGGTTATACACGGTAGCCAAGAGTCTTTCAGCGATCACAGGGGTAACGTCGACGGGTCGCATGCCGATCGTTCGATGCTTGCGCGCGTTGTAATCTGATACGAGGTGCGGTAGCATGTCGATCCACTTGTAAGTGCCATTCAACGTAAACATCTTCCACATATCGTTCTTTAGCGTGCGATTGAATCGCTCGACGACCGATGCCTTCAATACCGAATATGTAGAATAGTGATTAATGTCATGTTTCCGTATAAGCCGTTGCACGTGGGCATTATAAAATTCCTTCCCCATATCAGTTTGTATGTTTTTCGGGCATCTCTTGCTATCTCGAATTATCTCGGCGAGTGCGTCAGCTGTCTCACTTCCTCCTTTACCCTTGAGTGGTATGGCCCACGCATACTTGCTCAACACATCGATGACGGTGAGTATATAGTGGAAACCTTTGTTGAAACGGGAGTACGGACGCATCTCGACAATGTCGGCTTGCCACAGATCATCGTATCCCCGCACTATGACATGTCTTCGGGGAAAATTTTTTCTCGCCGGCGCATGCAGTTCGTTCACCAACTGTCGTCTCTCCAAACTGTGTTGCTTCTTCGCTTCGTTAGTTTTTCTCGATGGCCGTTTGTTTTTGTTGCTCGCTTTATCACTCATTTCTGTTTATCGTCCTTTAATAGCCGTTCTTAACCCGTTCGTTGTCGTTCTTAACCCGTTCTTGACCCGTTCTTGATCCGTTCGTTGTCGTTCTTGATCCGTTCGTTGTCGTTCTTAACACGTTCTTGATCCGTTCTTGACCCGTTCTTGATCCGTTCGTTGTCGTTCTTAACACGTTCTTTATGTTCCGCTTGCGTTTTTGACCCGTTCTTCACCCGTTCTTTATGTTCCGTTTGCGTTTTTGACCCGTTCTTCATCCGTTCTTTATGTTCCGCTCGCGTTTTTGATCCGTTCTTCACCCGTTCTTTATGTTCCGCTTGCGTTTTTGACCCGTTCTTCACCCGTTCTTTATGTTCCGCTTGCGTTTTTGACCCGTTCTTCACCCGTTCTTTATGTTCCGCTCGCGTTTTTGATCCGTTCTTCACCCGTTCTTGATCCGTTCGTTGTCGTTCTTGATCCGTTAGATAGCCGTTCTTGCGTTGTTCACCGCCGTTCTTAACACGTTCGTTGTCGTTCTTGATCCGTTAGATAGCCGTTCTTGCGTTGTTCACTGCCGTCCTCCACCCATTCGAAAATCGTTCTTGACCCGTTCGCAGCCTTTTTCGCAGTCGTCTTTGACCCGTTCGTAGCCGCTTTTGGTCCGTTCGTAGCCTCGTTCACAAACGTCCCTTGACCGTTCATAGCCTTTCCTGAGTTGTTTGTAGCCTTGCATGTAGCCTTTAAGGACTTGTTCGTAGCCTCGTTCGCAGCCCTGCTTGAGGTGTTGGTAGCCTCGTTCACTGCTGTTGCTAGGCCGTTCCCAGCTGTTGCTAGGTCGTTCACTGCCACTGCCACTGCCACTGCCACTGCCACTCATTGTAGTTAGATAACAGTTCGATAATCCTTCGTAGCTGTTCGATAATTATTCGTAGCTGTTCGATAACCCTTCGCAGATGTTCGATAATCGTTCGATAACCGCTTCTAACCCGTTCACTGCTGCTCATTCAAGTTGATAGCTGTTTCTGAGTTAGCGTTAGCCGCGCGTTGAAGTTTGTCTAACACAATCTGTATCGCTCGCACGTCCTTCTCGAACGAAGTTAGCTTCTCGTCTGATTCTTTCTGTCGATTCATCAATCTTTTAACGCAGGATTCCACATACAGTTTATTGACGGCATCGGTGTCAGCCTCAGGTTGCGCTACACGGCGAATTTTGCGCGACCTTGCGTCATAGTTCGTAACGACCCGACATAGAGCGTTTTCATGCACATAACTTTTCACCAATCTATCCCAAGAACCGCTTGTGCCGGTTGCATCATTTCTTGGTTCGAATAATCCAAATTTGTTGATAGGCATTTTTCAATGATTTGTGATGTGTCACACGACGCCGATCGACTGATTAGTTTGTTGGGATCCGTTTAATTTATAATAATGCCCGCTTCCCGAAGTTCCTCGATGATGGACAGGATCTCGTTGTCGTGAGCGTTGTGGCCAGCTTGGCGCGAAGCGTCGAGCAATCGTAGGCGATCCACTAGCTCGTTGGGGTCGTCCCAGTGCACGTAATCAATCTTATCGTTGGGTAGCGTCATAGCGCGAGGCATAGACACTCCTCTTCCAGATTTTGGCTTTTTCGGTTCGATCGACATCAACGGTGCAATTATTTGTTTGTACTTGTATCCTCTGTTACTCCGCAAATGGCCCTGCACATCATAGTTGCGTTTATGCGCGTTTGTCGCCAATAATATGCTCTTGTATTTATGCATATCATCATCCGTGTAAATGTCGTCATCGGGAATTCTCTTGAAGATCAATTCGTATAATCCCGGTGTACCAATGTACTTCACTTTGTCTATAATTATAGAGTCATACATGTCGACGTCGAATCTTTTGTTACCGAGCCGCATTTCATTCTTGTCAAAATAGACACCGTACACGTGATCGAGCTCTTTTTTTTCGTCACCACCCAGAAGTGTGCCCATGTACTGTTGTCCTAGTGGCCCAAAATGCTCTCGCAACGCTTCTTGACCTTCATGCGTGTGTAACAGGTTTCGAACGGATGTTTCGAGCGAGTTGCCCGTGGTTTCGAAAACATTGTCGTTTTCGAGTGATTCGGGTACCGTAGGTTGTACGATTTTCGTTGTCGCAGACTGTGTAGAGGTGGATGGTGTAGAGGTTATCAGCGGTTCATGCAATGAAACGTTCGATGTATGTGGCGTCAAAATATTTCGCACTCGCGGAATATTCCAATTCGCGTTCAACCGTTTCCTCTTTTTCGGCGTCACATCCTCATCTTCCTCCTCCTCCTCCTCCTTCTCCTCCTTGTACCGCTTAACAGTGGGTAACGTCTTGATCTTCACGTCAGTGTTACTCTCCGGTTCGTTTTTCACCGCAATCGAGTTGTCGACAATCTTTTGTAGCGGCTCGATAATAGGTCTAAAATGGGTCGTGACCGCGATATCGTCATCGATCTTACCGGTCTTCAAAGCGCGATGTTTCTTGCGGATCGATTCGCTCGTTTTCGCAATCTCCTTCGCTATCTTTTCACGCTCGCGAATAGTATCGCTCCCAGCCATGTCGGTAGAGTGTCGAACGCTCACGTTTCACCCTTCTCGACGGAATATCGACAACGACTAATCGTTTTGCGGTATCGCGAACACGTTAAATCCGTTTCTGTATCGCCCGTTCGTAAGCGAGCTATCCTTATCTATCACTAGAAATCCATACTTTTGCTGCCAACAGGTACGACATAGTTCACTGAAATCCTCGTATGACATGTCGGTATTCACGTGATCGTTGTACACGTGTTTCAAGTTGGTACCGTCCTGTTTAAACAAGATTAACAGGTTCGCGTTGTCGCGTATAAGATGTTTCGGTATTCTCGCGTATGTCTGGCAGAGATAGAAGCAGTCGACGTTCGAGTGGCGTCCCATTGAAAAGTACTCTCTTATCGTATTTTGCTTGTCACACGCCACGTCATCGAAAACGAAAATCGAGTTTGGACATGCTTCGCTCGGTGGAATGACGTCACTGTTATTGGAGAATGTAAAATAGCCGATTTCGTCGATCGACGTCAACAAATTCTCCAGATACCGATATTTTGGCTGTTGCAGTGACTTTGAGTACACGTACACATTTTCAAAGCGGACGCCGTGCGGGCTTTCTATCAAACTAATCAACACGTTAGTTTTACCGCAATTCGAGGGGCCGCAAACGATCGCGCGTATAGTAGTCGGCAGCATCGTACCGTGTCTACGCATCTCCGCTTTGTCCCCCATCGAGCGTAATCTGGCGTCGTAATTCGTCACACGTATCGCGAAAGGTTGTCTCACGAATTTCATTTTCACACTTCCGATTCGGATCGCACACCTGTCTATTTATAGCTGCGCGAAGTCGCGAAGTGCTCAGTAACGAAAAAATGTTTGTCCTGCTATCAAGTCCTTATGATATTCTCGATTTGAGTGCCGAACAGCTACAATTTGTGTCTAAAGCAGTTTTATTGCGAATGTGTGGCAATTACGTCCACTACGTGTGGAAAAAACTTCCGGAACACATAAAGGCGGATTCGGAGGTTCAGACCTATCGTCGCTGTTTCGAACATTACAATCGACCGTGGCAGCAAACGCACATTGACGGTCCAACGCCGATGATAAAAGATTGCAGCGAATGTCAACGCAAATAGGTGGAGGCCTATTAAATCACGCCATAAACGCACTTCCAATCGAATTTCATATTCCCGGCTATCAGTTTTGCGGTCCGGGCACGCGGCTAGAAAAGCGATTAGCCAGAGGCGATCGAGGTATCAATCCATTAGACGCAGCGTGCCGTGAACACGATATAGCGTACTCTCGGAGCAACAATCTCACTGAGAGACACGCAGCGGATAAGGTACTCGCCAAGAAAGCGCAAACTCGCATTGTTGCGAAAGATTCGTCTCTCGGTGAGAGAGCCGCCGCCACAGCTGTCTGGGCAGCGATGAAAGCCAAGACAAAGTTCGGTATGGGTCTGAAGACAAAGACGAAGACAAAGATGAAGAAAAAGACGGTGAAGAAACGAGTACTTCGGGTAGCGAAACGCGGGGGCGTATTGTCGATTCTACCAATAGTGGGTGCGCTTGGATCTCTGATCGGTGGAGCAGCTGGTGTAGCAAAGATGGTGAACGATAGAAAAGCTGCACAACGTCAGTTGCAAGAGATGCTACGTCACAATCACACCATGGAAGGTCATGGATTGTATCTCGCGCCATACAAATACGGACAAGGAGTTTCAACGACAAAAAAGAGAGGGAAAAAAAAAACGTCAAAGCAACGCTAAAAATGCCACAGGGTGTAACTACGAACGTACAATTGCTGCAACTGGCAAAACGTATGCACATTCCATACTTTAGAGGCGTTTTCATGCGTGACTCATTACCGATCGGTGGTATATATCGAAACGAAAGCGGCATCGTAAATTTGGATAACGCTAAAGGATCGGGTACTCACTGGGTAGCGTATGCAAAGAGGGGGGATCGCGCTATATATTTCGACAGTTTCGGCAACCTTCGACCACCCAAGGAACTGATGCGATATTTAAATGTGATGAAAATAGAATATAATCACACTTCTTATCAAACTTACGATCAAAGCATCTGCGGACAATTGTGCTTGCAGTTTCTCCGAACGGTCGGTGCATGCGAATTTAAAGACAGACATTGCGCTATTTAACTTAGTATTCGTTAAACAGTTTAGTCAACATGTCTATGACATTCACGCTGACCGGGAGGAGTAGTGTTCTCGCGGCAAACTACTTTCCCACCATAGATTTGAGCGACGGTGAATACGAGCTTGGTCTAGCGGATTTTGAGAGTTATCACACGATATCGAACGTGAATTCCTCAAATAATAAATTTTACTTTGGCAAGGACGACGCGGAAATTACGATTCCCGAGGGATCGTACGAGCTGCAAGCGATATATGAATTTTTGAAACATACAATTTCACGGAAACGTCCGCTACACACAGTTCGTGACGGCGATAAAAAACACACTGATGATGGTGACTTTGAAGATGGAGAATGGCCGATAGTGCTCCGTGCTAATTACAATACGATGAGGAGCGAGATTAAATGCGCCTACAGAATAAATTTTAGCAAGCCTAACAACATTGGATCGCTACTAGGATTCTCGAACCGTATACTGCAGCCGCGAAAATTGTACGAGTCGGACACGCCGATTAACATTATTAACGTGAACATTATCCGCGTAGAATGTAATGTGACCGCGGGTGCATACAGCAACGGCAAACTCGTTCATACGATACATGAATTTTCACCGAGGGTACCACCAGGATATAAGATATCGGAAACACCGGCGCACATCATTTACCTACCGATCATCGTACGGAGCATTACGGATTTAACGTTACGTGTTGTCAACCAGGACGGACGATTACTTGATTTTCGAGGAGAAGAGATCACCATTAGATTGCACGTACGACGGCGACAGTGATAACATACGTATGCAGCGTATGAGATGCTCGTGTTGAATAAAGACATGAGAGATAACACAATCTTTACGAGGCCAGCGACAACAACGTCAACATTCGCTAATATCCAAGCTGTCGGTTGCACTAAGAAAAAGAAATTGAACGCATCAAACGTTGCGTTTTTACAATCTTTGGGATTTGCGGTGCGAAACATTTGAACGATGACTGATATTCTCAACATCGAAGACGAGCCAATCTTTGACGATCGCATCGTCAAGATCGAGACTCACGCGTACAACCCGTTTGCCAACACAACATTTGGGCACAGTGACGAGATAAGAATACCCATACAACAACAGGATTTGTATACGTTGCCGTATGAGAGTTTCCTATACATCGAGGGAGAACTGAAGATAAACAACCCAGTTGAAGGATCTACTGTGGCGCTGGGAAATAATTGTGCTGCATTCATGTTTGATGAGATTCGATACGAACTTGATGGCGTGGAGATTGATCGCAACAGAAACGTGGGAATAACAAGTGCGCTCAAAAACTATGTAACAATGACATTCGATAGAAGCATGACTATGAGTAACGCCAGCTGGACTGATCCGATTACTGTGAATGGATACTTTAATTTTTGCGTACCGCTCTACATGTTATTGGGATTTTGTGAGGATTATAGACGCGTGGTGATTAACGCTCGTCATGAGTTGATCTTAATACGATCGCGCAACGACAACAATTGTCTGGTTGGAGATTCTGCGCTGCGACCTGAGGTCAACATATTCAAGATACAATGGCGAATGCCACACGTGTTGTTGAGCGAAATTAAGAAGTTGTCTATGCTGCGCGCTCTGGAAAGCGGACGCTACCTCAGCATGGGTTTTCGCTCTTGGGATCTGTACGAGTTTCCGCTATTGCAGCGTACAACCAAGCATTCATGGGCCATTAAGACCGCGACTCAGCTGGAGAAGCCGCGATACGTTATCTTTGCTCTGCAAACAGGCAAGAAGAACGTCATGGCTGAGGATACGAGTAAATTCGACCACTGCAAATTAACCAATGTGAAACTCTATCTGAACTCGGAATATTATCCGTACGACGACATGAATCTAGATTTTGATAGAAATAGATGGTCGATTCTGTACGACGCATACACGCGTTTCTCCAAAGACTATTACGGATACGCGTATCTCGAGCCGAATCTCACCCTCACAAAGTTTCTACTTAACGGCCCATTCGTGATCATCGATTGTTCTCGACAAAACGAATCGGTCAAGAGCGCAACAGTGGATGTGCGATTGGAATTTGAGTGTAAGGAGAATGTGCCTGATAATACCACTGCGTACTGTCTCATCATACACGATCGCATGATCCAGTACAACCCGCTGACTAACGTTGTGCGCAAAATCACCTAAGCGTTTGCGACAGCAATTTAGAGAGTGGGGAAGAGGAGCAGGATATAAATCCAAGTGTTACGAGATGGTTGTCATTCTTCTTACCTGACGCATCGAAGAGAGAGAGAGAGATCTCGTCATGTCTGTACCAACATTTGTTGATCTGCAAGGTTTCACCGTTTCGAACAAATTTATCGTGAAGGAGGTGGCAGTGCTGAGAAGGGGAACTGTTCTTGCGCACTACATTTTTCAAAGTCCTATACCGTGGCGTCTCCTTACAAGATCCGAACAGTGTCAAGCTTTATAGTTGATGGCGAATCATCATGAACTGGAATGGGGGGATGGAACCGTTGCGTACAGCATGGCGAAACAATTGATTACAACAGCTGTGGTTGAAGATTATGATAAAAGACAGTGTATCGTATACGTGAAAGGACATGAAAAGCAAGAATGGTTGGCTGATATACTAGATAACGATGCGAGAGCAAAATTAATTATCAAGACTTTGGATGCTGATTACAACGATATCGAATCTCTAAATAATCTAGATGTTAAAAATATTATACGATGTGGAAAACATGTTAAGCATTGCGCATTACAAAATGTATTCAAAATATATAACTGGTGGTCGCAACGCCAGAAAGAATTGTAATAGTAGAAACAAAGTATTTGAAAATAAAATATTTAAACATTTGTTTCATCTCTTATTCCTCCTCCTTATTCCGTCCCCTCATTTTACGAATTCTTTTTATCCGAGCACCGTCTCTCCCTTCTCCTAAATTTTAGAGCGCTAGAACCACTCACAGAGATACTCTCCCTTCCACTACTAATTTCCCCCACTACTTTTGGAAAAAGAGCATCACGTATACTCTTAATTTTCTATACAATCAGTGTCACGTTAACCGCTCGTACCGATAGTCCACTTTTCACAACCTAGAGAAATGTTCTCGACTGGAAGAAGCAGTATGAATTACGTTCCGATTCAGGATGGTAAAACTTCCACAAATAAATGGAACAAGTAAGTTTCGATAAAGCATTGTATATTTAATACTTTATATTTTATACTTTATATTTTCCTTATAATTTATTAAAATATTTTTTATAGCATTTCATCCGGGCCTCGTCATGCGGTTCGTATACTTGGAAGAAAATACGCCTTAACCCCGACTTCGTATAAATATTTGGAGATTGGAATCAGCGTTGGAATCACATCTTACGTGGAACTGGCTCTCGGCGATAATCGTGGCAATCAAATAATATTGCCTATTGAAACATGGAAATCGCTAATGCAAAAACGAGCGGACATTGAACGACTACAATCGGCTGAAACTCCATTATGGATTCGTGATATGACACTTGAAGTGGTTAAAATGTCTAATTCAAAAATTATAAAAATAACATTATTTAATAATTCTTTGTATATGTCACCACCGACTTTATTACATTTATTCGACTTTGAAGATTGTATACGTCATATGTATTTCTGGTTATCCGAAAATACGTATAGTGTTAATGAAAAGTTTAAAAATTTTACAACTATTTTACAACGTGATAATATCCGTAATGCGAGCGACGCCGCAAAAGTGATACGCGAAAGTGATGCGTTTGACGGCGAATCACTCATAGATTGCGAATTATTAACTTGCGCTATAAATAATATTCTTCACGATGCTTGTACATAGATATTTGTATAACACACTATTATCTATAATAAACATTTATATTAATATTAAAAATGTTTATTTTATTTTAAAAAATAACTCCTCTAATCTCTCTCCTCCTCTCCTTCGCGCTCTCCCACCCGTAAACAGTCCCAGCTCTCATACATAGCTTCCACTCGTTGCAGTCCTTGCGGGGATGACGTCATACGGGGTCTCGAGGCGAAGCGCGTTTCGTGATGCTGGGAAGCGTCCTCAGGTAGAGAGGGAGGCTAGGGACCGTGAGAGAGGTAACGTTAGGAGAGAAAGAGACAGCACGACACTACGAACCGTGAGAGAGGTAACGTTAGGAGAGAAAGAGATAGCACGCGAGAGATGATACAGCGAAGGAGAGCACAAGGCGTATGTAAGCGAGAGAGATGAAAAAGAAAGATAGCGCGTGAGATGACGAGGTGAAGGAGAGCGCACGCGAAAGATGACGCGGTAAATGAGAGCGCGAGAGAGAATTTTTTAAAATAATTTTCTAATACTTTTTAACTATATATATATTTTTTTTATGTTAATATTTTAATAATGATGTGGTGAGGGGAGAGGAAGGACATCTTAATCTAAAGTAAATTAAAAACATGTTTCTATATAATATTTTTAATCATAAAATGTGTGTATGTTTTTACAAAATAAATGTGTGTAAATTTAAAAAATAAAAAAATAGAAAAAAAGATAGAAAAATTAAAAAATAAGAAATATAAGGGGGCAGGATGGCATGGTATGGCACGGTGCGGGGCGATGGTGGGCTGATGGCGAGGCGGCTGCTGCTGCGAGGCACTGGAGGGCTGATCGCGAGGCGGTGGAGCTTCTGCATGATACAGAAAAAAATTTTATTAGAAATTTGAAAAATTTAAATTCATTCTGAAATACTTACCAGTTCCAATCTTCGACTACATCTTCGGGATATAGCTCCAACCCAAAGAGCTCTCGAAGGGCAAAAGTATTATCCCACATCGATGGGTTACTACGCTCCAACTCGCGGGCGTCTTCGGTGTCACCCCACATGTAATCGAACCAATATCGATCGTTATAGCGCACCATCCGCGTCCATTCCCCATCGGTCATCCCTTCCTCCACTATTAGCGGAAAATTTAAATCATAATTCAAATTTTGCTCGTTGATCAACTGAAAAAAATAAAAATATATAACCATTAGGCCTCTGCGCACAATAGAGAAAATATTATAAATAATTTGCACTACTTACATCAACGGGAAGCCTGGAACAAGGAGCCATCTTTCACCGATATGTATATTCACTGTACACGATGACTGCTGAATACGTTCTAACGCGGAGACAGATTCACAAATTTGAGCAGCCAAACGTTGGCGCTGATGCGTTGCATTCTTTCCTTAATAATTAAGGAAGATGTTTCGCTCTCGTTTTATGGGAGATTTTCCACGAGGGTACAACAGCTGCCGAAAGTCAGCGCTTTTGCACCTATAAAAACGTTCCGACATGTTCGTCGCAGCGTCGGTCTCCATTCTTTTCCACAATATCCTAATGATAAAATCTCCATAAAAATGTGAAAACATTGTTTTTAATGGTCTCTAGAGTGTTCGGTTACAAATTCGAGCAGCCGAACGTTGGCGCCGTTGCAATTCTTCCTTAAAAAATATTGATGAAGATGTTTCACTCTCGTTTTATGGGAGATTTTCCGCGAGGGTGCAAAGCTGCTGAATGATTTCCTAATGATAAAATGCCCATAAAAATGAGAAAAAAACAGTTTTATGGACTCATAGAGTTCTCAGGCAATAAATCGATCACAAAGATAAACACCTGTCGAACGTGTTTAGGACCCCTCGAAGATTTTACGACATGCGTCCCCGAGATCCCCCCCCCCCCGTGACGTCAGACCCCGCGCCACCAAGATCCCCCCCACCCCGCGTGACGTCATACCCCCGCGCCACCGAAATACCCCCGCGCCCCCGCACCCCCCTCGGAGGACCTGAGTTAGAACCGGCCTAGTATTCCTACTATCGGAGATACTCGGAGTTGTGCGAGGCGGCCCTCGCGCGTTGCGTATTTATTTGCGCGTGCCCTTCCAGAAAGATCCCGGCTAATCGAGACGTCGACGACTTTCCAGACGACAGTTTGATTTAAAAGTTATTTATTTGGAAGTTTTTTAGAATCTTTCTGGAAGGGCATTAATTGTCTGACAATAAATGTTTGTTGCGGCGGACGACCGCCAACGGGCCGCCCCTGATAGGTTGCCGGTAATGTCGATTGACGACGAGATTGACGCGATATGACGACAGGCTCGGAGCCCGCGAATTCGCCCGAGCCGCGTCATGGTATATAGAAATTTTTTCTAAAAGTTGGAGACTAACGTTGTTGAAGTTAATTAGAGATTATCTGTAAAACCATGTAAGATTTACATGAATTTCGTGCAAACACCACATGTTCTTTTTCCACTGTCTTTTTTTTACAATATTTTTTTATGTTAACAGCTTGCACGAGAGTCCAAAGTAGCTAGCATCTTACGTTGAATAACGAGAATTTTCGATTAAAATTGAATAATATAATATGCAAGTTTTGAATTTTTTGAATTCTTAGTTTTCTCTAAGTGTTTTAGCTATTGTAGTTATTTAAAATGACAGTTAATTATTAACACTTAAAAAGAAAAAACCAGAAAGCTAATATATATGTATATGTACAGGATATCCGGTAATAATCCGCCCCACCTCTCATATGCAGTTTGAGCGGGTTAAAGCGAGTAAGAAAGTCCTCTACCGTTTTGCGATCTTCGCAAGAATTATAATGAGAAATGAATTAAAAAAGATCGGCCAATTGATACCTGTAGATAACTTTGTTCTTAACATGTGCTATTATGGTCATGAGCTTGAGTAATCTTATAGAAAGATTTTTTTACTCATCTGTCGTTTGTTGTTCATAAAAAAATTATTAACAAATAAACGCTTATGCGAATCAAGCAGATATATTGACAATGAAAAATTTAATATTGCACATAATTTATATAAATATTAAATATTACTATCCAACTAGAATATAGGTATAAAATAGGCCTGACCGAGCATATAAGGTTGTTTAACAATTAGAATTAAATTTATTTCTCAAAAATAGATATAAGTACATGAATCTTTTTAAACGGAACGTTTCGACACTTACTTGTGTCTCTCTATCCGTATCGAATGTCCGCAAAAACAATGTCATCAAATTTTATATACTTGACAAATTTTATTATATATATAACTTTAAATCATACTCTGTACAGTTTTATTAAGTGACTTTAACTCTGATATTTTAATTCTTTGACAATTTAAAAACAAAGTTTGACAAGCTACTCAGCGATAATACCGACACAGAAAACACACCATCACCCACTTAAACCGCATAGGGTGAGTCATTATAAGCAACAACACAACACACACAATGTCGACTCTCAAGATTTGCGCAAAAAATATCCAGCGTTCCACATTCATCTACTATTAAAATTTTGATTTACCATCATTGTAAAATTCACTCATTTGAATACGGCTGAAGAGACACAAGTAAGTGTCGAAACGTTTCGTTTAAAAAGATTCATGTATATCTATTTTTGAGAAATAAATTTAATTCTAATTGTTAAACAACCTTATATGCTCGGTCAGGCCTATTTTATACCTATATTCTAGTTTTATAACACGAGCTTATCTATTATAAAATTACTTTGATTACTATCCAACATACATCTACATTTACACAAACACACAATTTTTTATATATAACGTTCAAAAATATATTCCAGCTCGAGAGAGGTTCCACATACGAGTAAGTTTCTAACTTTTCGCACGAAACAAGATCCATTGCATATCGCCTGATGCTTTCAATGCAAACGAGATATACATATATTTATATGATTTTACATGAGGTTGTAACTTTTGGCACGAAACAAGATTTCTTTCTGAACATGTATAAAAACACGTGCACAGTTTCAAAAACTTATCTGTTATAGTCTTTCCGTAACAAATTATAAAAGAATGCGTATTTTTCAGTTTTTCTCTAGACCAGAATACTACCTAAAGTGCAAATTGTAAAAAAAGTTAAAAAATGACTCACAAAAATGAATAAATTATAAGAGATTAATTGTAACACTGTTATCTCTTACAATTATGATTGATTATTAATTATCTCACTGGACTCGATAGAACGATGTATTTCGTTTCGGTGAGTTTCCGAGACGTTCGAGAAAAGGGCATGCTAAGTACTATAATATCCGCTCAAGTAAGAAATTAATACTACTAGGAACAGCAACATTGAAGAAACAGTACACCTTATGATCTTGACGTCTTTTGACATTCGTCATACGAATGTAAAAAGAGGCGCATAAGTAGAAAACGCGTGAGCAGAGAAACTATTTTTAATTTTTATCAATTTGGATCAAACAAACATTAATGATTCAATCTAAATAAAATACAAATAATGAGTGCAAACTGATTTTTAAAAATTATTTTGTTATGCGTTTTTATATTGACAAGCATCATTATTTATAAAATAAAATAAAAGTTATTGAATAACTGATATATTTGATATAGTTTCAAGTTTTTTTCTAATTCCATATATTGAATGAGATTGATAAATTTATTGCCGGATTGAATGGCGTTTTATGCCTCTGTGTTATTGATAAGGTAATTGTATTTCGAGAAAAATTTTGCGTCCATAAAGTGTTTGGTGTGTTATTAACAAATTTTTCTTGATCGCTGCGACTAATCGGTCGACGATTAATCTGCAATCAGAGCACTCTCTAGGAAGGGAAATGATCTCACTTATAATAATGCTCGATTCGACTTGGACGTAACTAACGAGTGATTATCGTGTTTACAGTACATATAATTGAAATACGCAATTCACATACCATGGGCAAAGTTGCAATTAATAATGCAAATAAGCTTGGCTTTTTCAGTTTTCCGGGAATGAAAGTGAGCGATGCTTCTACGACACTGACTGCATCAGCTTTCGTGCTAAAAAATTAATTATTCAAACTATAACTTAACTATAACTATAACACATACGTGAACATATATTCAATATATTGCAATTTAATAATTATATATTTTACGTTTAATATGTAGCAAATGAAAGAGAAGATTTAAATGTACTACTTTTAATTAAAAAAGGAACTTTAACATTTGGATTTTAGATAATTGAGTTTTTCGCGTACGCTAATAAATCAAGTAAAATTAAAATCGTCATTTGTTATATAACTTGAAACTACTTGCATCTTAAATTCATTAACATTTTACATAATTCTCACACATTACTTTCGAAATAAAAGAATGTATGCAGATGCAAAAGAACAAGAATTTGAGAATTTCTTTTATTACCCGTAAGAAAACATTTTTATGTAAAAAAGATAAAGAATATTAGATGTAATAGCACCCTTTTTATTTTCGGGTGAATCTTCATCGTACATATTTTTGTTCCGCCATAAACTCATCACATATTTCTGTTTGTCGCATCGACAAGTATTTTGGAATATACTTTAAAGTTTTACAATGTGTGTGCTTACATTGTTGCAAAAATGAAATTACTGTAGCTTGCTACGATGAACGGAATAATTGCTAAGATGAAAAGAGCATCTGTCATGTGCGAGGCACCAGTAAAGTTGGCAAGAAGGAGGTCTTCTCGCAGTAATATTATGTAGCTGGGATACGAGGGATATTTGCAATACATTACTAAGTTCCACATATCAATCTGGTTCATTAGTATCGCCGTAAATTACATTAATTGAGCATTTACTCAGGTAATCACTACCACTATGGTTTTTAACATCTCCAACCTCTTGAATGCGTCCTTCACGGCTGGAACCGGAATAAGACAAAATGCGTTTTTAATATAAGTCGGAAGAGTTACTGTACGCCCTTGACAAACGCACGCTTTTAATCTACATCAAGTATGTATAAGAACCTTTATATGTAAATTCGTCGACCTAATTTGTAAAAAGACAATCCCTCCGTTCACGACATATTGTTTATAATATTGACAGATGCTGAGGATGGTCCAAATCATAGGACCGAAACGTTCGTTATTCATCCAATAAAGATTTTAAAGATATTTTACTATAAAAATTATTTGCGCACCTATTACCGCGCTAGGCTTTTAATTAGTTTGTTTTTTATACCGATATATTAAGCATTTTGAGATTGTTAAATTTCAAACTAACAAAAAAAATGTAAAATTTACGAGCGTGTTTGTTAAAAATATTTAAATGGAGTGCTGACTTTGTGTACTTCTTACCCGCATTCTTGATCAAAAATCAGTAACGGCAAACTGTCGAGTTCTATTAAATTGTTATCAGATAGATTAGTTTTTGGAAAGTTAACACTATACGTATGTGCGACATTATTTTAAATATCTTCCTGTTTAGATTAGAAACATTCCGGTCCTCCGTCTGAAATAAAAACTGCAAATATGAGATAATCCAGATTATTATAATGTTAACAGCACTTTAAACAACGGCGTAAAATTCTAATAAAAGTTCTCTAAGAGGTATATGAGAGATAATTTATAAGATAAGAAAGAAAAGCTTTTAAAAGAGGAGCATTTTAGAACTATCAGACTTACGGGCGATGAGATGTCCCACTTTGTAGCAAATAGAGTCCAACAGCGAGTCGGTGAGTTTCTTGCAAAATATTCCAAAGATGTATTATCACATACTCATGTGTCTAATGTAAGACTTGGAATTTCCAAATTACATCCGTGAATAATCAAAAGAGCTTGAAAATTCCGACTTTTAATCGAAAGAGATCGTTCGTACGTGCGTCTCTTTCGCCTCATCGAATTTTGGCGAAATTCATGTATATGCAACGTGGAGTTGACTTTTGACATTTAATCTAGCAAGCTAATTGACATTTAATCTGGCAATAAACTCTGCTCTAGTCGGCATAAAACTATCGATGTTGTTGTCCACGTCAATCTATTTTTAATGCTTCAAATTGATGAAATGACACACTTATTTTAATTATATTTTAGGCATGCGTTAGGATAACTGGGAAAGCTTTTGAGATCGTATTAGAAAGCGCGTTTCTCTAGTTGAAAGGAGATATTTTACTCTTGAATACTCGAGGTGTCGCTTTGTAGTTACAAATTGAAAGGATATTATTTTATGTGTCTTATCTAGAAAACAATCTCATTTTTAAATCTCATTTATAATAGATTGTTACTATTGAAAATCACTCTAATTTAAATGAATTCGCATCGAATCATTTTTTTCCGTGAAAAACTACAATTATTAAATACAATTCACAATGAACTTTCTTACATTCTGAGGACTCTGAAGAACTCTTGGTGTCTGCGTGCAAAATGCTTTGTACATTATGATATTAGAGAAGCGAGAAAAAATTTCTTGACAAATTATACTCTTCCAGATATAAATAGTACGGTTATAAAGAAACCTTTTAAATAAAGAAATAAAAAATTGTAGGGTATATAGAATGTCTCAGAGAGCTATGACTGTTTGCATTGTTATAAAAATTTTTTTATCGACGGTTTTTTTGATAAACTATAAGTAGATCGTATATAATAGTAAACTTGATTGTCTATCATTATTGTGTATCATATGATATCAAGTGTATGCGAGTTTTAGGAAGAAACCGTGGGAAAATCGCGCACGTGCATATAATGTGTACCTTGAGAAAGGACCATGCATCCTGGTTGAGTCAACGAGATGGACTGCGAAGATACATACGTTCCGTTGCCAGTCCAACGTATACTTGCTTAAAATTTGTCCTCTATAAAAAATCAGTCTCATTGTCTATAAGGTCGCGATAGTGTCGAGTCTTCCTACACGCCTATGTACATCACTGACGGCGAGGATAACGATGGCGATTAATTGTTAAAAGAATCGAACGCTTCTCGAGATTCACTGGTGCTAGTTTTCTACGCTTATCAAACAGATCTTAAGTACATACAAAATTTTGATATCAAATCCGAGAAAATGTGTATTTCAATATATAAATATCAAAATTAATTAGACATAATTAATAAAAACTGAGAGATATAAATATAACGATCAATTAACAAAAGCTAAATATATAGTTGCTAATGGCATTTATTACAAGTTGTTTTTTACGGCTTTACATAAATATTTTAAAATATTTTTCTCACTCTCTCCTTCTCCTCTCTTCAGCAACAATATTTACGAATCTCGTAAAACGTCACTGAAGGATCGGATGAAATTAAATACACCATGCGACGCGTGCCGAAGGCGTTCGTCTACAGGACTGCGAAAGAATACGCGATCTCGCTCTAATACTGCTCTCAAATATTAAAATAAATTACATTCACCCTGTTCTTCCGCGCGTGCGACACGTGCTTAAAATTCGCTTAATCTAAATTAACTACGGCACGTTCAAATCGCGTATTCTTCGTCTAGTGACAAACTAGAGCGATTTGGAATTCGATCATAGGTCGCGATGTACGTCTATTTTGAGAAGATCCAATACCTAAAATATACTACATAATTAACATTAAAATATATTATTAACATTAAAATGGAGATCTGGGAATTTGATTGTCAAAATTTATATTATATAATTATCAAATAAAAATTGCCTCGTCTCTGCCCGCTTCTCGTCGCCGATCATTTATTGCGAGATTATATTAATAACTATATAATTATATTATTCTTCGATACCGCGAATATAATATATCAGATCCGATCAATGAATCTAATGATCTTGAATTTTACTTGTTCATTATTTACTAGTTTAAAGTGTTAATTGCACAGTAATCATTACATCCAATGATAATGAATGAATCAAAAAAAATAAAATTATTTTTTTTTATTTAAAGCTTTTTCTGTTAAAATTTAAGTATACATTTACTATACTAACTTTCCAAATCTCTCTTACTAACTTTTAATCTTTATAAAAGGATTTGTTACACTTTGTTATACCTCTTCACGCAATTCAATATTCCTTATAATAAATTCTCTTTCTCTCTAAAAATAGAAACAATTTTAATTATTACTATTATATTTTTATTAATTTATTTTAGTTATACATTAAAACATTTATTACATCGAAATAAAACATAGAAATTAGTCAGAGACATTTGTTGTGTACATCGAAATAAGATAAAAATCTAAAATATATATATGTATATCTCTACGTCTTAAACAGAAAATCAACACACGACAATGTAACATTAATGTAAATTTCTCGATTCCACATATAAATCACACTTAACAGTTAATTACATTAATTGCAGTTGATTTTTATTCTATAACACTAGAAGATAAACATGCTTTTGCTACATAAAAGTCTATGTAAAGAAATTCCATTATTTTTGCGTCTTATAAACAAAGCCACTACACAATGGATGACAATATAAAATAAATTCCTTGTTAAAGAATTAAGTTATGACATTGCAGTTAACCGCTGTTTAACTGCTGATGTCTGATCTACAATAAAATTCTTTTACGTACATTGCAGATTTACATGGCGGTTTCATCATGCATATTGTTTCTGCGGCGGATTTTCTGCCAGAGATTGATCCTTTCTCGTAGACGAGTCATTCTTGACCTAATGATGCGGGTGTTTGAGTCTGTAAAAACTTCTGTCTGTCGAGCTCTTGGAGGCACATTGTAATTTTGATAACCGAATCGCGTCAACAACAGCTTCATGACTCTTTTCTTACACACGAATATGATGAAAATACCGATGTTCTGCACCATATCCGTCAAATACGCACTATAGAAGATATACCAAGAGCGTGATGTATAAGGATATATCCACGATACTATTCCTATAAAAGCTGATATTCCTATCACAATAAACATCATGATAAACCACTTTTGGAAAAGATTGAACCTGCAAGTTATATATTTTTTATATTTTCTGAAACTATGAGCACTAATTGTGACGATTATGCTATAAACAAAAATATTCCAAGTAATTAATACTTTATATACATATAAATATATATGTATACTTGTATATATATATATGAGATGGTACCCCGTTGCAAGGCGAGTTCAAAGAGATGTTTGTCAGTACTGGCTTTCACGTGGTGTATCTTGGATAACGCTAAAGAAGTTTGATACTTTGTAACTTAAAAAATGACTTAAATCCACTTTAAGGTCATAACATATAGAATATTTAAATTCGCCTTGGAATAAAGCGGAACCATTTCATGAAGTTTCAAATACCATATGTCATTTAAAAAAAATTGTGTTGGATAAACGTAAATTGAAAAATGAAACAATTCGGTGACGTCATATTTAGCCTCTTCTACATATGTATATTCTACAACTTTAATCTAAACAATTTTTTCTTAACACTAACTTTACACAAGTGATTATAGTATATTATGTTATTTAAAACCTCCTCTACACACACACGCGCGCGCGCGTGTGTGTGTGTGTTTATTATTAAATAGTGCCTTTTTTAACAATGTGTTTACTCTTTTTCTTCCTCTTTCTCTTTTTCTTTTTTCTTCTTTCTTTTTCTTTTAGTTATATATAATATAAATAATCTCTATAGATAATCTTTTAAAAAATTTTTATTAAAAATATATCTTTTAAAAAATATGATCTCATTCCAATTGTGGATATGTTTCATCGAAAATTTCTGCAGTTTTCGAAAGAATGAAAAAAAATAATAAGAATAAATCAAAATAATAGCACCTATTTCATAAAGATACAGAAAAACATATAAAAATTTTTTCATTCTCTCTCTCTCTCTCTCTCTCTCTCTCTCTCTCTCTCTCCCCCTCTTGCTGTATTTCCCTTTTTTTTCTCTTTAAACTTGAAAAAAAATTGCCTTATTATTTTTCTGAAGTTTAATTTAATTAATTTGATTAATGTTATTTATACAAGTATGTCTACAAACATGAAATTATCGTAAATTTTTGTAAACAGTTATAATTATTACAAATACACACATTTAACATATATATATATATATATTGTATATATATGTGTATATATATATAAATGATCATTCCCTCCTTGCATCGAGAATAAAAGAACGATCGAATTTATGATGCCGTAGGCAAATGATTATAGCGCGGTATATGTATATCTCATTAATAAAATAGATTATTACATATCAACGTAAAGATGATAGAGTACAAACCATTCTTTATTTTCGTCATAAACCCGGCTGTCGACATTTCTCAGATGATGAGTTGTGTTTTTCTCATAACACCGGATCTTTAATGCCGTAGAGATGAATAAACAAATGCTACTGATACTACAAATAGTCGAGGGAATCCAATAATACAGGCCAATCTTCGTATATTCATCTGAAATAAGAAATGAATTTCTCGTACTACATTTCACATTTGTAAGTATATAAAATATAATTTTCTTCTCATCACATAAGTTATTAGAGTCGTAAACATAATAGTTTAATCATAATTAGTCATAATTGTTACTAGAGTTATTATCAGTTATTTATCCACTTACTATTAAAATATAATAAAAATATAAAAATGCCAAATTCTGGTCGGAGCGAAGAGTATATTGGGTATGGAACGGACTCCATAATGACGCAGACTATAGTAAGAATGAAAGAGATTCCCCATGCATAGACGGAATACATGATCAATTTCTTCCTGTCTTTCTTCTTTCTTTCTCTCTCTTGTTGAGAATTCCTCACGTTTGTTTGTAATAAGGAAGAAATATCTCTGGAAAGTACCGTTTGTATCGTATTATATCGCATATTATATCGTATATTATATCGTAAATCATAAATTATTAAAAAATGTAATGATTTCTTATGAATATTTCATAATGTCAATTCAATAAAACATCATTTTGCTTTCAAAAATTAAATTCTAAACTCAAAAAGTAGAAACAAATCTCCTCTAAGGAAAGCACTAATAAAAATCTCCAATAAAAAATCAGTAGTTATAAAGGGCCGGTTCTAACCCGGGTCCTCCGAGGGGGGGTGCGGGGCGGGGGGGTAATCGGGAAGAGGGGGATGACGTCACGCGGGGAGGGGGGGCTTATCAGTTAAAATTCCAAGAAAAGCTTATCTTATCAGATCAAATTCCAAGAATTGCTTATCTTATCAGCTCAAGTTTCAAGATATGTTTATAAACATATCAAGTTTCAAGATAAGCTTATCTTATCAGTTCAAATTCCAAGATATGTTTATAAACATATCAAGTTTCAAGATAAGTGCGTATTGCATTATGCGGTCACCCCGCGGTACCTCCCCCATAAGCGGTGAGTCTTTATTGTCTCTTCTAGGAAGAGATACCAGCGCCGAAACTCGGCAGCTAGAATTTATAAACGATATAAACAAAACAGTGTATTATGTTACAAGGAGCGCCGATAGCGCGAATTGATAAACATGTAATGATTTATCTGCGCTTATCGACGAACGTGTCGTGACACGTTTGTATAAACAAAACAGCATACTGCAGGTCGCTTTGGCGGTACCACCCCCAATACGCGGAATTATGAGCGCCGATATCCGGATTAAGAAATCTTATTTATTTTAGATTAAGATGTCCTTTTCCTTTCTTTCCATCTCTTAATATTAAAAAAAATATATATATATATATATATATATATATATATATAATTAAAATTATTATTAAACCTATAAGTAAAAAAAAAAACATAATAAATTATTCTTAAAAAATCTCTCGCGTCGAACGCCTTGCGTACGCCTCGCGTGCACCTCTCTCGACGCGTTCGCCGCGTGCGCCCAGTTCGAGATATATCGAAGAGAGCGGCCGCTCTCTCGCGCCGTATCTCTCGCGTACGCCTTGCGTCGAACGCCTCCCGTGCGCCTCTCTCTCGCCGCGCCGTATCTCTCGCTGCGTCATATCTCTCGCCGCGTTATCTCTTCTCTCGCGTGCGTCTCATGTACCCTGACGCAACATCTCTTTCACGTTCGTTCTCTCGCGTTCGTCTCGCGCTGTCTCTTTCTATCCTAGTGGTTGCTCTCTCTCATGATAACTCTCTCGCAAGGAGCTATGCATGAAAGCTTGGACGGATGGGAGAGCGCGCCAAACGCAAAGAAAGTACACCGTGATATAGACATATATTTTTTAATTTATTCTGCTTATATTTATTATACAAATATAATTTGTTCTTACATATTAAAATGTAAAAGCTAAAGCTACCAGCTCGCAATCGACGAGTTGATGCTTGTTGAACGTGTCGCTAGCGCGTATTACATTTGATACTTCTTTAGGATCCGTTACAGTAGATGCTACGTTGGAGAATTGTGTAAACTTAGCATCGACTGTTCCAGTAAGTCTAGCCAATCGATCAAACGTTATATCGATACAGGGATCGAGCTCGAACATATGTTGTAACGTCGATTCGATCATCATCATGCGTACATCTGAAGATTCTAGACTTATGAGTTTGGTGTCGTTAATCGTGTGAAATCGCACTATTAGCGGTCCAACGCTTATAGAACTGTATGCTTCTGTAGAATCATTTCGAAGCAAATTGTGAATATTGTGGCGTTGCTCGTAAAGTCCCTTCCAAGTTTCGAGAGATAACAGCAGTTGTTTTCCTCGATGATCTCCTATAGCGATCTCCACGTAACTCGGTGGATCCACTTTAATACCAATTTCGAGGAATTTAAATTCCTTGACTGTCAATGCGTATCGTCGTCCTAGTATACGAACCGCACGAGGCCCCACGGGAACGCTGTAAAAATTAGTTAAAACAATATATAGAAAAAAAAAGAGAACAATAGAAGAGTAGAAAATATAAAGAATATTATACTTACTCGTCACATTTGTTCTCACATGTTGGAGTTTCATCACGTCTTGGTATATAATAATTCATGCGTCTGCCGGCGCTGCTGTTGCTGCTTCTTTCGGTGGAGTACATTTTTTTTTCTCGAGGGTATTAAAAGTGAACCACCAATATGAACAGTTAACGAAAGACTGATCGTATAAAGAAATTAATTGAGGGTACATGACGCTCCTTTTTAAAAGTAGTGGGGGTAAATGTGGTGGGAGAATAATGAAATATGTAGTTGATAGATAAAAAGATTTCTTAGAAACATGATTCATGAGGAAATGTGTTGGGAAGGGGAGAGAAAGAACAAAGAGAATAGTATGTCACCAATTCTTAGAAACATGATTCATTTAAAGTAGTGAGGGTAAATGTGGTGGGAGATTAATGCGCTATGAAATTTAGGAGAAGGGAGAGACGATGTTTGAATAAAAGAATTCTTAGAAACATGATTCATGAGGAAAGGATTGGGGAGGGAGAATAAGAGATAAGACATATTTACAAAAAATTTTTTAAATTTATTTTTCCACATCTTGCAATTCTTTCTGGTGTTGCGACCACCAATTAAATAATTTGAATACATTTTGTAACGCGCAATTCTTAACATGTTTATTACAACGTAGACTATATGTAGGATCTAACTTATTTAAAGCAGGAATATCATCATAAGCAGCATCCAAGGCCTCGATAATGTAACCATATACCGCATCGTCCACTATATCGGCCAACCATTCTCGCTTTTCAAGTCCCTTTACGTACACGAGAGAGGACTCTTCTTCATCTTCTTCATGTAGCTGTAATTTTTCATTTACCCCAACGATAGCTGTCGTAATCACGCGCTGAGCCATGCTATAGGGAACATTTCCATCTTCCCATTGTAAGCCATGATGATGTTGAGTCAACCATGAGGCTTGGCGCCTCTCCGATTTTATGAGCATACTCCATGGCACAGGACATGCGAAGAAATAATGTGATAGGATAAATCCTCTCCTCAGGATTGCCGCTTCCTTCACAATAAATTGTTTGTTTAAGATAAATCCTTGCAGATCGACAAACGTTGGTACAGACATGATGAGATCTCTCTCTTCGATGTGAGTTATTCGAGAGGAATGACGAAACTCTACAACCAGCTCACATCACTCTGGTTATGTACCCTCTTCCCCTCTCTCTCTAAATGGTTGTTGATGTAAACATTTAGGTGATTCTGCGCACAACGTTGGTCAACGGGTTGTACTGGATCACGCGATCATGTATGATGAGACAGTACGCAGTGGTATTATTAGGCATATTCTCCTTACACTCAAATTCCAATCTCACATCCACTGTTGCACTCTTGACCGATTCGTTTTGTCGAGAACAATCAATAATCACAAACGGACCTTGACGTAGAAATAATGTGACGGTGAGACTTGGCTCGAGGTACTCGTATCCGTAATAATGTTTGCAGAAACGCGCATACGTGTCGTACAGAATCGACCATCTGTTTTTATCGAAATCCAAATTCATGTCGTCGTACGGATAACATTCCGAGTTCAGGTAGAGTTTCACGTTGGTTAATGTGCATTCGTCGAATCGGCTAGTATCCTCAGACATGACATTCTTCCGACCTGTCTGCAGAGCAAAAAATACGTATCGCGGCTTTTCCAGCTGAGTCGCGGTCTTAATGGCCCACGAATGCTTGGTTGTACGCTGCAACAGCGGAAACTCGTACAGATCCCACGAGCGAAAACCCATGCTGAGGTAGCGTCCGCTTTCCAGAGCGCGCAGCATCGACAGCTTCTTAACTTCGCTCAACAACACATGGGGCATTCGCCATTGTATCTTGAATATATTGATCTCAGGCTCCAGCGCAGAATTTCCATACAGACAATTATTGTCGTTGCGCGAACGTATTAAGATTAACTCATGACGTGCGTTAATCACCACACGTCTGTAATCCTCGCAAAATCCCAATAACATGTGGAGCGGTACGCAAAAATTAAAGTGTCCATTCACAGTAGTCGGTGCATCCCAGCCGGCGTTTCTCATTATCACGCTTCTATCGGATGACATTGTTACATAGTTTTTGAGCAAACTTGTTATTCCAACATTTCTGTTGCGATCAATCTCCATACCATCGAGCTCATAGCGAATCTCATCAAACATGAATGCGATGCAATTATTTCCTAGTGTCACATCGGATCCTTCAACTGGGTTGTTTATCTTCAGTTCTCCCTCGATGTATAGGAAACTCTCATACGGTAATGTATACAGATCCTGTTGTTGTATGGGTATTCTTATCTCATCACTGTGTCCAAATGTTGTGTTGGCAAACGGGTTGTATGTGTGAGTCTCAATCTTGGCAATGCGATCGTCAAAGACTGGCTCTTCCCCGATGTTGAGAATGTCTGTCATTGTTCAGATGTTTCGCACCGCGAATCCCAAAGAATGTAAAAACGCAACGTTTGATGCTTTGAGTTTCTTTTTATTTGTGCGCCCGGTTGATTTGCTATTAGCGAATGTTGTTGTCGCTGGCTGTGGAAAAATTGTGTTGTCTTTCGCGTCTTTCGATCCGTTCAACACGAGCATCTCATACACCCTCGTATGGGTGTTATCGCTGTCGCCGTCGTATGTGTAATCTAACTGTGATCTCTTCCCCTCGAAAATCGAGTAAATGTCCGTCTTGGTCGACAACACGTAACATGAAATCCGTAATGCTCCGCGCGACGATCGGAAGGTAAATGATCTGCGCCGGCGTTTCCGATATCTTATATCCTGGTGGTACCCTCGGTGAAAATTCATGTATCGTGTGAACGAGTTTGCCGTTACTGTATGCACCCGCGGTCACGTTACACTCTATGCGGATAATGTTCACATTGATAATGTTAATCGGCATGTCTGACTCGTACCATTTTCGCGGTTGCAGTATACGATTGGAGAATCCCAGCAGTGATCCAATGTTGTTGGGCTTACTAAAATTTATTCTGTAGGCGCATTTAATCTCGCTTCTCATCGTATTGTAGTTAGCACGGAGCACTATCGGATAACCTTCAAAGTCACCGTTGTCATTGGTTTTTTTATCACCATCATGAACAGCGTGATGTTTCCGTGAAAGTGCACGTTTCAAAAACTCATGTATCGCTTGCAACTCGTACGAACCCTCAGGAATTGTAATTTCCGCATTGTCGTTGCCAAAGTAAAATTTATTATTCGAGGAATTCACATTCGATATAGTGTGATAGGTTTCAAAATCCGCTAGACCGAGTTCGTATTCCGCGTCGCTCAAATCTATGGGGGGAAAGTAGTTGACCGCGAGGACGCTACTCTTCCCCGTCACTGTTAGTGTTAGCGACATGTTGACAAAACTGGTTAGCGAATACTGAGTTAAATAGCGCAATGTCCATCCTTAAATTCATGTGAGATAAACTACAATTCAAGCGTTCGGAGAAACTGCAAGCACAATTGTCCGCAGATGCTTTGATCGTAAGTTTGAACAGGTGTGTAATTGTAGTCTATTTTCGTAACATTTAAGTATCGCACCAACTCCTTGGGTGGCCGCAGATTGCCGAAACTATCGAAATATATAGCGTGATCCCCCCTTTTTGCGTACGCTACCCAATGAGTACCAGGTCCTTTGGTGTTATCCAAATTTACAATACCACTTTCGTTTCGATATATACATCCGATCGGTAACGAGTCACGCATGAAAACACCTCTAAAATACGGAATGCGCATACGTTTCGCCAATTGCAGTAATTGTAAATTGGTAGTTACACCCTGCGGCATTTTTAGCGTCTCTTTGACGTTTTTTTTTTTCTCTTTGCAACTCCACGTCCACGCTTGTATGGAGCGAGATACAGTCCGCGACCTTCCATGGCGCGATTGTGACGTAGCAGCTCTTGCAATTGACGTTGCGCGGCTTTTCTGTCGTTCACCACTTTCGCGACTCCCGCTGCTCCACCAATCAAGGATCCAAGCGTGCCCAGCACTGGTAGAATCGGCAATATGCCACCGCGTTTCGCTACCGAAAGTATCCGTTTCTTCGCCGTCTTTTTCTTCGTCTTCCTCATCGTCTTCGTCTTGAGGCCCATACCGAGCTTTGTCTTGGCTTTCATCGCTGCCCAGACAGCTGTGGCGGCAGCTCTTTCGCCAAGAGTTGATTCTCTCGCGGTAATACGTTTTCGCGCTTTCACAGCGAGTATATTATCAGCAACGTGTCGTTCACTGAGATTGTTGCTTCGAGAATATGCAATGTCGTGCTCGCGACACGCGGCATCCAATAGGTTGATACCTCGATCGCCTCTGGCTAATCGCTTCTGTAGCCGCGTGCCCGGACCACAAAATTGATAGCCGGGGATATGAAGCTCGACCGGAAGTGCGTTTATTGCGTGATTTAATAGGCCTCTACCTTTTTGCGTTGACATTCGCTGCAATCTTTTATCATTGGCGCTGGACCGTCGATGTGCGTTTGCTGCCACGGTCGATTATAATGTTCGAAACAGCGACGATAGGTCCAGACCTCTGAATCCGCCTTTATATGCTCCGGAAGTTTGTCCCACACGTGGTGGACGTAATCACCGCACATTCGCAATAAAACTGCTTTAGACACAAATTGCAGCTGTTCGGCACTCAAATCGAGAATATCGTACGGATGTGTTAGCAAGATAAACATCTTAACGCTACTGAGCGATACGTGGTTTCGCTCAGCTATAAATAGGCGGACATGTGATCCGAATCGGGAGTGGAAAAAATGAGATTCGTGCGACAACCTTTGACGATACGTGTGACGAATTGTGACGACAGAGTGGGTTCGATGGGAGACGACGCGGAGATGCGTAGACACGGTACGATGTTACCGACTACTATACGCGCGATCATTTGCGGCCCCTCGAACTGCGGTAAAACCAACGTTCTGATAAGCCTACTGGAAAGTCCGCACGGTGTACGTTTCGAGAACGTGTACGTGTATTCAAAGTCGCTGCAACAGCCGAAATATCGGTATCTGGAGAATTTGTTGACGTCGATCGACGAAATCGGCTATTTTACGTTCTCCAATAACAGTGACGTCATTCCACCGAGCGAAGCATGTCCAAACTCGATTTTCGTCTTCGATGACGTGGCGTGTGACAAGCAAGATACGATAAGAGAGTACTTTTCAATGGGACGCCACTCGAACGTCGATTGCTTCTATTTATGTCAGACGTACGCGAGAATACCAAAACATCTTATACGTGACAACGCAAACCTGCTGATCATGTTTAAACAGGATGGTACCAACTTGAAACATGTGTACAACGATCACGTGAATACCGATATGTCGTACGAGGATTTCAGTAAATTATGTCGTGTGTGT
Source organism: Lasius platythorax (assembly GCA_963971435.1). Lineage (NCBI taxonomy): Eukaryota > Metazoa > Arthropoda > Insecta > Hymenoptera > Formicidae > Lasius > Lasius platythorax. Next base: position 8,715 of record CAXASD010000101.1, on the reverse strand, counting down.
TGGCAGCAAAAGTATGGATTTTTAATGATAGACAAGGACAGCTCGCTTACAAACGGTCGATACAGAAAAGGATTTAACGAGTTCGCGATACCGCAAAACGATTAGTCGTTGTCGATAGTCTGTCGAGAAAGGTGAAACGCGAGCGTTCGACACTCTACCGACATGGCTGGGAGCGATACTATTCGCGAGCGTGAAAAGATAGCGAAGGAGATTGCGAAAACGAGCGAATCGATCCGCAAAAAACATCGCGCTTTGAAGACCGGTAAGATCGATGACGATATCGTGGTCAAGACCCACTTTAGACCTATTATCGAACCGCTACAAAAGATTGTCGACAACTCAATCGCGGTGAAAAATGAGTCGGACAGTAACGTGAAGATTGCAACGTTACCCACTGTTAAGCGGTACAAGGAGGAGGAGGAGGAGGAGGAGGAGACACCGAAAAAGAGAAAACGGCTACACGCGAATCGGAATATTCCGCGAGTGCGAAATATTTTGACGCCACATACATCGAACGTTTCATTGCATGAACCGCTGATAACCTCTACACCAACCACCTCTACACAGTCTGCGACAACGAAAATCGTACAACCTACGGTATCCGAATCACTCGAAGATGTTTTCGAAACCACCGGCAACTCGCTCGAAACATCCGTTCGAAACCTGTTACACACGCATGAAGGTCAAGAAGCGTTGCGAGAGCACTTTGGGCCACTAGGACAACAGTACATGGGCACACTTCTGGGTGGTGACGAAAAAAAAGAGATCGATCACGTGTACGGTGTCTATTTCGACAAGAATGAAATGCGGCTCGGTAACAAAAGATTCGACGTCGACATGTATGACTCTATAATTATAGACAAAGTGAAGTACATTGGTACACCGGGATTATACGAATTGATCTTCAAGAGAATTCCCGATGACGACATTTACACGGATGATGATATGTATAAATACAAGAGCATATTATTGGCGACGAATGCGCATAAACGCAACTATGATGCGCAAGGCCAATTACTAAGCAACAGGGGATACAAGTATAAGCACATAATCGCACCGTTGCTGCCGATCGCACCGAAAAAGAAAAAATCTGGAAGGGGAGTATCTATGCCTCGCACTATGACGCTATCCGACAATAAGATTGATTACGTGCACTGGGACGACCCCAACGAGCTAGTGGATCGGTTACGATTGCTGGACGCTTCGCACCAAGCTGGTCACAACGCTCACGACAACGAGATCCTGTCGATCATCGAGGAACTTCGCGAAGCTGGCATTATTATAAATTAAACGGTGTCTCGACACATTTAATCAGTCGACTGACGTCGCGTGACACTTCACGAAGCAGAGAAAAAATGTCTATCAACAAATTTGGATTGTTCGAGCGGAAAACTGATGCAACAAGCGATCATAGGGATAGATTTATGAGAAGTTATGTGCGTGAGAAAGCTCTGTGTCGCGTCGCTACAGATTATGACGCGAGATCGCGCAAGATTCGCCGTGTAGCGCAACCTGTGGCTGACACCGATGCCGTCAACAAACTGTATGTGGACCAGTGCATTAAAACGTTGATGAATCAACAGAAACAGTCAGATGAGAAGCTGACTGCGTTAGAGAAGGACGTGCGAGCAATACAGACTGCGATAAACGACCTTCAACGCGCGACTAATTCAGAAACGGCAATCAACCTCTAATGGGCTGCAGTGAACGGATCAGAAACATACATCAAACAATTATCGAACAGCTAAGAAGGTTTATCGAATGGTTACAGACAACTGTTGAACGGCTACAAACAGGTTTCGAACGGTTACGAACACTTATCGACGTGTTACCACACTACAATGAGCGGCAGTGAACGACCCGGAAGCAGCAGTGAACGACCCGGAAACGGTGGCGAACGGTCTAGCTACGAACGAGGCTACACACACCTCAAGGACGGCTGCGAACAAGGCTACGAACATGTCCTTAAAGGCTACATACAAGGCTACAAACAACTCAAGAACGGCTACGAACGGTCAAGGGACGTCTGCGAACGAGGCTACGAACGGGCCAGAAGCGGCTACGAACTGGTCAGAGACGACTGTCAACAAGGCTGCGAACGGGTCAAGACCGATTTTCGAATAGGTCAAAGACGGCAGTGAACAACGCAAAACGGATCACGAACGGATAAAAACGGGTCACAAACGCGTAAAAAACGGGGTAATAACGGGTCAAGAACGGGTCACGAACGGATCACGAACGGCTATCTAACGCATATGGAAGATAAAGAACGGGTAAAAACGGGTAAAAACGGATAAATAACGGGTCACGAACGGATAAAAACGAGTCAAGAACGGAACAAGAACGAGTTAGAAACCAAAATGAACAATAAAACGAATAACAAACGGCCATCGGGAAAAACCGATGAAACGAATAATCAACATAGTTTGGAGAGACGACAGTTAGTGAACGAACTGCACGCGCCGGCAAGAAGAAATTTTCCTCGAAGACATGTCATAGTGCGGGGATACGATGATCTGTGGCAAGCCGACATTGTCGAGATGCGTCCGTACTCCCGTTTCAACAAAGGTTTCCACTACATACTCACCGTTATCGATGTGTTGAGCAAGTATGCGTGGGCCATACCACTCAAGGGTAAAGGAGGAAGCGAGACAGCTGACGCACTCGCTGAGATAATTCGAGATAGCAAGAGATGCCCGAAAAACATACAAACTGATATGGGGAAGGAATTTTATAATGCTCACGTGCAACGGCTTATACGGAAACATGACATTAATCACTATTCTACATATTCGGTATTGAAGGCGTCGGTCGTCGAGCGATTCAATCGCACGCTAAAGAACGATATGTGGAAGATGTTTACGTTGAATGGCACTTACAAGTGGATCGACATGCTACCGCGACTCGTATCGGATTACAACGCGCGCAAGCATCGAACGATCGGTATGCGACCCGCTGACGTTACCCCCGCGATCGCTGAAAGACTCTTGACTACTGTGTATAACCGCGTAAATATCGCGGGTCTGGCAAAATTCAAAGTAGGTGACCCGGTACGTGTTAGTAAGTATAAACAACTTTTCGAGAAGGGTTACACGCCAAATTGGACAACCGAGGTGTTTACGATAGTTAAAGTGCAGCGTACTAATCCCGTAAGCTATCTACTCGAGGACTATCGCAAGACATCTATCGCTGGAGCGTTTTATGAGCACGAGTTGCATCGCGCAAATTATCCGGATGTGTACCTCGTGGAGAAAGTACTGCGCAGGAGAGGTGACGAGGTTTACGTGAAATGGTTGGGATTTGACAATTCGCACAACTCTTGGATACATAAGGACAATGTTATTTGATTCAACAATTTTTTTTATTTTCATAAATAATATATAATGTGTACAACATATATAATATTTGAAATATACGATATGTATAACAAAAAATATATACTCTTTATTACTACATTCTTTCCTTACACTATTTATATAAATGTGAAATATAAATATAATTATGACATACATATGTTATATATAATATAGTTTATTTACAACGGTATCTTATAATGTCCCCATGGTAAGGTGTCAGTTGAATCAGGTACGATATACCGCTTGTCGTCATATGGACTTAGAGCAATTTTTTGCTCGCGAATGGTATACACTTCATGTAATTTAGATCTTATGCATGACTGTTGGCGTGTCATTTCAATCTCTTCATTCAAACACCTCGTGTAATCGTCGAACGTTATCGTTCTTGCGACAACGTTACTCTTGACGCCTTTGACCTTTTTTGTGTCCTTTTTACCATCCACTCGCAACGCGTACATTTTTGCTCTAAGCCCAACAAATTCAGTCATTATTGTACCATTGTTTTCATCTTTCATTAGACCCGGTACCTTTTTATTCACAAGCGGTATACCGTACGCATTGTCTGCTGGATAATCGCTCGTATCAAATCTGTCGACGTTGCGCTTTATATTCTCATACAAATCTTCACACTCGATGTGATAAATAAGACTGTCTGTGTCGGTGTACATTACTCTACATTTATCACGATACATTGGTGACATGTATTCGTGATGAAACTCGTATAAACATGTTTTAGAAATGTTGAGTATACACATACCGACATAGATTGGTTTGTATAATTTTACTTCAAGTTTGCGCAATTCTACTGCGACAAGATTTTCCGAAAATATGCTTCTACTATGAAAATTTGGTTTCGCGATCATTGCCTCTGCACCGTACCTTCCACCCCAATATGTTAAGAGCTTTACATCGACATGATTTCGAACGTTTTCCATAGTTTTACCGAATACGGCGTTGTTCATCAATTTGTACAAATTTTTCTCGAAATCATTTTTCGCTAGTGTTCTAAATTTCGTATTTAGTTCGATGTAATCGCGGAGCCATGCGGATTGAGCGAATTGTAATATACGATGTATTTTTGTAACGCGAAGACCGTGTTGCATACATTGCTGCAGGTTGCGGTAGTGTATGACGTAACGCTTCTTATCATACAGAGTCGCGAGAAGTTTATCTTGCCGCTTGCCGGGCGGTTTGTCGCGTGTCGGGCAAAACGGTAGATCAGCATGTGCGTTGTGTTTACTTTGCGGATACTCGAGATCGACTTCGAGAATGTAGCCTGTAGGTGAATCTAGCGCGATGGATGATACGTTAAAATCGGATACATCGTCGACCCATCGAAAATCGGCATAAGGCAATGGTTGACACATTGCCCATCCGTACAAATTATTTACATCAAAATACATGAGATACGATGATGGTTTCGATGGATCGTACGATTGCATGTACTTGTTATTAGCATGTGCATATCTGTTGGAGCATTGGCTTAGTCCACCGCGTATACCACGTTCGATAAACATTACCATGTCGATATCAGTAAGCAATTCGAACGTAATATTTGTATGCTTCAACATGGCATCCCACGTGTATCCGGGGAGAGTATAGTAATACGCGGGGTCGAGTCCATAACTTTTAATGCAGCTATCGCGGAAATTTTCAAAAATGTCTGCTAATAACAAGACATCAGTTTTTAAATACAAGTCGCTATATTCACCCAGCGTTCGAATGGAGAACTGCTTCCATACATTCTCGGCGTGTGCATAATCGCTCTCGGATACTGTATCACCGGTCAAGGAACTGTAAAATGATTCGCGCGGTGGTAAACATGTATCTTGAAGTCTTTCGAAACAGTCTATATATTCGTATGGAAATACACCCTTCCGTGTTAATAAATTGAAATTTTCAGTTGATAAATTTTGAAATTTCGATTTTAAAATTAAGAGTTTATCTTTATTCAAAAATGAAGCCAATTTGTCGAGACTGGTTGTAAGAAATTTATATGAATCGATAAAACGCAAGTTAATATTTCTGCAATTGATATGTCTGGAATTATAAGCTGTAAGTTTAACATTTTTTGTGAATGAAATATACTTTTCTTTGGTTATCGGAAGTACATTGATTCTCCCTTTGAACGCTGTAGCTATTTCTTTAATTATAAAATGTGCGTCGTAACCGGATAAATTGTGAAATACTATTGGAATGACATAAGATTCTTTGTAATTTAGATTACACCTTGAATGCGCGGGACCTCTGTACCGCCCGGTCAGATGACAATGATCGCGTACGCGTTTATGATCTTGCGTGAATGGTTTTTCACATATATGACAATGCGTTGCGCTATGAAATTTTTCAGACTCATCTGATGTCAAATTTATCATGGGGACATTAGTTGATAAAATAATGTTTACATCTTGTGCTAAATTTTTAAGTTCTTTGGTGAACCATGATACGCAATCTACACCACGACGAGAATGATACACGGATAATGAATTATTGTATGAGCAATGTACATAATAAGCTATGCTAAATACTTTGTGATGTTGATATAAATTTTTCTCCTTATCTGTCTTCGCTAAGATGCATTCCAAGTCGGCATACACCACGAATGGAAGCCGCTCTTTGTTGTAGTAGTTTTCGAATGTTAGCCACTTGTCATCTCTCGGTAACAGGATAGCGCAGTCATTCATCTCCCAACAGTCTACCATGTGTGACTGTAACTTGTCGTCTGAATGGAAGTAGTGTAAACATCTAAAAAAAAAATAATAATAAAATAATGAATTTCATCTTTTAAAGAAAGTTTTTAAAATTTATATATTACGTTCTTATTAAAATATACGTACCGATCACAGATATATTTCATGTGTTCTTTTTTGCTCAATTGTGATGATACAAGCCGAGATAGATTCTTGATCCATGTGAAATGTCCAACGCTGTTGTTATGTGGATCTTCCACATACAGCAAGTTGACATGCTTGTCTTTCTTCAGTTCACTGAGACGTATCGGGGCAATGCCCACGTTCCCTTCACCGCGTAGTATCAATGTGTATACATTGATTGAAATGTTGTTCGCATGTTCAAACCTTTTAATTTGATTCACAGTCACTGGAAACTCAATGTCTTGGAGATTCAGCACTTTTGTATAATGCGGATACGAAGATTCCCGTTCCATGTGTCTTTCAACAGGATATAGAGCAGCAACCACTGACCAAGCAAAACATGCATTGTCCGCTGATCGCACGTTCACCACCGCTCTTTTGATTATTATTTCTCGCGGTAATTTGATATGGCATCCCGCGTGCATTGGATTATACTTATTTATATTGACTATCAAATCGATTATTCGCAACAATGCCCAACCACTATCGCGTTCCTGGAACTCTTCAAGCGATGCTAGCGTGGGCTCGATAACGCGGCGCTCGTACCACTCGCGTATATCAGACGTGCGAAAGAGTTCATAGTTTCTCGTATTGATACTTTTATTGGCTTGTTTATCACCCGATATAAACTCACCGTTGAATACAGTGTTCACTTTCACACTAGTGTGTTTTTGCAACACTTTCTGCACGTTCTTGATCACAATGTCTTTGGTGTTTTCCAAAAATTGAAGCGGTTCGATATAGTCTGCATTAATTACCGCACCGGTCAGTATACGGTTTTCGAACGCCGTATCGATCTCGCGCCAAACTAGTCTTTGCGCGTTATTGTCACCGCCACTGTATTCACCACCACTTGGTATAAATTGTCTCTGCAAGCGTATCTTAACACCCTCGAGTCGTGCGATTCTGGCCACCACAGATTGTCTATTTCCAATCGAAATTCGCGGACGCTTGACACGACTGCGTTCTTCGAGCTGTGTGATAAATTCCTCACACTGTTGCAACCATCCAAAATACTCCCCCAATGTAGCGACTTGGTGGGACATCTCCAACAGGTCGCGTTCAGTCTGCTCTATGTTTTCCATATTGTACACTTTTTTAAATAAGTCTTCTACTTGCAATACTTTTTATCGATCGACCAGTCTATGCGCTCTCAAATCACGTACTATGGTTTGACACGGCGGCAGTCCTCATTATATATTTCGTCCAATCCTTTGTTCCTGTTCAACGTATGATGAAATTTTCTCCAACACGTTGATAAGCGCGACCAATCCAAGATCCCTCGGATAATTCTTCGAACTAGCTACCGCAGTATTCGCTATCTGTTTACAAATTCCAGCGGCCGAATATCGGCGCTCACTTTTGTTTATAAAAACATGTCCTGACGCGAAAAAGTGCGATTACTCATGACCGAATCTTAGCCGCCGGATATCGGCGCTCGTAATTCCGCGTATTGGGGGTGGTACCGCCAAAGCGACCTGCAGTATGCTGTTTTGTTTATACAAACGTGTCACGACACGTTCGTCGATAAGCGCAGATAAATCATTACATGTTTATCAATTCGCGCTGTCGGCGCTCCTTGTAACATAATACATTTGTTTTGTTTATATCGTTTATAAATTCTAGCTTCCGAGTTTCGGCGCTGGTATCTCTTCCTAGAAGAGACAATAAAGACTCACCGCTTATGGGGGAGGTACCGCGGGGTGACCGCATAATGCACTACGCACTTATCTTGAAACTTGATATGTTTATAAACATATCTTGAAACTTGAGCTGATAAGATAAGCTTATCTTTTGTTTATAAACATATCTTGAAACTTGATCTGATAAGATAAGCAATTCTTGGAATTTGATCTGATAAGATAAGATTTTCTCGGAATTTTAACTGATAAGCTCCCCCTCCCCGCGTGACGTCATCCCCCTCGCCACCGATTACCCCCCCCCGCCCCGCACCCCCCCTCGGAGGACCCGGGTTAGAACCGGCCCTTTATAACTACTAAAATCTATATACATTTTAAATTATAGAAATAATGCCTGTCATTTCAAATTATTATATATATGTCATAACTTAAATAGTTGTTTATACTATCACGCGACAAGACAAAATATTATTTCCGATCAAACCAAAATATGGTACTATTATAATAAAAAAATTAACATTTTTTGACTCTTAGAGTTTTTTTATACGACGTACCGTTTTCGAGATAATATTTCGAATAACTTTGGAAGGCTGTAGCTCAGAGGAGGTGCGTTTCCGGACCCATGTTCATAGGACAATTTTACCTTATTTTGACCTGTAGAATAAGCCCCCTTTTATTACTATCAATTCTGGGACACCCTGTATATCGTAGATCTAATCTCTCTCTCCTCTCTCTCTCTCTCTCTCTCTCTCTCTCTCTCTCTCTCTCTCTTCTCTCCTCTCTCTCTCTCTCTCCCTCTCTCTCTCTCTCTCTCTCTCTCTCTTCTCTCTCTCTCTCTCTCTCTCT
>CAXASD010000100.1:25470-47470 GCA_963971435.1 Lasius platythorax | reverse complement strand
ACCATAAAAAATATTTTACGAATTATTTTAATATTGTGTAAAACATCCTACAATAAAAATTGAGCCAACTAAAAATAAAAGCATATAAAAATATTTTAACCAAAAAAAGTTGTACAAAATATGTAGTTGTTTTAATTTCCTACAAAAATAATGATATCAAAAAATTGCGCCAACTGAATAAAAATTTATGTTATAAAATTTATTTATTTTATTATTTCCAATATTAAGAAAAATTGTATTTAATACATTGCAATATAATTAAAGTAGTAGGGCGTATAGCTAAAATAGCTATTTTATAATTAATTAAGTGCACAATTATAATTTACCAATAACCATATATATTCTAAAAAGTTTAATAAAAAAAGATTATATAAAACAAATTAAAAATTTATACAAAAATTAAAAATAAAACATTTTTACAAATTACAAATTAAAAACTTATGCGAAAATTAAACATTTTTACAAAATAAAAAAATTAAAAAAAATTTAGTTAAAATAACTTGGCGTATTTTAGCTATACGCCCTACTACTTTAATTATATTGCAATGTATTAAATACAATTTTTCTTAATATTGGAAATAATAAAATAAATAATTTTTATAACTGTGGGAAATTACTGTATTCAAATTAGTAATTCCCTTTATTAGGAACGGCTTGTCAGGAAACGTACAAATAAGAATAACTCGAATATCACGGTAAAGGCTTTAATACTCGATCTAAGTTATATGGATACAGTGTATAAGTAGGTCAAAGGAGACTCGCGTCAATAAGCACGTGTTATTGTATCAGCTGATCCCGAACGACTGTGTGGATATCGAACCGTCGCGACAGGAGTCATTCTGATTGCGCGGAATCATTCTCCGCGCAATCGATCCGCGCATCGCTAATTCATGCACGTCTTAAACGTTTAATAATCTTATCGTCTACATAACATAAATTTTTATTCAGTTGACGCAATTTTTTGATATCATTATTTTTGTAGGAAATTAAAACAACTACATATTTTGTACAACTTTTTTTGGTTAAAATATGTTTATATGCTTTTATTTTTAGTTGGCTCAATTTTTTTTGTAGGATGTTTTACACAATATTAAAATAATTCGTAAAATATTTTGTATGGTTTAAAATAACACTATTTGTGCAGATTAAAAAATACATATAAAATTTTTTCACAAAAACTATGGCGCGTGTACTTGGCGCATTTTTTTTTACCTTTTTTTAAAAGGTATGTTTTTAGGGTAAGATTTACATGCAACGTGCGATAATTTTTCCGTACAGACTATAAATAAATATAGTATACGACACTAAGGAAAAAAGGACTCGAGTGGAATGGATAAAGTATCATGAAAAGTGAAAGGTCCAGTTGTAAGAGAGATGGAGAGCACAAAAAGGGAAAATTTTAAATCGAGCGAACCAACATTGTTGATGATTCACGTCCCGCGTCAACAGCAGCCTCTGTGACACAGAGAAAGAGCAAATGGATCAAAGTAAAGCGAAGAACGTTTTATTCTCACGCAATCGGACGACTCATTGATCGTCGAACCGAGTACATTAAAAATCAGAAAATTTTTGGAAAAATATTGAAAGAGTGATATTTTTTCACGTATTTATATAAAACATCCAAAGTAACACAAATCTTGAGATAATTGACAATTTTACTTTCGTAACATGATTTAAAGAGTTGAAATATATTTAATATTTATTAACAATGGAGAAAAATATTATTCCACTTTTATCAACATAATTATCTCACCGAAACTATATACGCGAAATTGAAGCAACAAGAGGGAAACACACACGGTGGAAGAAAAATGTAACCACAAAAGAGAAGGGTTTTGCTGTGTGTAAAAGAGCCGTCGCTAAAAAGCGTTACGCGAAACGAGCTGAAGCAACACCTGCAAGCCGTGAAATATTACGACTATTTATTCGGTTCTTTTTAAGAATATATCCTCGACCAATGAATGTATCCAAGGTCTCGCCAAGGCTTTTCCTAGGTCTTTCCGCAATATCAATTTACTTTTTCAAGATTCTGAATTATACCGTTTCTTCTTCTTGTGCTCTTGAAGCAAGGAGTATCAATGCAACAAATGACTAAAAACGTACTATTTCGTTTATATGTGAATCACTTTCTTCTCTAGTATAAAGACTAAATAAGAAAACTTTCTTTTTCTTGATAGAACCAGATAGTTCATGCCATTTATTGACAATTTGTAGAGCCCTTAGGACTCTATTGTCTGTGAACTTAGTGCAGATAAAGACTTATGGAACTACCATTAATATCAGAAGCCGTAGATGTCTGATACAGAGCAGTATTGGATGAAGTTAACATGATATACGTATTATAAATCGATCCCATATATGTATATTATTTCTAGCACAATTATTTATCGATGAGACCAAAGCTCGTTTTAGATGATTTAAAATTTCTAATAGAATTCGAGGAAAAATTCAATTAATAATTTTACATGCCGTCTGAAATGAGTTTGTCACACGATATTCTATTCATTTTATTTAATATTAATTTAATCAGAACTGCCAATTTGCTTAAATCAATCTAATGGTTTTTTTTTCAAACGTAAAACGAAATAAATAATAATAATAAAATTAAAAACTGTACTTAGATATCTTTTACGAAAAAATTAATCTTATAGCGAAGAAAACTTAATGTAAACCATCATGTTACGATGAATCTTACTATTATGTGACGAAACAGAATTAAAATACTATATAGGCAATTTACGTCAAATCGGACAAGAAATGACCTCATATTTTTTTAAATCGATCGAAACTTTATTCACGTAAAATATACATAAAATAAGGAGATACGTATTTATTTATTTGTCCGAAATATTTTTTTTGCAGAAGTTATAAACAACAAAATTTTCGTGAAAAATGAAGACGTTGTCAACTTTAAAAATTAATATCTCTGGTTATATTCGTCGTAGAGATATTTTCGAAAATACATTTTAAAGCTAAGGACACAACCTTTTTTATAAAAATAGTTTAAGTTACAAGAAATTGTCAATGACGGGCTACGCTACTTGATCGAGCCAGTGACGTCGCGCCGTGCTCGACCAAGTAGTATAGCCCGTCGTCATTGATGCGACCAGGTTGGTCGAGCCAGGGACGCGCTACACTACTTGGTCGAGCACGGCACGGCATCACTGGCTCGATCAAGTAGCGTGGCCCGTCACTGACAATTACCTATAACTTAAACTATTTTTATAAAAAAGGTTGTGTCCTTAGCTTTAAAATATATTTTCGAAAATATCTCTACGACAAATATAACCAGAGATATTAATTTTTAAAGTTGACAATTTCTTCATTTTTCACGAAAATTTTGTTTATAACTTCTGCAAAAAAAATATTTCGAACAAATAAAAAAATACGTATCTCCTTATTTTATATATATTTTACGTGAAAAAAGTTCCGTTCAAAAAATTTTAAAAATACGAGGTCAAAAAAGGTGAAGTTTTGTCCGATTTGACGTGGAATTTCCCATATATATTTTTATAGTATCTTTTATATATAAAAGTTTTTTTTTTTTAATTATCGTTATTTGTAATTTTATTTTCAAGGTGAGGGGGCATGTTGGTGTGTCGGCGGTTGCTGCTGATCGCAGCCGCGATCGCGGCCTCGAACGAGGCTGGTTCGGCTGGTTATCACTCTCTCGGCATCTCGCCGTCGGATTACTCCGGATACCCAAGCGGATACGCGGTCTACTCCGGCGCGACGTCACCCGAGTCCTCGTCGTCGTCGAGCTCGTCGACGTCCAGCCCGACGTCGGAGCCCGTCGGCAGCAACGGCGAGTCGCTCTGCCGACAATCCGAGTTTCAATGCGGCACCAGCAGACATTGCGTCGCGCAGGACAAGTACTGCGACGGCGAGAATGACTGCGACGACAAATCCGACGAGCCGAGATATTGCACTCGTAAGTATCAGATCTGCGAGCGGACGGAGGCAAGTTTCTCGAACGAGGCGAGTTTTCTCGTCGGTGAGAATCGATATACGCCGATGTCTCTCAAAGACAGTTTTTATTTGGCGTCTAATCCAGAAAATAATAGATGGCTTCTTCCACAAGCGATCATTTCCTGGCGAAATTTAATTTGTTGCGACTGGATTCTCTTATGAAATCTGAATTTATGTGTAATTGTTGATTAATCGAAATAATTGAAATCCAAAATGAATTTTATATTCATCGTTTTTATATCCTTGAGAATCGAAAGCATCTTCTTGTAAATTTTACGTCAAAATATCTCTATCGGACACAATTAATTATTACCGATGCACCTGGAAAAAAGCTAACGATAAATCGTAATCTTAATTTGAAGTTGCCACTAATTTCAATATAGTTCAATTAATTATTATCGAATGAACAGTTAAATATCCACGGTAGACAAACACGTAATAAAGTGTATCAAAAAGTTTATCGTAAAAACCGATACGCATGTCTATAAAATAAAGCACGAAAATAATTATTATAAACAGGCAAGCGTGAGTGCGTATTTACCCCATATATTCATAATATTATGAATTACTGCATATACATGGTCTGTCCAAAAAGTATCGGGACTGATTTTTTCTAGCCAAGGGGAAGGGGTGGAGGGTGGTCTCCATGGGCAGGGACGTTGATGGAGGATGTCAGGTATACGTACGACGCGACCTGGCTCAATTGCCTCTGAGCCTTTGCAGAGTGTGGATTGCGCCCGGAGTGAGCAGTTGTTTTGTGGTGTCGTCAGGAATCAAGATGCAGCGAACGATTGAACAGCGGTATGCAATCAAGTTTCGTGTAAAACTGAAAAAATCCGGTGCAGAGACTCTTGCCATGATCCGTGAAGCCTACGGGGAGGATGCCATGTCCAAAAAGTTCTTTCACTTTTGCCACATTTTCCTCATTTCGGCTTGTTGATGGACGTCCTGCGCGTTGCTCGTCCTCGACGTCCTCCCTTCCTTCTTTAAACTTCTTGTGCCACTCGGAAACTCGTGTTTTGAATTGTTCAATCGTCCACTGTTCAATCGCTCGCTGCATCTTGATTCCTGACGACACCACAAAACAACTGCTCACTCCGGGCGCGATCCACACTCTGCAAAGGCTCAGAGGCAATTGAGCCAGGTCGCGTCGTATACCTGACATCCCCCACCAACGTCCCTGCCCATGGAGACCACCCTCCACCCCTTCCCCTTGGCTAGAAAAAATCAGTCCCGATACTTTTTGGACAGACCATGTATATTAAACCTTAAAAACCTACCTTTCTAAAAAAAAGGTAAAAAAAGGCGCCAAGTACACGCGCCATAGTTTTTGTGAAAAACTTTCATATGTATTTTTTAATTTGCATAAGTAGTGTTATTTTAAACCATAAAAAATATTTTACGAATTATTTTAATATTTTGTAAAACATCCTACAAAAATAATGATATAAAAAAATTGCGCCAACTAAAAATAAAAGCATATAAAAATATTTTAACCAAAAAAAGTTGTACAAAATATGTAGTTGTTTTAATTTCCTATTTAATACATTACAATAAAATTAAAGTAGTAGGGCGTATATCTAAAATAGTTATTTTATAATTAACTAAGTGCACAATTATAATTTACCAATAACCATATATATTCTAAAAAGTTTAATTAAAAAAAGATTTACAAGAATTTGCTCTTTAGCTGCGATATACTCTTCAATCGTTGGATAAAGCTTCCCCATGAATCTTGTTACACATTTCCATGCATTGAGAGTTTTTCTTCATCTTTCATCCAAGTTTGAGACTATGTAATAATTATATATAAATTTTTAATCTGTTTCTTTGTCATTGGTAATAAAAGAAAGTCTTCCTATATCAACTATTATGAATATGTTATCTACCGATCTCATTTGCTGAATCTACAAATAGCAAAGAATAATATTATTATATCATCATCGTCACATATCAGCTTTCTAGTAAACATATAATAAAAAATAAATAAATTAAAAACAATTAATATAAAGTGGGAGTTCATACATTCCGGTAATAAATAAATAATATAAAGTGGGAGTTCACACATTCCGATAATATTAAAAATGATAAACGACTCACGCTCACACACACACACACACACACACACACACACATTGTGATTACTAATTACCATAAGCATACATACCTAATAACACTTAACATTGTTTTTCTTTATATTATGTATTACGGAGTTGCACTCTTGCACATTTAACCTAAAAAATCGATAATGTTAATATGGATATATGGATGGATCACGAAGCACCACTAGCGCTATCTTATGTCGCATGCTCCAACTGTACATTTTTCGCGCATGTGCATTA
Source organism: Lasius platythorax (assembly GCA_963971435.1). Classification (NCBI taxonomy): domain Eukaryota; kingdom Metazoa; phylum Arthropoda; class Insecta; order Hymenoptera; family Formicidae; genus Lasius; species Lasius platythorax. The sequence goes on along the minus strand of CAXASD010000100.1, from coordinate 41,159 downwards.
ATAAGAATGATGATGATGATGATGACGACGACGTGGACGTTTCTTAAACGAAAATTTCCACATTTCGACTTTGCGTCGTAATAAAATGCTTAAATAGAATATGTAGAACAAAAATAAGGACACTTTCCTTATATAATTTAAACTCAAACTATCGATTAAGCCTAGTAAAAACTCAATCCGTTCAGCGGTTATTGAGGTCTCATAATATCAAGTACTCTCAAAAATCCGACTCGCGTATAGATACACGGAGTGCCTTGAAGTTGCTGCGCGGTACTTGGCGCGAGACACTACCGTGTCTCTTGATCAGGAACAAAGTTTTCGCTCACCCGAGCGAATAATGTTTCAAGCCAGTAATTATTTAGCTGCATTATCATTTTAGTTCCATTCGTATAAAAATCAAATCTGTATCGCGTTATAAAATTCTATCGTGGAATATATTATTAGTCCCATGTTTGTCTCGACATACGGCTTTTGTCATAGCGCACACTGTCAAATAATTTTTATTCAATAATTTATAACGAGATAAATAAATTATCCGTTTGTTATTGATATAATACTAATTACCTGCATACGAAATTTAATCGATTTGTGAAGCTCAAATATAATTATGTTATACAAATATCGCATTTTCGTTCTTTTAAATTTTTAATTTGCGATAATATATGAGCGACACAAATAAAAGACTTGTGTTTTTACTTTATTATATGTTCGAGCTGTTGACTATTCTCATCTAAACACTTATTAATTCTTTTTACAAAATTTTGTCTAACTCTAAACAACATTTTTGAGGTTTAAATACTTATAACTTTTGATAGATGCATCTTTCAAACAAATGTTCCAGATAAAATTTACTTATTTTTTTCCGTAGAATCCAAATATGTAATATTTTATAGGAGGTTCCACTTAAAATTATGAAGTTGCCCTCCCCCCACTCCTTTGAAGGCGGAACGACTTTATGTTTACGCAGTTAGAAAGGTCCTTCGAATATATGAAACTTTCTCATGAACAACTTTTTGATTCGACAAATATTTTTAGAGTTATTGGCTTATAATACTTTACGTGGGCCACCCTGTAGCTTTTAACAGAAGCATTTTACAAACAAATATTCCAGATAAAATTTATTTGTTTTTTCCCGTAGAATTCAAATATGTAACATTTAATAGGAGGTTCCATTTAAAATTATAAAGTTACTCCCCGCCCCTCTTGAAGGAGGAGCGGGAGCAACTTTGTTTACGTAGTTAGAAAGGCCCCTCGAATACATGAAACTTTTTCATAAACAACTTTTTGATTAAACAAATATTTTTAGAGTTACTGGCTTGTAACACTTTATGTGGGCCACCCTGTATACAGGGTGCGCCAAAAGTCTGGATACACCTAAATAACTTTTGTAAAAACGAAAATATCAAAAAACGGAAAAACACGTATTTTGATTTTTCAAAAAAGCTACCCTATGACATGGATACCGATTATCCCCCACCTCCTGGTACGCGGGGGTAAAAGGGGGGTTGAAAATTTTAAATTGCACCAAGGGTCGAGTGGGGGCTCATTTGAAAGGTCTTCGAATAACAAACACACCCTTAAAATTTTAAGTCGTTACGACCCCCCCCAACCAAAATGGCGGCCGTTCTATTTCGAAATTTCATGCACTTAGCGTTATCCAGGATCAACTGCGTGGAAGTGTCATGAATTTGATCCCTTTTGTGTGTGCGTGTGTGTGTGGGGGGGGGGTGTGTTAATAAAGTATTGAGTATGCGTTTATAATAAATGTTCGAACTGTTGACCTTGTACAGTTTGACAGTGAGCTAATCGTTGTCGATCGGCCCGAAACTCAATATTAAATAAATTACGGACATCTCTGAAAGACCGTTCCCGATCTCCGTATCCCCACATCATGAAAATAACTATACGTTCTCTTTCTATAAGCGCCATTTCAATTAAATCAATGAATTGTAATATCGAAGAGATTGATAAATTCTTCATTCGCAGTCTTTAGCAATCTTAAGCCTATTCGACATTTGTCGATCCTTAACGCTTAAAAAAATTCAATTGTAATGTGTGTAGGAATGGACGATTGCTTTCATTGCAAATTGTTGCAGCAAATTGATATAGCAATTTTTTGCATCATAATGTCACATAATAAATTCGTTTTTGATCATTGGATAGAATTTTGTTTAGAAGTTTTTAAGCGTTAAGGATCGACAAATGTCGAATAGGCTTAAGATTGCTAAAGACTGCGAATGAAGAATTTATCAATCTCTTCGATATTACAATTCATTGATTTAATTGAAATGGCGCTTACAGAAAGAGAACGTATAGTTATTTTGATGATGCGGGGATACGGAGATCGGGAACGGTCTTTCAGAGATGTCCGTAATTTATTTAATATTGAGTTTCGGGCCGATTGACAACAGATTTCTGCAGCCACTGTTCAGAAAACATGTCAGCGTTTTCGAGATACAGGAAGCGTTAAAGATCGGCCGAGATCGGGTAGACCTAAGACCGCAACGAACGAGGACTCTTCAATAGAGATATTACAATCATTCATAGAAGACCCTAACCTTTCTACCCGAAAAGCCTCACAGGCACATGATACTAGCGAGACATCCATTCGTCGTGTTCTCAAAAATGCAAAATTTCACCCATATAAAATTAATCTTGTTCAGGAATTAGTTGCACATGATTTTGATCGTCGGGTAGAATTTTGTGAAATTATGATGCAGAAAATTGATGAACATCCCGAATTTATAAATAAGATTGTTTTTTCAGACGAGGCCACATTTTTATTAGACGGTGCAGTAAATAGGCATAACTGTCGATATTGAAGTGATATTAATCCGCATTGGATGAGAGAAACAAATTCCCAATATCCACAAAAACTAAATGTATGGGCGGGAATAGTTGGAACGCACGTAATAGGGCCATTCTTCATCGATGGAACTCTAACGGCTGAAAAGTATTTAACTATGCTTCGAGATGACATTGTTCCTAGCATTCGCAATATCTTCGGTCAAGATTTTGATTCAGTTTGGTTTCAGCAGGATGGTGCCCCTCCACATTTTGGACTACAAGTGCGAAATTTTTTAAACGACAATTTTACTGAAAGATGGATAGGAAGGAGGGGAGCAATCGAGTGGCCACCTCGATCACCCGATTTAACCGCTTTGGATTTTTTCTTTTGGGGTTACTTAAAAGACCGAGTTTACAAAACAAAACCTCGAAATTTGGATGATTTGCGACACCGAATTACTACTGAAGTGGCATTAATTACGATTGATATGTTGGAAAACGTTAGTAGCAATTTCTATCAACGATTAGCTCACTGTCAAACTGTACAAGGTCAACAGTTCGAACATTTATTATAAACGCATACTCAATACTTTATTAACACACACACCACACCACACCCCCCCCCCACACACACACACACGCACACACAAAAGGGATCAAATTCATGACACTTCCACGCAGTTGATCCTGGATAACGCTAAGTGCATGAAATTTCGAAATTTGAACAGCCGCCATTTTGGTTGGGGGGTCGTAACGACTTAAAATTTTAAGGGTGTGTTTGTTATTCGAAGACCTTTCAAATGAGCCCCCACTCGACCCTTGGTGCAATTTAAAATTTTCAACCCCCCTTTTACCCTCGCGTACCAGGAGGTGGGGGATGATCGGTATCCATGTCATAGGGTAGCTTTTTTGAAAAATCAAAATACGTGTTTTTCCGTTTTTTGATATTTTCGTTTTTACAAAAGTTATTTAGGTGTATCCAGACTTTTGGCGCACCCTGTATATATAAAAAAATATATATATACAGGGTGTCCTAAAACTACCATACTTCTTTTTAATGGCAAATTCCTGAGGTTATTTGGAGACGATTTTTTCTCAACGAAAATGTCGAGAAAGATCATCATTTTTTGCAAGCTCCCAATTTTTGCTATGATATATCTTTGTAACTGAGCTTTAAATTAAAATTCTACTAAATTAAACTCGACCTGAAATTAACTGAAGAATATAGTTTTGTTAATATTTTAATTCCATGAAGCTTAGTTTGCAAAAAGCCCTTCATTTTCAAACACTTATAACTTGAAAATTATTGGTGCCTCGACATTTTCGTTGAGGAAAAATCGTCTCCAAATAACCTCAGGAATCTCCAATTAAAAGGAAGTACGGTAGTTTTAGGACACCCTGTATATATATTAGAGATAGTTTTACATTATTATATTCAGATATTACATAAGAAATATATGTATACAGGGTGAGGAAAAAAGGTCGGAACTCCGGAATATCTCGAAAAATATGCATTTTCGTGAAAAATGTTTCGGACAAAAGTTGTAGGGCTTTAAGTTACGTATTACATAGTAGTATTAGTATGACTTTGAATAGCACCGTCAAGGTCACATAAAAATCACTTTGAATTTTTTAAATGGAACCCCCTATTTTTCATTACATATTCTTGTAGCTTACTTCGAGAGCTTTCCAGAACACTATAATTAAATTATTTTTCATTAAGTACTTTTCGAGTTATAAGGCTTGAAGTTTACAGTATTTTGACAAAATACAAAATATCGTGTAATTAATAGCAACTATGTGTTTCCTTTACACCAATTGATTGGTCTTATTATTTTATGCATAAAAGTATTAAGGTAAGATTACCGAAAATTGAATGTTTTACACGATATTTTGTATTTTATGTCAAAATACTGTAAACTTCAAGCTTTATAAATCGAAAAATACTTAATGAAAAATAATTTGATTATAGTGTTTTGGAAAGCTCTCGAGGTAAGCTACAAGAATATGTAATGAAAAATAGGGGGTTCCGTTTAAAAAATTCAAAGTGATTTTTATATGACTTTGACGGTGCTATTCAAGGTCATACTAATATTACTATGTAATGCATAACTTAAAGCCCTGTAACTTTTGTTTAAAACATTTTTCACAAAAATGCATATTTGTCGAGATATTCCGGGGTTCCGACCTTTTCTCCTCACCCTGTATGTACATGTTACGAAATAGAAAAACAGTTTTGACGAATAATCTTATTCAATATATTTAATTTGTTCCTTCTATAATATATTGGATATGTACGATTGATGCATTTACACAATATTTCAATTTTGCTTACATTAAGAATTCACTATGCACGTATTTTACATATATAACTTCAAACTAATCTGTGTCAATTAAATTTTCTTTCTAGATTTGGTTAGTTTTTGATATCACACTTCATTGCATTAAAAATAAAAAAAAATATTTATATTTACAATCTTAATACGTAAGAAAATAAAAGAAATGTAAAGAAGTATAGAAAATATATTTAAAATTATATTACAGCCTAATATCATAGACAATTCTTTAAAAGGAGAAAATAATTCATTAAATAACTTTTTGATGCATATGCAACTCTAACTGTCAAACGTTTAAACTAAAGGATGCGACAAATATTGTCCCGCTGTAGTTAATGCAATAAATAACTTGACAAGTTGAATTTGCTTGTAGATATTTGATCAACGTTTAGTATTAGTTTCAATATCGAGATAGCAGCATTGCAACATAGATTTACCGATGTAAACGTAATTACAAACGTATCGTAATAAGATAAGTAAGTTTAAAACATAAAATGTTATAATATTATTCGTATTATCGATGATAAATAGAGCAATTTTTTCGTGGTAAAAGATAAACAAAATTTATCTTGATACTATATAATTATAATTTATAATTATAAATAATAGTATAATATCCGCGTTTTTTATCATTTGATCGTTTTTCTACTTAAACATTTTTAAAAACTATGAAAGATGATTCATTACGTGTGTGTCTTACCATCTTTGGTACAATCAAATGTACTATCCGCATTATTTTGCATTGGGTTTCATCGAGGAAAATACACTAATTATTGATTTATGTATCAGTAATTTTATAATTTTACCATAAAATTCATTATAATCGATCATAAGATAGAGTCTTCAAAAGTAACATTCAAAGATATAAACTCATAATTTACACACACGCACACATGCACACGCACACACACGAACTCGATGTATTACAAAGAGTCTAACGAGGGACACGGAGACATATTGCTCCATTCATTATTCTATTCGAATCATTCAGCTTGTAACATTGATAGCTGTTGATCACTAGTGGAGAATCGCGTGAAAGCAGAGCGAGTACATATATCTAAAAGAGGAAATTATTATGTTAAGAACGTTAAAAATATTATGTATTTTACTAAAAGTGTTAATGCTAACAGCCATCGCGGTCTCGGAGAATCTGAGGAATCTTGAAGCTTCGGTGAGTCTCTAGAAAAAGTATTTTCATGTACTTTGATAATCTAAACTGATCTAAACTTTATGCACATAAAAGATATTTCTCATAAAGAAATTTGAATGTCATATTTTGCAGATAACGAATTACTTGTATAATTAAAACTGTACAATACATAACGAAAAAGTTTTGTTGCTATAAAAAATATATATATATAATTATTCTAATTTTGCGTCACATATTAAAAAATCGATATTATATAGTACAAAATTAAACTTAATTGACGGTTTTATCTTAAAACTTAAATGTAACACGTGTTATCATAATTATTGTATTTAAGAATAAGAATTTTAACATTAATGATTCCGTTGGTTCCGTTTATTCTCAGCAACATTGATAAAAACATATGTGACTTTTTGCTTATTTATATGATTGTTCTCTAATTTCTAAAACATCTTAATTCCTATAATGACAAATTAAAAAAGCTCTAATATAATAATACAATGCAGATACAAAGAGGGCTAATGAGAGCTATGCACGGATATTAGGCGCATTTCGGTTATTAGTACTGTCTTGTATGTCGCTGAGGTCAGGACATACAAAAAACGTCTAAATTTTTTAATCATTCCGCTGAAGATGATACAAAGAAGGGACCGAAACGTTCGATATAATTAGAATAGAATTTAAGAAACAAGTTCGTTGTGTCTAATATCCGCGCATAGCTCTCAATAGCCCTCTTCCTACCTACATCTTAATTTCTTTAAATATTTATATTTATTAATTTTGGTATAAAACTTAAATTACAGTAAATTATTTTATACTGGGTTATTAAAAATGATTCATCCGATGTCAAATGACTATATTTTTGAAGTTTACAAATACATAGTGATTAGTGATACATCAATCAAAAGAAAAACTATCCAAGTTTTGTCTCTCACTTTATAAGTGCTTGATATGTAACTTTCCTTAGTTACACGAACAATGTCGCGTCGGGACGATAATCAAATTCTTGCCATATTCTAGCTCTAGCATATCTGTTGTCACAGCTGTAACAATGCGATTTTTGAGCTCAACCAGGTTTGTGGGCAACAGTGGCACGTACATAGAAGAAAAAGTGATACCTCATGATTTGGTCCTCTATAGCTGGCCCCCTAGGTTACCGGATCTTACGCTATGCGATTTCTTCTTTTGGGGATACATAAGGATGCTGTGTATGTACGTGCCACCGTTACTGTGTACATACTGTGATGCTGTGTACGAACTACAACTCTGAATGAGCTCAAAAATCGCATTGTTACAACTGTGGAGACAGTGATAACGGATATGCTAGAGCTAGTATGGAAGGAATTTGATTATCATCTCAACGTTGCTCGTGTAACTAAGGGAAGTTACATCGAGCACTTATAAGGGGTGAGAGACAAAACATGGACAGTTTTTCTTTTAATTGATTGTTTTTCTTTTAATTGAATCACTAATCACTATGTATTTGTAGAGGAAAGGAGGCAAATTTGGAATACTGTTGGTAATTTGGAATACCGAAGTATAAAAAAAACTAGTGACGCCAAATAGTTTGAATCACCGCATACAAATAGAGTAGCGACCCACGAACTAATGATATTTGCGGTATGGATCGCCATGTTGACAGTATTGTTTTAAATTAGACGAAAATAAAACTAGACATTCGCAAGATTTTTTAAGTGAGTCTACAATCCGTTTCCACCATGGTTAAAATTTATCAAATATTTGTTGAAATTCGTTTAAATTGTTCCTTGACATGTTAATTTTATGAATTTCTACTGATTTTGCAATGATTTTCGATTTGTGACACGTGATTTAAAAATTGAGATTAACCATGATATGTTGTTAATTTGGAATACTATATATAAAGTTACTTTGGAATATTCCAAATCATATGTGATGACGTGAGGGGAGAACAATGAGTGCAATGCTTCATATGTGAGATATGGGTACACAGCAAATGCGCTGGCTATGACTCCGAAACTTATATGTGTGATTATTGTTAATAGATGAATCATAAGTACCTAGTAGTTTATAAGAGAAGATTATATAAGACGAAGAAGAAAGATTTATATAAATTTATAAGAGAACAATAGTTTATAAAAGAAGAGATGATTATATAAGACAAAGAAGAACGATTTAGAAAATGTGAATGTAATTCGAAGTACCCTATTCCAAATTACCAGCACATTAACTAAATCACCCTTTTTTGTCATTTTTTAATTAAGCCAAAGTTTCAGGCACTTTTTGTTTTCAAATTCTGTTCATTATTTTTTGATTGATAATATATTAGTTGTCCTACGTTTAGAAGTGGTGTTCATTATTCAGCTCCTCACACATAATTTTTTATAATTTTTTTTCAAACTGGTATTCCAAATTTGTTATAGTAATTTGAAATCGGATGAATCATTCTGAATATCCCTGTATTTAACAAAATCAATATAGAAAATCAGAATTTTAGAGTTAAAATAAGTTGCATGCGTGACGAAACGGCTACTAAGTGTCAAAGTAGGAGATTGGTACAATGAACATCGGTATAATAAATTGCTCTCAATGAACTATTCTCAAGGTCAAGTATGCACAGTAGCTATCACTCGCTGTATGTGCGAATTGATACGCTATTTATTACTCAATGCATATGCATACGTTAACATATTATGTACATATTTTTATCGGGATACAAGTTGAATGTTTATACCATCGTGTACTCCAAACTGTATTTTCGTTCACAAATATAACAATACAAAAAGAAATTTAACAAGATTTTTTAGTATAGGAATTTGTAAATTTCTAAGACTAGGAAGAAAATGATAATAATAATATATTTATTATCGAAATATAAACATTGTTTAAACTAACAACTAAGATTTTAAACTTTCAATGTAAAATACATATTTAAATTTCAACAAGCTAGAAAGAGCCAGACGCGGATGTTAGTGCGTCAGTTTCAAGGAAGAATTAATTTTTCATTGAAACAGATTAGCTGTGCACAGGGCACAAATTTTCTTTAGTATGATACCAAGAAATAAAATAAATCTCGTTGAAATTTAAAATTGTTAAAACTATCAGTGATAACAAACGCACTCGTGAGAAAGGAAATCCAGTTAAAATAGAGATGCTTACTTGAAGAAATTAACTAATTAATCTAAAAATATACTAATTAATATAAACACCGAATTATATGATAAAATTGTTTCAACAATCGAAAAGATCCAGATTTTCCATGACTTATTTGTTAAAAGAGACAGTATAAATTCGTATTAGCTTTTATTAATCCATTCTTGCGTCTATTCTGTAATTTTCTCTTTGACACAAGAAAAATATTTGATATACAGGAAAATATTTTGATCAGAAAAACAATGACAAAAGATTTTTAGAAAAAATGGTATTTGCACAGTATTTAATACATTACACAGTAATGCATCTACATGTTCCTAGTTACGAATTATAAATGTAGAATATAAATTAGAATATTGAGTAGATATTAGAGAAATAAGAAATTTTATAATAATTTTACTTATTTTTATACATATCATATATATATGTTTGAAATTCAAACGTGATTTCCAATATTATCGATTAACCGAGCTTCGCATTCCGGGCAGACACATAAGCTCGGTAGCGAGTCGCGATCACGCGCCGAGAGACGCGTCGCGCGCTTTTTCTTTTCGTCAGAGCGCCGAGCCTCGCGAGGACGGCACGTGTTCGACACGCGAGCAATTACCAGCTCTATAGTCCGAAAAGAAAACACGAGGATCGCGCCGCATTCCGCGATATATATATATATATGAATAAGAGGGAGTCTTCCGGATTCCAAGGCGCGGCAACCGAAGAAGTTAGTCTCAACGTAACGCTCGAAACGTGAGATTCATCTGATCGGTTGGCGTGTGGCCGTTGATTCTTTTCAGTCTTTCGATCATTCTCTCGTGTCGTTCTTTGCTCGTGTCGTCGCTTCTCTCGTCGTGTTAAGCTTGTGTCGTTCGTTTCGTGGATCATCGGGTTCCTGCCATTAACCGATGAATTCTTTCTCTTGAGCGATCGCGTCGTGATCGCTGCGACACAAGTGACTTTCAGTTTGCGGACTCGCCGTCTCGCTTTGTAGCACGCGGGCGAGTGCGTTATTATCGTATACGACAGTGTAATGTATTCGTGCAACATAAGCAGCGATTTATCAAAGAATTAATATAGTTATTCATGTTAATTTTTGTTCCGTTCGCGAGCTGATAATCGTATCCCCTTCGCGACCGTCCTCGGCCTCGCGCGCAAGATCTCCGTCGGCCGCGATCAAGATCTCCGATCTTCAAGATATCCGACTCGCTTAAAGGCCGCATTCTAAGAGACGGATCAGAAGATCTCCGTTTGCTTGACTGATACGGATCGTCGCTCGCGCCAGCTTGTGAATAGTCTAAAATAAATGTTTCTCACAGACGACACGACAGTTCAAATTTTTCTCCCTTCACTGATTCTTTAGCGGATCTTCGGGTTCGCGCAACCCACCGTCTTCGCGCTCAAATCTGAGCGGATTCCGGCATTCTTACATTCGTTGGGGCCGATCTCCTCGATATCGATCCCCACGCGAACAATATAACTAAAAATATCGAAAACAGCCACTTATTTGAACAACTGATAATTACTTGATCCGTTTTGATTTTTCAATGTCAGTAGGCGAAACATATTGTGCAAAAATTTTGTAATTATGTCTTTTCTGCTGCATATATTAATAGAATAGCATATAGCAATAGAACATTATATATAAACATAAAATATATGGTAAGTGAATTATTGACTATAAAAATTAATTTCTTATTAATTGCGTCCACAGTTGCGTCTTGTGTCTCGTAGCTCGCGGTACCTCGTTCGACAAGTGTTGTAACCAATACTACCATGGTTCTTTATTTCTACATTCACTTGAGTTGTCCTTCACGGCTGGAACCGAAACAAGACAGTATGTGTTTAGCTCGAGTCGGATGAGTTACTGTGCGCCCTCGCCAAGCGCATTTTTATAATCTCTAAATACTGAAGATGGTCCCAACCATAGGACCGAAACGTTCACCACAATAAAGAAAATTTAAAGATATTTATTTTAACTTTTATTCGCGTACTAATTATAGCGCTAGACTCATAATTAGCCCGTTTTTTCTTTACCGTTATTTAAAACATTAGAGCCTTTATTTTATCATTAATTTCTTATTTGTTTCAATAAGGATAATGTCAAACATTACATATAATATTTCTTTTAAAGCATTTTGAAAAAACTTTTTAAATACATAGTATGTTGAATTAGAATATCAAGTGGATATTTTAATTTATTTCTACATTTATAATTTACAATTAGAAACATGTAGATATACTACTGTGTACTGTATGTATAAAATATTGTGTAAACCACTTTCTCTCTAGAAATTTTTTCTTATTGTGTTTTTGATCGAAATATCTTCTTGCATATCAAACATTTCTCTTATGTCAAAGAGAAAATTACAGAATGGACGCAAGAATGGATTAATAAAGACTAATAAGAATTTATAACTGTCTCTCTTAGCAAATAAGTCATGGAAAGCCTGGATCTCTTCGATTATTGTAATACATTTTTGTCTAATAATTCGGTTTTTATATTAATTTTAGATTAATTAGTTAATTTCTTCTCAAAGAAACAAGAAATTTTATAATAATTTTACTTATTTCTATACATGTAATTTATATAACTAAAAATGTCGAAAATAGCCACCTACTTGAACAACTGATAGTTACTTGATCCTTTTTGATTTTTCAGTGTCAGTAGGCGAAACATATTGCGCTAAAATTTTGTAATTATGTCTTTTCTGCTGCATATGTTACTAGAATAACATATAGTAATAGAACTTGTATATGTATATGTATAAACATAAAATATATGGTAAGCGAATTATTGACTTTAAAAATTAATTTCTTATTTTTTTCAATAAAGATAATGTCAAATATTTTATATAATATTTATTTTAAAACATTTTGAAAAAAAAACTTGTTAAATACATATGTTGAATACACAGTAACGCAAATGTGAGTAGACGGATCGATGTAAGTGTAGCAAAACAATCCACGATATTAGCTGAATTATTTACAAGCTTAACGCAATCCATTTCTAAAAAAAGCTTCAAGTTACTTTGAATCGTTAAGAATAGGCATCTATCGCATATTTATTATTCGCTATTTGCAACTCTGCTTTTATTATTTCAACGACTTATATTCATCATATCATCTATGAAATAAGTTTTTATATAATCGCACATGTATTTTACATCAGGCGATTCAATGGGATATCACACTTACAAGTTATACAATGTATATTTATCAACAGGTTATCCCATCCCTCAAGATCATCAATATTAGTGACTACATGTCATCAAGCATCGAATATTTCCAGAATTATTCTGACATCGTGACTGTGAAAAATGAAGTCGGTAAGAGTTCATTTGCAGACATGTCTACAATTCCAGAATCTACTGATAAATTGCAGGAAAATGTATATATAAAACGTTATCAAAATAAAATCGTATCACAAAAAATTATGAAAATAATATATCTTTACAAATTTAAAAAAATGAAAATAAAGTGTAAAGAAATATCTCTCAACAAGAAGACGAATATAAATATTATATTCGAGAAAAGAGAGAAAAAGAGTGAGGAGTGCAGAAACTGTACATACATGAAACAGTATAAGATAAAATCAATTTCATTCTTTTGCTAGCTACAACGTTTCTAAGTCGCAATATTTATATATGCAGTCGCAATACCTATATATGCTTATATTTCTAAATTATTAATCAATAATAGAAAATTTCGAGAAATAATAAACGCTCTGTAACCTTTCAAAGATTTCTATTCATTATAAGATATTTATTTTTGTTCAAAATCGCTAAAAGATTTCTATTTTATTATAAAATATTCGTTTTGCTCAGTAAAAGTAATTATGTCTCTAAGTCTCAAAAACACAAAGACGTTATTTTATATTATTTGATTATTTTAATAATTAATACTCGCTACGTTAATTTATAATTATGTTAATTTGTATGGTAATACTTAAGGAGAGCTCCCTCCTCTCCGATTTTGTTTAAACTTGACAATATTGTGTATTTTCGTGCGTAAAACACGAATCTGTTAGTTAAAATCGTCGCTCTTATAAAAAAAAAGTTACGAATGGTTAAAAAGTGACAGTTGTGCGGTTAGGAAATCTGTCATACAGACGAAATGCATCGACACGAGTATGCTTTGTGATCACATGCGCACGCGTTTTCGTTACTTTTCGGTAAAGTGCACGAAATTTAAACGCAACAAATCTGAAAATTATAAACCCATGTGGAATCCCAGTTTGCGTTGCAAAGTACACGCACAGACTGCACCCCCCACACCCCCCCGCTCCCCCCCCCGTCCCCACACCCCGTTACAAACCCATGTGGAATCCCACTTTGTATTGTAAAGTACAAAGTGGAATTCCACATGGGTTTGTAACAGGGCGTGGGGGCGTGGGGACGGGGGAGGAGGGCGGGGGAGGGGGTGGGGGGTGCAGTCTGTGCGTGTACTTTGCAACGCAAACTGGGATTCCACATGGGTTTATAATTTTCACATTTAAAGAATAATTAAAGAACAATTAATTAGTTTCTTAATCGAGCATCATTTAATAAATAAAGAAATACAGTGTTCAAAATGTAATGAGAAAGTAAATATTAACACAAGTAATCTTACATTTCGATGCCGGAAAGTATATAATGAAAAAAATAAGCATAAGAAATATGTAAAAAAACAATGTATCTTTCAAACGAGTGCAAAATGTAATACATGGTTTAACAAATGTAAATTAAAATATGCTTAAATTATGTTGCAGCAGATGTTGATGCCTCCGAGACATCTTCTTCATGGAAGGTTTTCGGTGGATACAATTCCGCAATTGCACAGAAAAAACTGCTTATGCGTTCTTCATATTTATGAACGCGTTTGAAGAGATATTCAGATAAATATCCCACTAGGTGCGAAGTGCGCGTTCCATACCGTGGGATATTAGCTCTTACTTCTCTCCAAACACGTTCAATATGTTGAGTGTGGGCTCCTAAAAAGTTAAAAAACTGTCAATACTTTTATATAACATTCCTTTATTTTTTGATCTTAAATATATTATAGCCAAAAATTTGTAAGACACTATATACTTAAAATATATGTACTTACCGGTACTTGGGTCGACGAAATTCATAGAATGATTAACTGTCAGATGTTAGAAGCCTTCATTGTTTAAACAATTGTAAGACTTCCAACAATCTGACATTATTGTCGTCCCAGGTAGGATCCACTTTTTAATGATTTGAAGCAACGTTTTTTCTGTGCGATCTGAAACCGCTACAAGAAATATTTTTTTGGAATCGCGTTCGTATCCACCAAAGATCCATTTCCCTTCAATTATACGGTAGTATTTCCTTTTGCCGATTTTTGCTTCGTCGATTTCGACGATTTTATTTGGGCCTCTAAGTTTCGTTGAATTTTCTTCGGCCCAAAATATGCAAACCTATATCATTTTTTACATCATTAATTTATAATAAATATATATTTATCATATTTATATTTAATGTATTATGTATCATATTATACTTACTTCTCGGCAAAAGGAAATCCAATCAACAATCGAAGGCTCGGAAAGTTGCAGCTCTGTGCACAAAAATTGATGTCTCGGAGGCCGTAACATAATAAAGTATGCAGTTAATCTGCATACCGTTTTCAAACTTAATTTAGAATTGGCAAACCATGTATCACATTTTGCACTCGTTTGAAAGGTACATTGTTTTTTTACATATTTCTTATGCTTATTTTTTTCATGATATACTTTCCGGCATCGAAATATAAGATTACTTGTGTTAATATTTACTTTCTCATTACACTTTGGACACTGTATTTCTTTATTTATTAAGTGATGCTCGATTAAGAAACTAATTAATTGTTCTCTATTGTGAGTCACAGCCAAGAAGTCATGCAGCTGCATTTTGATAGTTACTGATACAATGGCTGATACAGTGGCTTGATTGTTTATAAAATAAAAGAGAATCATTTCAAATTATGTTACTTTTTTAACTTACCAATGAGACAGCTATCACGTGACCTTCTATGTCCATCTATTTCGTCGGTATGACAGATTTCCTAACCGCACAACTGTCACTTTTTAACCATTCGTAACTTTTTTTCTATTTAAGAGCGACGAATTTAACTAACAGATTCGTGTTTTACGCACGAAAATACACAATATTGTCAAGTTTAAACAAAATCGGAGAGAAGGGAGCTCTCCTTAAGTATTACCATTTCTAGAAAGATTGACTTATACATACATATATACTCGATTTTTGTATATAATTAAGATTGTATATAATTATCATATAACTATGATTTTT
>CAXASD010000100.1:0-25270 GCA_963971435.1 Lasius platythorax | reverse complement strand
CATATAACTATGATTTTTAAAGCACTCCAGGAAGGCACCACACCATCTACGGAAGGCATTCCAAGTGAACCAACATTTCCCAGGGCATTCGTGGAATTCGGTAATAGTTTAAACAAGAAAGACATTTTTGTGACATTCAGGTAAATAATCTAAATTCTTAGCTCATATTCCTTCATTCTTTTAAGTTTAACGGCATATATATATATATATATATATATATATATATATATATATATGAGCTCTCTAACTTTGTAAGAAATTCGCTAAGAATAAAAGGACTAAGATATCTTCTTTTCTTGACAGATGGAACGAACCTGAATTTACAAATGGAGTGATACAAAAATACAGGATCCAGTATTGGTTTATCAAGAATCTGAATCAAACGATTCAAAGCAACGTCAATATTATCCCAAATATGTTATTGCAATACAAGGTGTATGATTTAAAACCTAATACAATGTACTACTTCAAAGTACAAGCACATAACGAAGTTGGTGCTGGCCCTTATACGAAGTTCATCAACGTGTCGACCACGAACGAGAATCCGGTACCTCTATTACTCGACATTTCAGATAATGATCTGCGTATATGGGATATCGATTTACAGATCTATTTTGAACTTAATGTAAACGATAACTATATAGATATCGTTTACTCAGCATTGGAACATAAGTTTTATGGGATCACTCATTCAAATAAGCTAATTACATGGGACTTCAATACAAACGCAATAACAACGAAGCCAAATTTCACAAAAATATTATACCTCGACAATTTTGCGAACAGTCTCGGCATCGATTGGGTAGCAAGAAATCTCTATTGGATGGCCAATAGGAACATACAGAGACTAGACTTGACATTATTTCAAATGGGAGAAGTCAAATACGATAATATCCTAAAAATTAGTGATGAAAATATATTTGGATTAAATGTACTGCCGTCTAAAGGGTACATTTAATTTCATCCATCTTAAAAAATTAACAACTTTGTATTTTTTAATTGATTTGTATTGTTTTATAAGTTTTCAATAACTTAGTATAACTCCTTTACTAAAGATCATAAGTCAGAATCATAAATTGAAACAAAATTGTAAAAAAATTATATATAATCACAAGTATTATTTTCTGACATACAGTTATAATAATGTGTTATAAGTAGAGAATAATACGCATATTTTTCAGATATTTGTATTGGTTTCATGGTACGTATTTCAACTTCACTGATCTTATACTAATGCATTCGGATTTCAATGGAAAAAACATGAAATCTGTATTAAAATACGGAGACAATGAATGCTTCTATCCATACCAAACCTCACATTTTCAACTAATGGATGTTCACATTGACATGAATATTAACGAGTCACTAATTTATTGGAGAAATAGTGATTATGACTTAATCGCAACGGACATTCATAATTGCAACAGTAAATTGATTTTTAGCATTGGAAAGGTACTATTTTTCACTCATATCATGTTTGACAGGACAAACATTTACTTGTGCAATTCCTACGAAGATCACACCTATATTTTTGAAAAAAAGTATGCTCCTCTTGAAAACAAAGAAAACATATTTAAACATGTCCAAAAAATACCTAACCCTTCGATAGATATCCCACAAAATTTCATATTTCTTGATAAATCTTTACAACCATATCCCTCGACGAGATGTCTGATACCTAACATGAAAGATTATCATGTTGAAGAAGATACGATAACTGCGAACAGTATCGCCGTGAGCCTTCCGGAGCCGATTCCCAATGACGGATGCGAAAAGTACAATTTAGCCACTACTATATATAACATCTCTGTGAATTATTTGACATGCTTGGACAATGACCTTAAAAAGTCCGAAGAATTCAATGTGCAGACGTATGAACGGCATTACGAATTCCAGAATTTAACGCCGTTCACAGAATATACGCTTAAGCTAGCACTGAGCAATTTTTACTTCGACAAGTTATCGATAGGCTTGCAATTCGGCGCGGATGTTAAACTGACAACTACGGGCAAGCTCAACGCACCAGGAGATATGACAGTTCAAGTTCTAATGCCTACTCTGGCGGCAGTCTATTGGATGCCACCCAAGAAAGTAAATTGCGTAGCAGTGAAATACGAGGTGCATTGGATGCAATTACTAAATAGCACGCAAGAAATAATTCAAAAGCACATAAATCCTATCGATAAGCCTGAACGTACGTTAGATGGAAAGTTTTTTACGATAATTCAGTCGCTGCTGCCAAAACAGAAATTCAAGATATACGTGAGTGTGTATCCAACCAACTTCAGCAATTTCTACACTGACAGTTTACACAAAACAGTCTACATGTCGGAACCGAATAATTTAATCTTGAGTGGGGTCAGTACAAACGGCATGAATATCTCGTGGATTCCTAGTACCAATCTGACGATCCATACTGGATTACATTACATACTGGAATACAAAAATGATACGATGCGGGAGTGGCAAATCGCGAATAACACTGAGAAGAATAATGACAAAGTATTATATTATATAGATAATTTAATGCCGCGAACTAAATACAAATTCCGTTTGATCCTGAGATATCACGAGTACATAAAAGACTTTATATGGACGCCTGATGGAGAAAAATTTACTTTTGAAACGCTTGGTAAGCAAATGAAGAAATTATAATATCATGTGTTTACTTTAAGAATGTCTTAAAAAATATTTTAAATTAAAAATTAAATAATAAAGTTTTAAGTACAAGTTTGTAATAGAATAAAATGAAAAAATTGAAATTGTACTCCTTTTGTGTAACAAAGGTGATGTAACAAAGATTCCGAGCGCTCCTGGGATGCCTACGGTAACGAGACTTTCAGATTTCACGTATCAGTTAAACTGGGAACCTGCGCAAGCTAACGATTCACAATACTTGATTTTGTATCGGCTAGAGGGTTTAATTGTCGAGAATAATTATAAAAAAGGCATTCAAACCGACAAAAGCAAACATTGGAATTTATATTATAACGGAACAAATAAATACTGGATTATTACGAGTGATTTGGATCGGAAATATCGATTTCGCGTGCAGGCTGAAAACGCTTACGGTTTTGGAAAATGGAGTGAATCAAGCGCTATCGTTGATTTAACAGAATCTATCGAAATATCAGCTATGCAATATTACCTACCAGTAATATTAAGCCTTATTGTTATCCTTGTAATCTGTAATGTTTACTACTTTTACTGTTGTAAGTATATTTGATATAAACTTCGAACTTTGATTGCAAATTATTTTAGATTTGATTTATATAGAGAGTTTCTGAAAAGTTAGTTTACTTGTTTAAAATGATTTGAATTTGGCATGCATACTATTAGGTAAGTGTATTATAACGTTATCTAACAGCATACCGACGCAAAAAAAGAAGGGAAACAGATCTGTATCCAACGACCGATATCGAATTAACATCTCTAAACGAAATTCCTTCCATGAGCATTCAACCCAACGCTCTGTACGCTCTTAATCCGGACGAATTTGTCTCGACCATAATCAAAAAAGATCAAATTACCCTAGCAAAGCTTCTAGGCAGCGGCGCATTCGGAAAGGTAAACCATAATTTCTTACTTAAATATATCTTTGAAAACTTTCCTTAATTTTTTAATCAGAAAATTTTTTAGGTAAAGACACATTTTTAATAAAAATAATTGCAAATATCAAAATTTTTCATGAAGTTAGATAATATAAACATTTTTACATGCGCTTTATCCATTTGTGTTTATTATGAAATATTTCGCAGGTATATCAAGGAACCGTCAAAGATTTCGAAGGGTCGGAAACAATCCCTATAGCCATAAAGATGCTACCAAAAGATGCTTCTTCGCAAGAAAAAATAAAATTCTTGGAAGAAGCCAATGTTATGAGCGACTTTCATCACAAACATGTGATAAGATTGTTGGGCACCTGTGTTGACACAGATTCACCATGGCTCATATTAGAATTAATGGAAGCTGGTGACTTATTGAAATATTTGAGAGAGAACCGAACATTGCTACCGTCAGATCGACACGCTTTGCGTTTGCAAGATTTGCTCGCCATGTGTGAAGATGTTGCTCGGGGTTGCTGCTACTTAGAAGAACAGCACTTTGTGCATAGAGATCTCGCGTGTCGAAATTGCTTAATATCCTCGAGAAATCGCAAAAACCGTATTGTCAAAATCGGTGACTTCGGACTAGCTAGAGATATTTACAAGGATGACTATTACCGCATGGTAAATGCAATTATTCGATAAAGATAAAATTTTTTTTCTATTTTTGCATTATAATAATATCACATCAATTTTAAGCTGATTATAACGTGAAAAAATAAACTATTTTTACTTATATATGTATAGAGAAAGAAAAATGACTTAACTTTATCTGCATGTAACGCTTGCTTTCAAAATGGACGACTTCAGCAAAAGAATTAACTGCGCTAGAATTGTGTTTTAGGAAGGAGAAACCTTGCTTCCTGTTCGTTGGATGGCACCAGAATCTTTGAAGTACCGAAAATTTACTTCAAAAAGCGATGTTTGGGCATTCGGTGTACTAATGTGGGAAATTACGTCATTGGGTCAGCAGCCCTATTATGCCAGAAATGATATCGAAGTATGCATATATGTGTGTGCGGGGGGCAAGCTGTCGAAACCTCTCAACTGTCCATTAGCATTGTATCAGTTGATGCTAAGTTGCTGGAATATGATGAGGGAAAGACCAAAATTCAAACATTGTCTAGATAATATCATAACTTTAAGAGACAACATAGAAGACACAATGCTGAGTTCGGTGGATATTATCAGACGTGTACAGGTGAATCGATTATAATTCTTTGCATGCATATCATTGCATGGAGCAATGAATTTTCGATATAATATCGACTAAAAAATATTGCAAAAATATTGCTTTTACTTTTGCTCATGTCTCATAATATATTTAATATTATTTTAAAATTATTTGTTTTACTATTAATGATTACAACGTTAGTCAGATTATAATATAATGTTAATATAGTATGAATGGGCACTTCTGGTTGAGTCGAGTGTAAGACACAGAGACAGTCTGAAGTCAGAGAAAGGCATAGAGAAAGGATAAAGCGTGCTTATCGTGCATCGTCTTTAACTACCTTACGGAATTTTCCTTCTCTTGCTTCTCTTCGCCCATCTCCAATCTCCAATCTTTATCTCCCTAATCATTCTTCTCTTTCTCTTCTTTCCGGTTGCTTGTCAACTTCCCTGTACTGCAAACGTTTTTGCAAACTCAGCTAACGTTTCGAAAGAAAACACTAGGACCCATGTATTGCGAGACTCGTATGTGTGCACTCGAACGTCTGATCTTTGTCGAGCTTTGCAAATCAAGATGGAATACGATCTTCGTGTATTTCTTTCTCTCTCTCTCTTTTCTATGTATCTTTTTTCAATTCTTATTGTTAGTAAATCTTAATACTTTGCGCTCTGTAATCATACTATTTCTCATCAATTAAGGCATCATTCTAATTTCGCGTTCTCGATCAGATAATTCTGGATTTATATCACGAAAATTCGATCACCTGTTCGCGCATTAGATTCGACTTTATAAATAGCTTCAACCGTGTTTACGCGTTTTTGCGTGTTTCTTGCGTCTTGCCGCGCGCGTCCCTCGCGCTACCTTCTCAGCGAGACTCAGCTGATTCGACCTACTCGGTGTCGAAAAGTCCTCGGTTACCGTTCGTTTCAACCGCCTGACTATCTATCGTGTATCCACCTTCGTGCGAGAAACACCGCGCTCTCAATGTATCTTTTTCGTCACGAAAGTGTATCGCAATTATCCATCTATAATTTGTTTGAAAGTTCTCAAATAAATTCTCAGTTCTACATTAGTTTCAACGTTTTACTTTTGTGTGCGCAACCATCAACCTAGTGCTTTCATAAACAGTAAAATTATTTTTTTTTGTCTTAGCTCCCGCCTTCTGAAATACCTGAATACCTTCAGCTGGAAGATCTTGTCGAAAGCACAGCCAACCATATCTCCGAACGCTTAACCGGCAATGATGCATCAAGTGATGTCATAGAATCTTTGACATAATCGCTTCCTTGACCGAGCAATTTTTAAGATCTTTGATCGACACTTGTAATCGATTCTATAGTCGTTTGTCGAGCCATCGATAGCCACTATAGCTATAAATACGATAATGTAATAATCTCTTTAATCATTCTCTTTATTCTGCTATTAATAATCTTCGTCGAATTTATTTGTCTAATCAAAAAGTCGTACATTTTCTTATTTAACTAGTGCTCGATTAAGATCGAGCATAGTTTTCGCAAATTTTCTTATTTAACTAGTGCTCGATTAAGATCGAACATATCGGCAAGTCGGCGATTTAGAAAAAGGCGATAAAGAAGAAGATGAAGGAGCAACAGGGTTAAAGACAAACATTTTACGAAAACTTTATTCCCGTTATAATTACTATAATGTGTTATATATCTACGGTCATTCTTATATATACTTTATGTTTGTGTGATGTAAATATTTTTTTTGTATGCTGAAAGCATTCACGTTTGCTTCTCTTTTCATTCTCATTTTTGTAAGATAACAAGTTAGTCGAATAAATATTGTTTGATTGATCGAGTGTGTCCTTAATGTTTTACCTATGCCATTTTCCTGTACTACTTTCCTTAAGCATAAATTTATCAGCGAAATTAATGTGATATTGAATCAGGGTTAGAGATTGAATTAGATATGTAGAATATAATAAACAGAAAATGAAATGTATAAAAAGGAAAACATTTTGTAGTCGTAAAAATGTTCGATAAAGATGGTTAAGCTTAACTTTTCGAAAACACTTGCATAATTTAGCTGCATAACTTTAACACATTTTTCCTATATCCACAGATATATATAGGTGTATTAGGGTGGTCTTTATCTTTCGACTTTCGAATTTTTTCCGCGTCACCCCCAGTATGTTTCCAATCCACAAAAAAATAATCCCTGCCAAATTTCAGCTCAATTGGACAACGGGAACCCGTGCCCCCGGCTCGTTAAACATTTGAGTACCCTTGTATTAAACTTTCTACACTATCAACATTGGTTTTTGAAGCGTATTTTCCACAAAAATCGGCCTAGAGGACTTGTTTTTTTTTAATATGTGTGTCTTGCTTTTCTGCATTGTTTGAGACCTTATACGTCTCATTTAAACAATTAGGTGAATTGTTAATGACTAAAGGTACAATTTTATGCAGACGCTCGACGCTCATTTTTAGCGTCAAATCTGGTCACGTGATAGATTTTTAAATTCCCGCGTCGAGAAATAAAAGCTAAACTGTGTTTAGCTTTGACGCTCGACGCTCATTTCAGTCAATCCAGTGGTTAGGTTAGATCAATCCAGTGGTTAGGCTCGTGGACCTAACATGGTTAGGCTATATTTCGCGTCCCTCTGAATTATTAAATATATTATTGTTAAAAATTTACCACAAAGTTATATCGATTCCGGTATTAGTTTAAATATCTATTATAGTAGAGAGCAATATGGATTCCCAACAGGTAAATATCAATTAAAATTATAGTGGTATCAATGTAACCTCCAAATATGCTTTTTATTACAGAAAAAAATAGAATAATTGATGATACATTTTTTTTACATATTTAGCAAATTCGTATTGTGTATACTTGTGGTTTGTGCGAGGAAATTTGCGAGAAGATTCAAGGTCATTCCTGTCTAGAGGGTTACAAGTTTTACATTGACGAGAATCACTACTTTTACCCCATGCTAGGTATGTAATGTATAATTGTGTTTATTTTAAAGTTAATTAAGCAAATGAATTTTACAGATGACGGAAAAAGTATTGTCAGGCGGAGTATGATGCCAGGCAACATAGAGGCAATCGTTATGGATAACCAGGAGAATTTAAATCCGAATATCCGTAAGTAAACAACACGTCACGAATTTTAGAATTTTATAATTTTCTAAAACTTTTGGCTGTGTCTGCTTGTCTGGCAACGCATGTGAATAAACGTCCGTTTTTCGTTCGGCAAAATCCCCTAAATTGAGTCTATATTTACGTTATAGCCGGACATTAATATATAGTTATTCGTGTGGTTGCCGCACCAGACACTTTGAAAATTTTTTGAAAATGACAAATCCTTGTAATTCGTCATTTTGCAGCTGAACCGGTAAGACTCTCCAGAAAATCGACTGGAGTACCCATCGCAAAAACTGCCCAAAACAAACAACTGACCGATCTAGACATAGAACTTCTCATTCTGGAAGTGCAGAAACGAACTCCTTTATGGGATTTCTCATTACCATTGGACCAAAGAAATCGAGAGACTGTACGGCGTCTCTGGGATGAAGTCTCCGCAGAACTGAATGGTGAGAAATAATATGTCTCTTCACATAAGTGATTTGAGCCTCGTCTTGAATTGTAATTTACCGTTATAGGCAAACTAAATGCAGCAGATGCTAAAAAAAATTTAAAAGCTTGCGAGACACATTCTGAAAACTTGTTCAAGCTGAGCAGCATGCCAGCGGTTCCGCAAGAATTGACATTAAGGAGAAGTGGAAATATTACGACGCGATGGAATTTCTGCGCGATTCTTGCCTGTTACGACCGTAATACTTCTTTCTTTAAATCTTATTAGTGTTGGTTTCATAATTATTATTATTATTACAATTTCCTTTGTAGAACCCACACAAATGCGAGTCAGGATTTGTAAGAAGAAGAAGCTGATTATATAACTACACCAAATGATGGCGACAGAGATGTTGACATTAGCAGCATAGCATCAAGTATGGGAAATTCATAGATATTCCAATATAAAAATCGTGCAAATTAAAAACTTGCACGTTGCATCGTCATTATTTTATTGTTTCATCAATTTTCTTAAGGTCAAATTACCAATATCCTTCTATTTCCTTCTTTTTCTTAGAGTGTAAACAGATTAATAATAATAATAACAATAGTGATGATGATAATGATAATAATGGCAATGACGATTATGTTACAGCTTCATCAGCTCACGCTATAGAAGATCTCGCAGAAACACAGTCACAGATGAAGAATCTGTAAGCGCAATGAATAGAATCGCAGATGCCTTGTGTAGAGAGGAGTCAAATGTCGTTTTACCAGCACCCCCTACATCGGATGAAGTTGACGCTATGTTGCATACAGCAGGACTCCAATTATGTCGAATACTGTATGCGAGACGGATGGAAACACTTTTGGACATCGTAAAAATGGTCCACACTCGACTGATGAATGAGGAAATGCAATAAAACGAATATCGAGGAAACGCAATAAAAATATTATGTTTTCGTTTAATATAGTTTACATATTATATACAAAAATATAATATATGGGCGAGTTTTTTAATTCATTGATTTATCAATCGCATTATGCGCAAATGCAGCTTTTATAGAGCAAAGTTGCATTTGAGCATAATGTGATTGATCAATCGATGAATAAAAAAACTCGCCTATATATAAAAAATAGTTTAATACATTAATATAACATTATAATTTATATATATTATAGGTTGTAAGTATATATTTTATATGTAAAACATGCAAGTACTATATTGAAGTGTGCAATAATATTGCCAAATTCAGTTGTGATTTTTCTTGAGCAATCTTATATCTATAATAAAACTGCAACGAGTACTTTATTTCTATTTTTCGAATTTTTGCGAAATTTCTTTACATAACCGAACAGAAAGCGTATTAAAAATAAAGTTAAAAAAAATTTCACGCGCATGTGAATTAATCCTACTTAAAATGTACTAAGCTATTCCATTATCGCTCAAATTAAAGGGATTGTTTTAGTTACGATTATATTGCCAGGGAACAGCTCCTTCTCCAGTGAAAAAATCACAAAATTCTTCCCTAATGGTTATGGCAGATCGGCTACTGTTATGGTTACTGTAAACAATAACATCTTGGAGTGCCGAATACCCTACTTCTTGTCTCCAAGATGCAGAACCGTTAGGATCATATTGATCAACCATATTTGGTGGAATATACTCATTTGTATCGTCACGCTTCTATAGCCAATTATGGAGACATATGATGGCCTTAATCATGTGAATTGTGTTATCAACAGTAGCATCGATGGGTCTTTTCAGAATTCTCCACTGGCTGACCAATATTCCGAAGGAATTTTCAATAGTTCTTCGAGCACGGCTGAGACGATAGTTAAAAATGCTCCGATCTTGGCTAAGACCTCCTCTTCCAGGATACGGCCGAAGTAAATAATCACTTAGTTGAAATGCTTCATCGCCGACAAGAACATACGGCAAAGGCATTCCATCGACCGTCAGCCGTTTTGGTTTCGGTAGATTCATTTGTCTCTCATTGAATTTATGGCCTATTATCGAATCCCTAAAAATTCCGCCATCACTGCGACGGCCATAGGCACCTATTTCAACTAATAATGTGAATATGTAATTGGCATCACAGATTCCCAACAATACAATGCTGTGAGCATTTTTATAGTTGAAATATGTGGAGCCACCATTCTCAGGACACTACAAAAAAATATTATTATTTACCGATGCAATTTATCATTCATTAAACCCTTTAATATTTCTACATACCTTAATTAATATATGTTTCCCATCAATAGCACCTATACAATGATTGAACTGCCATTGGTTTTCAAACTCTCGAACAATGTTCAACCAGTCTGTTGTTTTCAATGGAAACCCAGCAAACACAGATATATAACTATTATATTACCACTATAAAACGAAATGTAACAGGTAATATCAAGAGACACGGTAGTGTCTCGCGCCAAGTACCGCGCAGCAACAGCGAGGCACTCCGGGTATCTTTACGCGAGTCGGATAGTTGAGAGTATCTCAGATTATCAGATAACATATACGGTACATGTAACGTAAATGTTGGTTGTAATTTCCCACTCATGGATTATTACGGTTATATAATATAAATATAATAGGTAACTAAAATGTTATATAACAGTTATATAGAAGCAATATAACTTTAATATAACTGTAGTGTGACTTATTGTATATGTTACTGTATATTAACTATAACTTATAATTTACTTTTTGTACATACTAATCCCAAAAAAGGTTTCTGAATTAATTCTAAGCGATAGCAAACTGTTTCATTTACTTTCGCTTGAAATTAATTCAAAGACCTTTTCTAGAATTAGTATGTGCAAAAGGACATACATGTTTTTTCGCAGGAAAGGGAAAAAATATAAATATATAATATTTTGATTCATTATTATATTTTGAACTCAAAACACGTATAAAATATATATCATTTTTCTGTAATATATATATATACATATATATATATATATGTATATACTAATATATATTTGCAAGCTTTGCAAATCATCTATTCGTTTCTTTCTTTATTATCTTCAGCGACGTTTTCCTTCGCTCTCTCTCTTATTTCTCTGATTTGCGAATCGTATCCATTCTGCAGTAATATCGTCGAAATCTGTTTCGGTAAGCATGGTGTAACGTGATGTTACCTCTTCTGAAATGAGATAATACAATTATGAAAAACGTTGATCATACAGTTAAGAAAAACAGTAAGACATTGTACATTCAATAATAAAATAAACGGCTAATAAGAGCCAGCCCGCATAGGTAAAGGCGCGAGTAAATACAGTTGTTTAGATTAAACTACTCTTTATTATATAATTAGACGTTTCGGTCCCGCTTCGGGCCATCTTCAGTAACTGTATAAACAAATGAATTACATGACATGAGAAACATTATAACCAAAAACCGGTGATCGGATTGTATATACAAAAAAAAGAAATTAAAACGTACGCTTGAATTACGAAAAGTGATACGACTAGCAGTGTGTCTACGCGGCATCCAGGCTACCCCGCGATCCCCTCTAGAGACGCCTCCCGATCGGTACCCGCCAGTAGGAAGCGGGATGTGCATTGACAAATAATGCACATCGCTGTATCGAATAGCAATATATCAATTGCTGTTATAAAATATTATAAGAGGCAACTCACCAAAGACAATCGCAGAGCCGCACAGAAAGCCACGAGATCCTTACGCACAAGTCTGAGAAATTGCTTTAACTCACATCGCACATCGATCATAACAATATCTATATTGTCAGATATAAATGTCAAACAACAACTGTGGTTCGTATAAACATGTTATTTGGATTATTGATGACAAAAAGACAACAAAGGAACAATAAGAGAAAAAAGAAAAATAAAACTAAACAGGCCGTAAGCTATCTATAATCGGAATGTAAATTTGTTCTAATTGTTCCGTGTCGGTCTGCAAATTAATGCTGTTCTTCTGTCTCTTTATGTATATCATCTCTGACAGCAGTCTTTTCGCTAAAATCGGTTCTTCGTCTAAAATTTTTACATTTTCCCAATCGAATTCGTGGTTCGTCAATCTGTGGTCCGTTATCACTGACGGTTGCGATGTGTTCCTATTAATATGGCTGCGGTGCTCTTTCATTCTCGTTTTTAAAAATCTACGGGTCTGGCCCACATATGAGGCATCACAATTATTGCACGAGATTTTGTAAACAACATTTTTCCGAAACTCATTGTTTTGTTTGTCTTTATGTACTTTAATATACTTGTTAAGCTTGTTTATTCCCGTGTACGACATTCTTATATCTAAGTCACGAATTATTCTATTGAACTGATCCGAGATTCCCTCCACATATGGAATATTACAATATGTAACTTTTTCTTTATTGAGTTTGTCTTGAGTGTTTTTTGTAGTGTTCTTGTCATTGTTAAGAATAAGAAATTTTAGTCTGTCATGAATAGTGTTAAATATAAAAGTTAATGGATAATTATTGTCAAGTAATAGGTTAATAATAAAATTTAAATTCTTCTGGTGGAATCTCGGATTAGAGAGAAGAAACGCTCTGTCAGTCAGACCAATTATTGTGCCTCTTTTTTGGCAGAGAGGATACTGTGACTCGAAATTTAAGTAACGTCCCGAGAACGTCGGCTTGTGATACCAGTCGAAATTTAGCGTATTGTTGTTTTTTATAATAGTGACGTCCAAAAAGTTGAGATTGTTGTCGACGATTGTTGTTTTGGTACTGATGTAGTTGTACATATGAAAAGGTGGATTAATTTACATAAGACGATGACTAGAATGAAATTACGAATTAGTTTTCTTAACAATTGCTTGGCACATAAGATTACTCCACCTCATCTTGAACTCTGTAGACGGTTTAAAAACAACTTACTTCACATCAGATCGATTTCTAAATTTAACAATATGCTAAATCGATTCGTCAAAGGGATGTTAAAAAATGAGATTAGCGATGCTCATAGAACAATACGCTCGAGTCGTTTCGAGATCATTGAATTGTCACATCACATCACACAATTACTACCGATCTCGATATATAATAACTTTTTCAAATATCAAAGTAATTCTCTCCATTTCCATTTTGTGAGCGAACGCAGAAGATTAGAAAAGAAATTTGACTGGCTGTTAATTAGACAAACGAGATTATTGAAAAAACAGATCCGCCCGATACATTATTTTTACTCCGTCGCTGACACACATAATACCATAGCGTCTAGTGAACATCTTCATCCAACACCCAAACATCCGGTTTCGATACCTACAGTCACTTCCTTCTCCCTCAACCCTCCTCTCTCCACCTCTCCATCCTCTTCATCGGAAATTTTTCTCGACCCTCTGAATTTCAATATTCCTACCACTTCTATTTCTGGTTTAAAAAGTAAATGGTTTGTAAACTTAACTTCACATAATTTTCCATATGAAGTACAATGCCTCCTACAACTTGGTGAAAATTTCAGCTTACCATTCAAAAATAGAGATAAAACCATTGTCGAGTTTGTGAAAAGTGTCGAATATGGCATAAGCAAATTACCAGCGATTTTACAAATGAATACCAGAAATAGAACGTTACCGTTAATCAACAACCTAACGAGCCTAACCCATCAAAAATCACCTCAATATACCTTTTTACACAAATCCGTGATGACCACTAAAAAATTTTTACAAGATAATCCGGACATTATTTTTACCAGAGCTGACAAAGGCAACACTACAGTTGCCATGGACAGAATTAAATATTTTAACAAAATGACAGACATGCTAAATGACGCTAACACCTATACCATAATCAAAAAAGACCCGAGTAATAAATTAACTAATAGCCTCCGTAGCCTGCTCACAGACTGGAAGAAGAATAACTATATTTCTGAGAAAACGTATAAAACATTGAATTGTTCTGACGGGACATTACCGAGAGCGTACGGGTTACCAAAGATACACAAGCCGGACTGCCCTCTCAGGATAATAGTTTCTTCCAAGGGTAGCTCGTTATACAACTTAGCAAAATTTCTGCAAGACATGATTCATGACTCCATACCCGTAGCCGAGAGTCATGTCGCCAACAGTTTTCAATTAGTAAATAAACTAAAAAATAAATACATAGACGACCAGTATAAATTGATATCACTCGATGTGGTATCTTTATTTACGAACATACCATTGGATCTTGCAATGGACAGTGTCAATGATAGATGGTGTCACATAGAAAAAAGTTGCGACATCCCGAGAGAGAATTTTTTAGCAGCGGTCCGGCTCGTGTTAAATTCCACGTTTTTCTCATTTAACAATCGATATTACCAGCAAACCTTTGGAACTCCCATGGGCTCACCATTGTCACCAATCATTGCGGACATCACATTGCAGGATTTGGAAAGAAAAGCGATTGCAAATTTGCCTGTAACACTTCCGTTTTATGTCCGTTACGTCGACGATATTGCGATGGCGGCCCCCTCCACCATGATTGTGGAGATACAAAAGATTTTTAACTCATACCATCCAAGACTACAGTTCACCATGGAGGAGGGCGTCGACAACAATCTCAACTTTTTGGACGTCACTATTATAAAAAACAACAATACGCTAAATTTCGACTGGTATCACAAGCCGACGTTCTCGGGACGTTACTTAAATTTCGAGTCACAGTATCCTCTCTGCCAAAAAAGAGGCACAATAATTGGTCTGACTGACAGAGCGTTTCTTCTCTCTAATCCGAGATTCCACCAGAAGAATTTAAATTTTATTATTAACCTATTACTTGACAATAATTATCCATTAACTTTTATATTTAACACTATTCATGACAGACTAAAATTTCTTATTCTTAACAATGACAAGAACACTACAAAAAACACTCAAGACAAACTCAATAAAGAAAAAGTTACATATTGTAATATTCCATATGTGGAGGGAATCTCGGATCAGTTCAATAGAATAATTCGTGACTTAGATATAAGAATGTCGTACACGGGAATAAACAAGCTTAACAAGTATATTAAAGTACATAAAGACAAACAAAACAATGAGTTTCGGAAAAATGTTGTTTACAAAATCTCGTGCAATAATTGTGATGCCTCATATGTGGGCCAGACCCGTAGATTTTTAAAAACGAGAATGAAAGAGCACCGCAGCCATATTAATAGGAACACATCGCAACGGTCAGTGATAACGGACCACAGATTGACGAACCACGAATTCGATTGGGAAAATGTAAAAATTTTAGACGAAGAACCGATTTTAGCGAAAAGACTGCTGTCAGAGATGATATACATAAAGAGACAGAAGAACAGCATTAATTTGCAGACCGACACGGAACAATTAGAACAAATTTACATTCCGATTATAGATAGCTTACGGCCTGTTTAGTTTTATTTTTCTTTTTTCTCTTATTGTTCCTTTGTTGTCTTTTTGTCATCAATAATCCAAATAACATGTTTATACGAACCACAGTTGTTGTTTGACATTTATATCTGACAATATAGATATTGTTATGATCGATGTGCGATGTGAGTTAAAGCAATTTCTCAGACTTGTGCGTAAGGATCTCGTGGCTTTCTGTGCGGCTCTGCGATTGTCTTTGGTGAGTTGCCTCTTATAATATTTTATAACAGCAATTGATATATTGCTATTCGATACAGCGATGTGCATTATTTGTCAATGCACATCCCGCTTCCTACCGGCGGGTACCGATCGGGAGGCGTCTCTAGAGGGGATCGCGGGGTAGCCTGGATGCCGCGTAGACACACTGCTAGTCGTATCACTTTTCGTAATTCAAGCGTACGTTTTAATTTCTTTTTTTTGTATATACAATCCGATCACCGGTTTTTGGTTATAATGTTTCTCATGTCATGTAATTCATTTGTTTATACAGTTACTGAAGATGGCCCGAAGCGGGACCGAAACGTCTAATTATATAATAAAGAGTAGTTTAATCTAAACAACTGTATTTACTCGCGCCTTTACCTATGCGGGCTGGCTCTTATTAGCCGTTTATTTTATTATTGTCATTTCTAGAGCCTTTATTTTTTTATTTATTGATTGTACATTCACTCACGAATCTATAACATACTTTTCATAATTTTTATAAAATGCAAATTAGAAATTCGGAAATTATTCCGCAACCCTTTCCAAGAGCATTTTATTGCACATTCGTTTGTCACATTTGTTTGCCAACGTATTCTGCACTACCCAATATATACGCACGTATATATATGTATATACCCCAAAGGCCACTTACAGACTGCTGCAATGTAACACAAAAATATTAATTATTTAATAGTATATATTTTTAACTTATTGCAATTAAATCTATGTAAAATGGTGTGATAGATTCTACATGCAGAAGCCGCATTGCAAGAATGCAACGCCGGGTCATTTCCACTTCTACGGAGCTTTTCATTATCAATTATCTTTAGTGCTTCGTTTGTTTGATAATGAAAAACATTTCTAAATGTTCCGCAGAAGTGAAAATGATCCGGCATTGTATTCTTGCAAGGCGATTTTTGCATGCATAACCTCTACTACACCATTTCACATGCATAGACTAACTGTAATCAGTTACAGAATATTTATTTGTTTTTATAATAATATATATTTATTTTGAATATTTTTAATTAATATTGCTGTTAGAAATTAATAAAGAATTACCTTGGATGAAGAGAGTAATACTTTCACGAACTTTTCCACACGCGACTGGCACGATGAAAGGGAAAGAACGCGAGAGCGCCAATGGCGGCCAGAAATATTAGCAATTTAAATGTATATGTTATATTCATGTTTTAATATATTTAATATAACATAAATATAACATCTCTATATAACACGTTGTATAACAACAAAATAACGATAACATAATATTTGTTATATTACGTGTTATATTTAAGTTATATTGCTGTTATAATGATAATAACCAGTAAATCACACAACAATAAAACAGTTATAAAATATAATTTCATTGCAGTTATAAGAGGAAATTATGTCATTTCAACATTAATAACATTGTTACGTCCAGACTCGAAAGAAAGAAAAAAAAAGGAAAAGATATAATCAGAAGGAAGGACCGTAACTTACCGTTTCTCGAGACATATGTTTCTAGGCACGTGCCTCGAGTCAAGTGAACTCTGACGCCCGAACAGGTCAACGACTGGGAAGGTCGTTATGACTCTGTTCGTAGGGCATTCACTTGAAAGTCCCTTTTCGGTAAGAGAATTTAATCCCTTTTACACGGGACGGGACCCTGTGCGATCTTGGAATGAGGAGATGAGAACGGGATTAGTTTAAATAAATGAAGTTCGTTTAAACATATTTTCTTTTATTCTAAAATAACGAAGTAAAAATTTTGATTTATATACAAGTTCAGGTAATAGTACAATATATATATATATATATATATATTTATTTTTAACTACTGATAGCGCATGTTAATTAAATAGTGTGTGTGTGTGTGTATGTTTGTGAGTGTGAACTTTTTATTTCCGCGGGTGTTACATAATTTCGGAGGTCATCAGTCAGAAAAGTCTAGGCTATAGATTCTAGATTCTATTATTAGATTAAAATTTCTGACTGGATATACAAATTCAAAATAAATATGAAAGGTAATAACAAAAGAAATGTTTCATGTATGGACCGTCTAAGCAGAAGCAGGGTATCAGGGATCGGGGATTTCTTCCAATTCAATGGTGGAAGGTGTATAGATCCGCCAAAAGAATTGGATGGGAACTACCACTGGATACCTGCGGCAGGGATGAAAACATGGGATAATGGTATCGGGAGTAGCTTCTATTAAAACCCTTTTCAGGTCGGCAAGATTTACGGGATCGGGCCCCACGGTGAAGGCACCTTCGGGGAGAGGATCTGTGTACGGGGGGAGGGTTCTCAAACAGTAGTCTAATAAATTCTGATAAGTGGGAGGAGGAGGAGGATCATCTTCAAGGAGAGGAGGCGAGGGTGATGGAAGGGGGAATCTCCGAGCTCTATTACGAAAGGCGAGGGGGATCTCGGGGACTCATGGACTGGAGAAAGGGGGGGGGGAATCTCCTAAATCTATAAAAATTGGTGAGGGAGATCTTGGGGAGGTAGATGAGGATAGCGGAGAGAGAGGAGGGGGAGTAGGAACTCTCGGAGACTGAGAGGTTTCGCGAGGGGAAAAGGGGGGTGGCGAGGGGGAGGAAGACCGTTCCTGAGATGAGATGGGAGAAAGTCGGGGGTGGTAAGGTTCATGCGGGTGATTGGTTATGACATCGCTACTTATGCTAGACGGCTGGTCATTGCTAAGTGTAATCGGTGTGTCGCTTATAAGAGAAGTCGAAACAGGCGCGGAATCTAAGCTAGATGTGAAATTTTCCGGATGGTTCTCCGCCGAACCCCGAGCCAGTGCCTTTCGTAGGCGACGGTTGCGCCGATTTCGCGAACGTTTGGCGACGTTTCGTGAATTTCGCCAAACGGGCTTCACTATCAGGAAACAATTTAAGATTGTTAGAGGAAGCCGAATATTATATACATACAGAACAGCTCTTGGATATAAATAAATAACAATTTTTTCAATTGATAGATGTTAGCATGAATATATACATACATGTATACATATATATATATATACATATATATATATATAACAATGTCTATAGTTCAATGAGGTTGGGGCAGTCAAGATGGTTATTCTAAATGGAAAGGAGGGGAGGTCGTGAGTCCGCGCAGCTATAGAGCTGGAGGCTCGGAAACGATGGACAAGGAATGTGATTAAATCGAGAGTCTTAACCGCTATAGCGGAGGAGACTCGATGATGTATATATATATATATCGCGAGTTCTCGCTGGAATAACCAGGAAACTCTTCAACGATATGTGTGTGTATATCGCGAGTTCTCGCTGGAATAACCAGGAAACTCTTCAACGATATGTGTGTGTGTATATCGCGAGTTCTCGCTGGAATAACCAGGAAACTCTTCAACGATATGTGTGTGTATATCGCGAGTTCTCGCTGGAATAACCAGGAAACTCTTCAACGATATATGTGAGTGCGATTAAGTGTGAGTGCGAGTGTGGAAGAAATTTGTAAAGGTTGATGGAGATCAAGGATGATTGTGAGGTGGAAATTTTGTTTTGAAAGGGGAAAGTTGAGAATTGAAGATAGTCAATTGAATGATAATAATTTACGAAAAAGATCCAAGAGTTATTCTGAGTGAATATGATAGATATAATTTGAGACGACTTACTTCTTATGGGGTGCGTTGACGAAGGGATTTCAAAATAGCGATGAGGTCGGTCTCTCAGGTGCTGTTCCTTGAGAGGGTCAGCGTCGGTGATAACCGTGGTGAGGTTCAGGTCGTGGTGAGATGCGGGAGTGTTCTTAGAAGCACCACTGCACTCACTCGCGCACACTTTTTATACAAAGAAGTTCTCGTAGAGATGCTGAGATATAACGATTTAGAGATGCTGAGATGTAACGATTTACCGACTTAGAGAGGTGTGTTTTTGATGATGCGCTCCGAGAAAAATCTCGGTTTATATTGTATTTTTGGTACACGCCCTCCGTTGACGATTAGAAATTTTAACGAATTAGGATTCTTTAATTATCCCACTTATGAGTTTTAGCTACCCCCTCCGTAGGGTAGATTAGAAAAGTGTAACGAATCGGAGGGTTTGTTTTAGTTTCTACGAATAGGAGAGCGTCTTCCAAAAATCGGAGATTCTATGTATTACGCCATCGGCGGCAGCGTTTGTCCGGCATAATTTATATTTGAGGAAACGCGTAATGCACCCGCTAATGAAAAGGGGTGACTTTTATTACCCTTTTGAGACAGCGATAATGCGTATGTCGCGTCCGCTGTCCGAGCGCACGTGCAGCTTTCTTGTGCATTTGTCGGTGTTCGTCTTTTCAATTTTTTATTTATTACGATCTCCGGTGTGGGAAAGTGACGGCTTGTCCATATTTTTCGGCTTCAGCTGTCAACAGCTTCCTTCTTAAATATGGACAGAGTGTCACGGAGTGTCTCTGAAATGTAATCTTTATGACTTCTTCACTTTTTTTTATATTTATTGATCCGGATTCTGTCTCATAAAGATGTCGCAGTGTCTATATCTCTATGAGTTTATTAGGTCCACGCGTTATTTCTTAATCGTTTTGGCGCCTAAGTGGCGCACTTGCCATAATAAATTCAAAGAGATTTTGACTTTTATGATTTTTCAAAAAGCTGCACGTGTTCTCAAGTCGTGGGAAAGAAAAGAATCGTGGAGTCTACTGGACGTAACAACATATAACAGCAGTTATATCACCTGTTATTTCTGTGTTACATAACAATTATATTCTGTGTTTGCTGGGAATGGCAGTACTTCCTTGCTGAGACAATTCCAAAGGGCTTCGCATGTTTCCCCAATAATGTTACTTGCTGTAGTAAACCCAAGAAGATACTGATAGGCAGTCGAAGTCATGCAGTCACCTGTTGCCAAGTATCTGCATATAATTCATTAGTTTAACAATGTAGACAATCGAAAATAATGAATTAAAATTGCTATAAGAAACTTACCTCAATGTCATAGCCAATCGTGCTGCAGCAGATACAGGATTTCTTGTTATACTCTCCTTAGAAATAAGGGGCCCAACCAAACTAAGCAGTTCCTCGAATTGACTTGTTGACATACGTAAATACATTTTGAACATGTCTTCGTCCAAAGAAAGTGTAGGAAATATGGCTTCGTAAAAGCCATGAATCTGTCGCAGTTGAAATAATGGACGAACCCAAAAACTTTTCTTTTTATAAGGTCTCTTTTTCTTCTTTCTCATTATTTCATTAATTATAAGAGCTGCCGCAACTTTTTTTAGCCTCAATTTCTTTTTGTTTTCTCTGTCAATAATTCTCTGGCACTCAGCAATCCACGCCTCATATTTGTATGCACTAAACATTGCGTGTGTTGTCACTTACTGCACTCAAAATATCACTTGAAAGTAATTTTTTATTACAGAATATTATATTGTTTGTTTCATATACTATCAAAGATGCGCTAAGTGATATACAAGTCGATAATACGGATACAGACTCCGCAAACGCTCAAACAAGCATGGACGCTGGCTGTTTGACGCTATTGCCTCCTCCACAGATAGAGCGTCAAATGTAGTCACGTGACCAGATTTGACGCTAAAAATGAGCGTCGAGCGTCTGCATGAAATTGTACCTTAAAAAATAAAAATAAATAGTTATTGCAATAGTTATTGTTTGAACTGAAAAAAATTATATATGGGCTACAAAAGTTGTAGTAGTATGTTTGTTAGGAAAGAACACGGCCGAAGACGGCCAATATCTATCTCTTTCTATTCAACATGGTAATTGGTAATGCTGGTTAGAAAAAGAGAGAGATTGGCCGTTTTCACGCTCTATCTCTCTCATCTTTTCTGACCACACTTAGTATAAACGGATGGCGCAGTCCATGCTCTATGTCTATGGTACCAGCAGAGAGAAGCCTGAGAGACGTCACGGCCCGGTTTTAGGAGGTCCATATATTTGGCCCCTCATCTTCAACAAAATACAAAAACATTGATATATTCGGATTGTACATCATTTGTACATGAATGTACTATGATTTTTAGTATTTGTTCATTCTTGGTTAATTAAAAAAAAATAAAAAAGTTTTACTAACAAGACTTCTAAAAGTTAGCCCTTCATTATTTCAAAAATAGTGATAAATCACAGTTTATTGTGCTTAATCGTTTGTACATCATTTGTACATTCTCAATAATTAATTTACTTTTCATTTAAATATTTCTTTTCTTGTTTAAAATTTAAATAAATAATTTTTATTCGAATTCGGCGGGTAAATCTTCAAAGTGCGTTTACATTGGCGTCAATTCTACCAATGTCAAGACTCAAACATAGTAGCCAACTTTTAAAACGAAAAAATCGCTTTGCAATACTTTATACAAATGCTCACTTACGAAATTCTATACATGGATTCATTTTGACAGACTTGGTTATGTCGTCTACGATATATTTCCTTTGTATTGAATAAAAGTCATAAATTTCTAAATACGTAATAGATAGTACAATTTGTTACAAATTAACATAATAATAATTATTTTAATTAGTGTATAATATTTTAGTATGTATTTTACAATCAAATAAATATTCATTACTTTATTTATTTTACTTTTTCTAATAACAGTTATAACATATATATTTTATTAATAATATTTTTATAAATATTTTTTTTCGTTTAAAATATAAATAAATAATTTTCATTCGAATACGTCGGGCAAATCTTCAAAGTGCGTTTACATTGGCATCAATTGTACCAATGGCCGCGTTCAGCAGACAAAACTGCTGTAGCAATCGAACGTGATTGGTTGCTACTTTCAGATCCAATTAGCGTTAAATGACAGCGGAAAATCTAGTAATGTTGCTATTGAGGTTGTGTTCCGAAATTCACTGCCAGTACTGTAAATCTATAGTTCACGTTACGTATAGTATAGATTTTCAGTACTGACAGTGAATTTCGGAATGCAGCCAACGTATGCTAAACGCGGCCAATGTCAAGACTTAAATATAGTAGTCAATTGTTAAAACGAAAAAATCGCTTTGCAATACTTCATGTAAATGCTCACTTACGGAATTGTTTACGTGAGTTTATTTTAACAGCTTGGTTATGTTATTTGTATATGTATAATTAGCTGACTACTGATTGTTTACGGTATTATCACAATGTTATTTTTATTTCTCACAAATTCTAATTCTACTAATTAATTATTTTGATATATATTTTTCATATGTTTGTAAAATTTTAATGTTTTGTTGTCTAGAAAATAATTTTGTCAATGTACGAATGACATTGTGAAGAAAAGCAATGAATTATCCGTGCAAGAGGTTGGTTGCACTTATTCTAGTAAGTTAGTTACACCACGTGAAAGCAGAGGGCAGTATTGTTGCCGATCTCTTTTTACACTGCGTAATCATTTTTTACGAACGCAAGTCGGCGGCTCGCTAATGGCGAAATGTACAACGTTACTTACCTTTAGTTTCTCCTCTGTAATTAATAAAGTGATTCATTTAAACCACAGTGTGCTGGTTTATTTTGTTCAACCTAACAGACATTAAAGAGCAATTGTCTCCTAATAAACTCTTTTAATAATTAATCTCTTTTATTTTTCCGTTGATATAAGAATATTTTTTATAATCTACTTAATAATTATAATTATATTTCCGAAATATCTATACGTTTACATGATACATATATTATAAGTAATTACTAAAAATTATAAGGACTGAATAATTTTATGAATATTATTATTATTGTTGAATAAAATAGTAATAAATGAGAGTTGAAGTAACTATTGCTGTTTGCATTGTCGAATGCACGGCAAATAGCAAAAATAAAACAATAGAATAATTTTTTAATTTTTTGTTATCTATTTCTGTGTAACTTTTCTTTTTGACTTATAAATAACTTCCAGTAAACTCTAGATATTCCTGAAATATTCCATTCGTATTCCAAAAGTCCGGTATATATTCCGTATATACCGGAATAGTAGAGGAATGTTCACAGAACATTCAAATAATCGTGAAATATTCAGAATATTCTATGAACACTACTTGTATGTGCAATAAGGAATATTCAGTGTACATTTTGGTATATGTATGGAACATATACGAAATATTCCATGGAATATTATTGGATCAATCTTATCGGACATTGGTGAAAACCGACGTGCGCATGCATCTCGTTACCCTGCGAGCGCAGCGGCTACTTGGTTGACTCTTGCGTTCACGTATACGTAAGCCCGTATTGCTCGTTACACATCGTGCATTGCATTTTTATATTCGAGTCAGTGTTGCATCATGCGGTATTCATTTTAATTATTTGCGTTTCGTACCCAGTGTCGGGGTCGTATACAATTAAGAAGAAAAAGAGCCTTAACTGCAGGGCGAAACGGATGTCTCGTGGCATCTTTTGTATACTGCACACAGCTATTACGTGGCCATTATGCATTACTTGTCTGTATTAATATATCTTTGAATAAATGAACAATATTCATAAATGAATACCATCTAAATAATTTATAAAACCGTTTTCTTAAAACAATCTTTACTATATAATATATATCATTCTAAATATATGGTGGAATATACGTAGGATATACTCCGAATGTTTTTCATATATGTCCTGAGAATATTTCTGGAACATTCAAAATATGGATAAAAAAATGGGACATTTCGCGCTTATCTGAATATTCCTTGTACGTTCTGTAAATATTGCGGAATGTTTTGGAATATTCTTGGGATGTTAATTTTGGATGTTAATCTTAGGAACATTTTATGAATATTCTAGGAATATCTAGCGTTTACTGGGCTTGATATAGATTAATGAAAATTTTAATATAGATTATATATATATAATGAAAATAAGTTTTATTTTTATAATATTTTTGTATTAAAAGATGGCGACAATAATACACAACATTTTTTTGTGTTGCATAAATAGCTGCCCTAACAGCACACGTGTTCAAAAGATGTTCAGAAGACATCCAGAGGATGTAAAATATTCTCTGGATGTTTTCTGAACATCTTTTGAACATGTGTGCTTTTAGGATGTATTGGTATAATTTATGTGTTAATTTTTTATCTATTATTACAGTGAAACGTCCCAAAATGCCACGTCGTTCAACTGTTACGCTGAAAGAGAGGATTGCGTTAGTTGAAAAATATATTAATAATTTCAAAAAAAAACCTTATCCTACAGCTAATATTTGGAAACTGATGAGTAATGAGTTAAATGGGCGATGGTCTGCTTTCAATGCTTATGTGAATGTAAGTTAGAACCGAATGGATATTTTATCCACGGCTTTATCCAATAAGGGAATACCTTTTTATAACGACACTGATGTTACGTGCAATTCTACTATGAATTTGTCGACATTAAGTAACAACCACGAAAATCTAAGTGAATTTGAAACAGATGAAATACATGATTAGATG
>CAXASD010000099.1:0-13376 GCA_963971435.1 Lasius platythorax | reverse complement strand
ACACTGGCCAAAAAAATTATCGCAACATTCAATTAATATCAAAATTTCGCATAAATTCAAATAAGCATATATCCGCGAAAAATTGTCGTATTTGAAAATTTTTTTTTCATTTTAAAGGGTAGTGTCTCTACTTTGAGGAACTTTCATTTGATTTTGATTTTATCCACTCCCCCTCTTTCTATCTCTTTAAAAGTAAGGACGTGTTTTTTCTTCAAAAAATTGCATAGTTTGACGAATTCTACGGGGTGGAATAAATTTTTTTCGCAAATATTATCATAACTATCATAAAATATGGACTTTTCCTTGCAAATTAAAAAAAAATTGAAGACCGTACGTTTTTTTTCGCGGAGTTACGGCGTATCAAAGTTACCTATACATTTTTGTGCATAGGTAACTTTGATGTACACCCATTCTTCTTGCAACATGTATCTGACTCACTCCTTCTTCCAAAAGAGCAATTGTTTGCGCATACTGATTTTGGACTCGTTATCAAGACAGGCAGATTTCGTCGAAGGAGATGACAAGGTCGAAGACGAGTAACATCAGCTCGAGAAAATCGTTTCATCGTCAACGAGGCAATACGAAATCCGTTAATGATTGCGCGACCAAATTGCAAATAACGTTCTCCCTCACAGACGAATAAACGATCAGGAATCGTTTGCACGAAAGAGACTTAAGTTCGCGGGTTCGTGCTCGAGTGCCAATGTTGTCTGTGGCTCATCGACGTGCTCATGTTAGTGGTAATTGAATGCACAAAAATGCATAGGTAACTTTGATACGCCGTAACTCCGCGAAAAAAAATCGTACGGTCTTAAATTTTTTTTCAATTTGCAAGGAAAAGTCCATTTTTTATGATAGTTATAATGACATTTGCGAAAAAAATTTATTCCACCCCGTAGAGTTCGTCAAACTATGCAATTTTTTGGAGAAAAAACACGTCCTTACTTTTAAGGAGATGGAGGGAGGGGGAGTGGATAAAATCAAAATTGAATAAAAGTTTTTTAAAGTAGAGACTTTACCCTTTAAAATTAAAAAAAATTTTTTCAAATACGACAATTTTTCGCGGAGATATGCTTATTTGAATTTATGCGAAATTTTGATATTAATTGAGTGTTGCGATAATTTTTTTGACCAGTATATTTCTAATTTATATTTTATTTGGGCCTTTTAATAGACATAGGCATATAATAAAGCCCAAAACCGAGTTACAAAAAATTTTTTTTGTTCTTTCTTTTTATAAAATATTTTCATTGAGAAATTTGGAAATTTTAAAACTCATTTTATATTACATTTTGTTAATTATAATTTCACTAGTTTTTTGGCCTGCGCGAAGCGTGGGCCTCAAAGCCTTCTTATATATATATGTATATCTATATACATATATATATATATATATATATGTATATAGATATATGAAATATCTCTATTTACTTATATAAGTACCGTCTGTCTGTCTGTATGACCGCGAACTACTTCCACATTTATGGACCGATTTTTTCGAAATTGGTACCAAAATTTTGCAAATTTTTCGGGGATGTCTACTATGTGTTTTTTTTTTAAGTGTTACAACCCCATCCACGCATCCACCCATGCACTCACGTATTTATGGACCGATTTTCTCGAAATTGGTACCAAAATTTTGCAAATTTTTCGGGGATGGTTACTATGTAGTTATACAGGGTGTCCGATAATTATTGACACAGCCGAAGTGTGAAGGTAGATTGGCTTAATCTGAAAAGAAAAGTCCTGTACCATTTTGCTAAATTCGCAATAGTTATTGCGTTATTAATTAAAATATCTGAGCTAATAAGCGCGTGGGAAGCGGTAGGCCAGAATGGGTAGGCATGTAAGATGGCTTATTTGTTTACGTTTCTTAGCAATAAAAGCATCATCTGAGCGAGAGGTGGAGTCACGCAGCAAGCGGCGAGCGACGTCTGATATTTGTTGCTAAGAGATGCAAACAAATAAGTCATCTTACATGCCTACTGATTCCGGCCTACCGCTTCCCACGCGCTCATTAACTCAGATATTTTAATTAATAACGCAATAACTATTGCGAATTTAGCAAAATGGTACAGGACTTTTCTTTTCAGATTGAGCCAATTTACCTTCACACTTCGGCTGTGTCAATAATTATCGGACACCCTGTATATAAGGTCAGTACAGGTAATTACGCCACCTTAAGCTTTTGGATTTTTTGGACACTTTGCTGAGGATCGAGTGAAAAAATTAAATGTACCATAATTAAAAGTGATCTTTTGGCTGCCTCAAAAAAATATTTCAACGCTTTATCTCCTCTCTTTCTTTTTCCACCAATCGTTTCAAAAAAGTGCGTCAAAGTGGCGTATTTACCGACACGTGCAGGTAATTACGCCACCCAATAAAAAATTCATATAAAGTGATTTTGAGGCGTGAAATCACGTGAGAAATCAACTCAGAGCTTTGCAACAAACATTTTGTGAATTTTACTCGCAATTCCTATGCACAAAAAAAGGAACGGGGAGACAACGTGTTTTGATTATCCTAAATTTTATTTTTTAAAAATAAGCAAATATAGTTTTTATTTTGTATCATTAAGTATAAGTCTTATTTTTTACATTGAAAAAACTGCCACAATCAAAATGGATCTAAATAAAAACATAGAGACCAAATTCGTTAGTAATTCTAATGAGTTCTTAAAGTGGCGTAATTACCAGCAGCCTGAAATATCGTAAATAAATTGCTTTTTTTGTACTTAAATGAAATGGAATGACAAAAACAACTATACTTTCGGAAAAGGTGTTGAATTTACTACAAAAATAATGCTAGTAAATATTTGAAATGTAATAATTACTATTGGCAAATTAGCGGCAAGTGTAGTGCCAAGTTTATAGTGGCAAATTTTTTGCTAACAACTTTTGTTCTAATTGTTACTACAAATCATTAAAAGTTCAAAACGGCAAAATGTTTGTTGATATCAACTTAGTATCTATGCCTTCACAATTAGCATTCGTCATTTAAAGCCATTCGTACGTATTAATGAAGAATTAGATAGGTGGCGTAATTACCTGCACTAACCTTATATATATTGTTACGTCCGGAAGTCGATATTAATTAATTTCGCGCCGTCACTCGTTCACCACACTCGCGCCGCAAATAATCAACACAATAATAAGAAGAACACGTAACTTTAATAACACAGAACAAGAACACAGAACGATAAATAATACAATAATCAGAGCGTTAAAGAAATACGTCCGTTCGACAGATTAGCTGTCAAAAGACTGCCAAATGGCGACCGTTTACAAAATGTCTGCTGTTGTTTATCAACAACCCTCCTTGACAACCATTTCTCGGATACGGTACAGGGGATGAAATTCAGGGACGTAACACTGCCCCCTTCCTTCAAAATTGTCGTCCCGACAATTGTTTCCAAAGTTGTATGGGTTGACCGTTGTCCTCACGTTCCAAGGCATTGATCCCAGGGTGCCAAAACGACTTCATGCTCTACCCTGAGCTGCTGCTGC
Source organism: Lasius platythorax (assembly GCA_963971435.1). Classification (NCBI taxonomy): domain Eukaryota; kingdom Metazoa; phylum Arthropoda; class Insecta; order Hymenoptera; family Formicidae; genus Lasius; species Lasius platythorax. The sequence continues at coordinate 9,870 of CAXASD010000099.1, read as the reverse complement.
AGGTTACCGAGCGGCGTTATTTCCCGGCTCCAATCAAACACCAACCAGGAATCTTCAGGATACTGCCGTCGAACCCGCTTCACGAGAACATCGTCGACCTCAGGGTACCATAACGGTTTCTTGCTTTATCCTGAGCTGCTGCTGCAGGTTACCGAGCGCCGCTATTATTTGATCCTAATCGACCTCGATGATTCTCGATTCTACGTCCAATCGTCTTATGTGGATGTCCACACGTCTTCGGGCAAAAGGGGGGTATCTTCTGTGGACCCAACATCCTCACAAGAAGACTCCTCAAGCCCCTGTCTCGGCATTTGCCCTTCGTCCCACGGGAAAACCACGGATCAAAAACCGTAGGCGAGACAGTCTTCCTTAAAAAAAAAAATTAGTAGTTCTCCTGGGTAGTTCTCTGTCTGAATAGAAGCTTCATTCTAAGGACAGAAACAAATAACACGCAGAAACACAGAACTCAACTTAATTTTAGTCTGTAAAAGAACAATTCAATAAAACTTTTTATTAAAATAATTTAGTATAAGCTGTTCTCCGGGCTCCGTCCTACTCTAACAACGTCCTTTCAGAAAAAGGAGCTAACCTATCAGCGTGAACTACTTTCTTTCTATGCTTAGGTGTCTTTTGAATGCAATATACCACATCACTAAATTTTTTCACTACTTGGAAAGGACCTTCCCAATTACTTTGTAATTTCGGGGCTTGCCCCTTAACTCTTCGAGGATTATAAAACCACACTTTCTGTCCCTCTTGAAAAAGAATTTGCCTGGCTTTTCGATCGTACCAGGCCTTTACTCGAGAAGATTTTACTTTCATCCGTTCCCTAACGCTGGAATGAATGTCCTTTAATTTTTCTCTTAAATTCCTTACAAAACTTCCCACCAAAGGTGACTCCTCTTCTTGAAGCTTTGGAAGACTTCCCCGCAATAAATCTACGGGTAACCTGAGATCTCGGGCGAAGTATAATTCCGCAGGAGTCACGCCGGTGTTTTCATGCTTCGAAGATCTATATGCCAAAAGAAACATGGGAATCCATCGATCCCAATCCTTCTGATTTTCAGAAATATATTTCGCTAAATAAGAAATTATTGTCTGATGTTGACGTTCGACCTGGCCGTCCGACTGAGGATGCAGAGCAGTGGTCCTCGTCTTCCTAATTCCGAGTAGTTCCGACAATTCTGCAAAGAGTTATGACTCAAAACTTTTCCCTTGATCGGTATGAACTTCCGTGGGAACTCCATGTCTGGAAATAAACTGATTTACAAAAACTTCTGCCACCATCTTCGCCCTAATATTCTTCAAACGAAAAGCTTCTACCCATTTGGTGAAGCAATCTACGATGACAAGCAAATATTTATTCCCGGACGTAGTTGTCGGAAGTGGACCGAGGATATCCATTTGTACCCTCTCGAATGGAGCACCAACGTTATAAATTTGTAGTGGGGACTTCCCCTTCCCTGCAGGGCCCTTCCTAGCAACACAAACCTTACAGGATCTACACCAGTCTTTAACATCCTGTTTACATGTAGCCCAATAGAAACGCTTTCGGATCTTTTCTAGGGTCTTATTCACTCCAAAATGTCCTCCTGACGGAGAATCGTGTACCTCTTCTAAAATTTCTTTAACACGTTTCTGAGGAACCACAAGTTGTAGGAAACTAAACTTTAAATTCGGGGCTTCCCATCTTTTATAAAGAATTCCATCTTGCACGGTTAAAGCGTCCCAATATGACCAATAAATTTGAGCGGAAACATCTTGAGCAGCTATCTCCGAATGCCCCGGACGTACTCCCATTTCCTTTCCTCGTAAAATAATTGAAACGTTCGGGTCTTTCCTTTAACCTTTCCGCCATTCTTCCAAATTTTCCTCCTCAAGCACCAGGCGAGCGACTGCTTTTTCTGCTTCCTCCGTGCTTTTCCTCTCTATCCTAGCACAATATTCGCAGCCGAACGACTCACATTGCCGTCAGGACAGTCCATCGGCATTCTTGTGAGATTGCTTTTTCCGATGAACAATCTCAAATTCGTATTGTTGAAGTCCTTCCAGCCAACGTGCTAACTGTCCTTCTAAATCCTTAAAAGACATAAGCCACCTCAAAGAAACATGATCTGTACGAATTAAAAACTTTCGTCCTAAAAGATAGTGACAAAAAAATTTTAAAGAATTAATTATCGCCAACAATTCCCGTCGAGTTACGCAATAATTACGCTCAGCCTTACTGAGCACCCGACTAAAATAAGCGATGACCTTCTCTTTTCCCTCCTGCTTTTGAGATAAAACCGCACCAATAGCAATATTTGAAGCATCTGTATCTAAAATAAACTCGTCCTCCCCCTTTGGAAAAGAAAGTACCGGGGAAGAGGACAACATTTGTTTCAACTTTTCGAAAGCATTTTGGCATTCTTCTCCCCATACAAATTTAACTTGATTCTCTGTTAATACAAAAAGAGGCTTTGCCAAAGAAGAGAATCCTTTAATGAATTTGCGGTAATAAGAACAGAAACCGAGGAAACTACGTAACTGTTTCTTAGTGTGGGGAGTCGGCCAATCTCTTACGGCGGCAATCTTTTCGGGGTCTGTTGTAACGCCATCTGCAGAAACTACATGTCCCAAATATTTAAACTTTTACAGAAAAGAACACATTTCTTTGGATTTATTTTTAAATTTGCCTCTCGCAATCTTGAAAATACCATTTTGAGATTCTCTAACATTTCAGCAAAACTTTTCCCGAAAATAATCACATCATCCAGATAAACCAAACAAATTTTTGACAATAATCTCCGTAAAACTTTCTCCATCAAGCGTTCAAATGTTGCAGGGGCGTTACACAGTCCGAATGGCATTACTGTAAATTGCCAGAGTCCCCTGCCAATTGAGAAAGCCGTCTTTTCCCTGTCCTCTGAACGGATTTTTAATTGCCAATAACCACTTTTCAGATCAAGCGTAGAAAACCAAGAATTACCTGAGAGCTGGTCGAGGATATCGTCTATTCTTGGGAGAGGATAAGAATCTTTTACCGTAATAGCATTTAACTTCCAATAATCCACACAAAATCTTAGTACCATCCTTCTTCCTTACTAAAACTGCAGGGGAAATCCAAGGACTTTGCGATTCCTCAATTACTCCATTAGTCCTCATATTATCTATAATTTTATCTACTTCTCCTCTCATTTGAATTGGAATTCGTCGGGGAACCTGTTTTATGGGGAGAGAATCTTGCACATTTATAACATGTTTGACAACATTACAATTTCCAGCAATAATATTACAAGAAAATACATCTTGATAATCACACAGGAAATCCATAAAACAATTCTTTTGAGTCTCTCCCATATTCTCGGAATTGTGAACAAAAAGTTCCTCCAAGATAGATGGGACTTTATTGAAAGAATTATCAATGCGAGAACAATTAAAGACTTTTAACTTTCCAAAAACAAACTCAAAAACATTTTCTAAGTTAATCATTTTAAAAAAATCTACTCCCAACAAACATTCATCATTTATTTCTGCTACATACATAGGAACTTCATCAGAATATTCTCCGATTTGAACATTTACTCTGTCTTTAAATTCAATTGGAACCTTTTCTCCAGTTGGATATCTTATGTTATAGTTTTTAACTTGAATTCTCTCTTTTTCTGTCTTTACAAATTTACTGCTTAAAATAGAAACATCGGATCTATCTATCTATCTACCCGTATCTATCTTAAAAGAACAGCCTTGCCCGTCCAACATGCCAAAATAACAAAAATCTTTGTTATCAATTCTTTTTACATTAATATCTACAAAATGGATTATATGCGGGGCATTTTTCTCGCGAGTTGAACTCGCCCCGCTCAACTAAACCGCGTTTCCCTTTTCATTGGGTCATTCTGCGCGGAAGTGTCCTGTCTTTCCGCAAGTCCAACACTCTCTCGAGTTAATACCAAAATTATTTCCTCGCCATTTTCCTTTTTGACCATTTCCCCCTTTTCCTTCTCCCTCTGCGACTTTCGCATCTCCGGCTTTTCGCGCGTCCTTTCTCTCCCCCTTCTCAAAATTCTTTTGTTCAAAATTTCTTCCGGAAAATTTTCCTTAACTGTCCCTTTTTCTTTCAAAATTTTCTTCCCGAATAATTTTAACGGCTTTCGCCCTTTCTACGGCCAATTTCAACGAGGTTATGCCCTCAAGTTGGAGAGTTTGCCTTAGAAAACCATCAGATAATGCCGAAATAAATTGCGCACACGCAATTTTATCCCGCACCGCGAAAGAGCACTCCGGATAAGCCAAACGCGCAAGTCTCTCAAGTTCAGCACCAAAAGAAGCTAATTCTTCCCCAAATTTCTGTTTTCTATTTGTAAATAAAGAATAATAATTTTGTGACATATTTCCCTTTCCGAATCGTAACTCTAATTTTGATTTTAACTCTTCAAAGCTTAAACTCTCCAAATTTTCAATTGATTCTAGAATTGAACGCGCTTTACCCCTCAAACTCGCGGCCAACGCAATAGATTTTGTTGCGTCATCCCAGCAATTTGCGCGCGCGATTAGTAAGAATTGAGAGAGGAATTCTCGCAGCGGCACCGTTCCGTCAAAAGTATCGGGCTTTAACTTGAAGCCGATCGCCGCGCGCGCGTCCGTTCCCCTCGCGTCCGCATTCCGCGCCACCGAATCATCGGAAGCTCTATTACGGAAAGGACTTAGTTGGGATCGAAGACGCTGAAGTTCTTCATCCCGCTGGCGCAGCATCGCTTCGAAGTCAGCCTGTTGCCGGAGCCGTTCCTCGTGAAGCTGTTTAATCTCACTGATTGCGACCTGAAGCGCTGCAGCTCCCGTTGCCATGTCCGAATCCGCTGTTTGAAGTGGAGTCGCCGCACGTAATCTTTTCCGCGTCGAAACGCCGGATATCTATCGCAGCTCCATTCCCGTATCCATGGCTCGTTCGCACATATCCCGGACGAGCCCCCAAAATGTTACGTCCGGAAGTCGATATTAATTAATTAACTTCGCGCCGTCACTCGTTCACCACACTCGCGCCGCAAATAATCAACACGATAATAAGAAGAACACGTAACTTTAATAACACAGAACAAGAACACAGAACGATAAATAATACAATAATCAGAGCGTTAAAGAAATACGTCCGTTCGAGAGATTAGCTGTCAAAAGACTGCCAAATGGCGACCGTTTACAAAATGTCTGCTGTTGTTTATCAATAACCCCCCTTGACAACCATTTCCCGGATACGGTACAGGGGATGAAATTCAGGGACGTAACAATATATATATAGATATATATATATGTGTGCGTGCGTGTGTGGATGCGTGGGTGGGTGCGTGCGTGGGTGGGTGGGTGGAGGTGTAAAACTTAAAAAAACCACATAGTAGCCATCCCCGAAAAATTTGCAAAATTTTGCACCAATTTCGAGAAAATCGCTTTATAAATGCGTGAGTGCGTGGGTGGGTGCGTGGGTGGGGTTGTAAAACTTAAAAAAAGACACATAGTAACCACCCCTAAAAAATTTGCAAAATTTTGATACCAATTTCGAAAAAATTGGTCCATAAATGTGTGAGTGCGTGGGTGGGTGCGTGGATGGGTGAGTGGGTGGGTGGGGGGAGTGTAAAACTTAAAAAAACCACCATCGTCTCCATCCTCGAAAAATTTGCAAAATTTTGATATCAATTTTGATAAAATTGGTCAATAAATGTGTGATTGCGTGGGTGGGGGTGTAAAACTAAAAAAGACCACGACGTCGCCATCTCCGAAAAATTTGCAAAATTTTGGTACCAATTTCGAGAGAATCGGTCCATAAATGTGGAAGTATTTCGCGGTCAGACAGACAGACAGACAGACGGTATTTAAATACTAGCTTTTCGGCCCGCGCAAAGCGCGGGCCTCAAAGCTTTCTTATATATCTATCTATCTATTTATATAAGTACCGTCTGTCTGTCTGTCGGTATGACCGCGAACTACTCCCACATTTATGGACCGATTTTCTCGAAATTGGTATCAAAATTTTGCAAATTTTTCGGGGTTGGCTACTATGTGTTTTTTTTTAGTTTTACACCTTCACTCAAGCACTCAAACATTTATTGATCGATTTTCTCGAAATTAGTACCAACATTTTGCAAATTTTTCGGGGATGGCTACTATGTGGTTTTTTTAAGTTTTACATCCCCACCCACCCACCCACGCACCCACCCACGCCCTCACACATTTATCGACCGATTTTCTTGAAATTGGTACCAACATTTTGCAAATTTTTCGGGGATGGCTACTATGTGGTTTTCTTAAGTTTTACACCCCCACCTACCCACTCACGCACCCACCCACGCACTCACACATTTATGGACCGATTTTCTCGAAATTGGTACCAAAATTTTTGAAATTTTTTTAGGGATGGCTACTATGTAATTTTTTTTTTTGGGGGGGGAAAGAAGATGGCGGTTAAAGAGAGCTGACGTGTGTTTGATGTAGTGAAGGAATTTGGGGAAGGAAGTGATGTCGGGAGGAAGGTGGGAAATCTGTGGGTGGAGGTAGTGTTAGAAGAGGACGAGAGAAATTCGAGAAAATGGAGGAGGCGATGGGGATGCAAGAGGTAAAGAGTTAGATGAGTGCAAAGGAGTTCGGAAAAGTAGAGTCAGCAAATTTTGGAGCAAAGAGAAGAGAAAGGGAGATGATGGCGGCGGTGAAGAAGAGTAGAGGAGAATGGAACTGAGGGAAAGGAGTCGGTAAGGAAGGAGCGCGACGAGGATAAAGGGTATTATCGGCGGGTAACGAGAGAGGAAGCATAAGGCAACAGGTGATGGCGGCACAGGAAAGCCTGCGGGCCATGTACGCGGAACACATGTTGCGGCGGATTAGTAGTGATTGCGCGAAGAGAAGGGGAGACAGGAGTGAGGTGATAAAAGTTTAGGTGAATTTTAGTGAAGGGAAAAGGAAGATGGATTGGAAAGAGGTGTTGGTGAGAGAGTTGAGAGCAATAAGGAGAGGGGGAGAGGATTAAAGAAAGAACTAATGATATTGAGATGAAGAGGGATGAGAGGAGTAAGAAGAGAGGAAAGCGAAAGTGAGAGGTGAGAAACGTTGAGAGAGAGGTGAAGGAAGAAGACGAAGCAAAGGAGTGGAGGGAAGAAAAGGAGGAGGGGGAAGGAAGAGTAAAATCACCCTGAAGAGAAAAGAGGACGAGGAGAGCGATGCAGAGAGCTTAGAAAACGAGGGGAGAGAGGAGAAGGAAGAAGACGAGGTAAAAAAGTCGAGGGAAGAGAAGGAGCAGAGGGAAAGGAAAAGAAAAGTTAACCTGAAAGAAGAAGAGAAGAGGAAAGCGATAATGAGAGGATGGAAAGCGTGGGAGAGAGGTGACAGAAGAAGACGAAGCAAAAGAGTTGAAGGAAGAAAAGAGGAGAGGAGAAGGAAGAGAAGAGTCATCCAGAAGAGAGAAGAAGACGAGGAGAGCGATAGTGAAAGGTTAGAATACGTGGAGAGAGAAGAGAAGGATGGAGACGAAGCAAAGGAGTCGAGGAAAGGGAGAACGAGTGACTAGAGGAGGAGAGGGGAAAGAGGGAGGAAGAGGATGAGATGGGCGGTAGCGAAGGACGAGAGAAATGTGGGTGGAAGAGTGAGGCAAGAGATTAAGTAGAGAGAAGGGAATAGGAAGGATTAAGAGGAGGGAAAAAGGGGATCCGGGAAAAAGGCGGAGGGGAAGGGTGAGGGAGTAGATTTAGTAGGAAGAGAAGACTGCGGGGAAAGGGAAAGTGAGATAGATTAAAAGGGGGAGAGAGGGAAAAGTGGGTGGAGTAGCGGGGAAAAGGTAGAGACGGAAAAGTGCGAAAGATGAGAGGGGGAGAAGGAGGAAAAAGGGATTGGGGAGATGTCTAGGAATACAGGGGAGATATGTAAGGACAGAAGGAGGAGTTAGAACAGGGGGAATAGGGAACGAAAGGGGAGGGCGTCTGTCTTTATATGTTTCAGAGTTTTGACAAGCCAGGATAGGGGGGCATGTAAGGAGAGAGAACACATAAAGAAGAAGAGAGTAGGTGAGGCAGGAAGAGGGAGAGGAAGGACGGAGAGGCAAAAGGGACGAGATGATGCAAGGAATGAGAAGGACAGAAGGATGAGGAAATCAGAGAGGAGAGAGCGAAAAAGGAGAGTCGTGAAGTACAAGAAGACGAAGCAGAGAGTAAGGGGGGATGGGAAATGGGAGGAGTGACGGGGGCCGAGGGAGGAAGGTATGAGCATGTAAGGGTCGCTTATGGCCAGGTCGCGAGGGAAAATGTTATTATTTATTTGTAAAGGTTTGGGACCGCTCCTTAAAAGCGCCTTCGAAACTTTAAGGGGAATGAATAAACGATACATACATACATACTATGTGGTTTTTTTTAAGTTTTACATTTCTACCCACCCACTCACCCACGCACTCACACACGCACGCACACACACGCACGCATACGCACACGCACACACACACACACACACACATACACAATTTTTCAGAAATCACCTTTTGGTTTTGGCGTTCTTGGGTGAGAGCATTTATTTATTAATCGTTGTCAAATTTAAAAAATCACCTTTAAAAGGTGATAACATTTTATATTTCTTGACGTGAGTTATTTCATAAATGACTATAAATAAGTTGCTGGTTTCACATCTTAGCCACTCACCCACGCACCCACACACGCACGCACACACGCACGCATACGCACACACACGCACGCACACACACATACACAATTTTTCAGAAATTACCTTTTGATTCTGACTAAGATGTGAAACCAGCAACTTATTTATAGTCATTTATAAAATGACTCACGTCAAGAAATATAAAATGTTTATTACCCATAAGAAGTGATTTTTTAAATTTAACAACAATTAATAAATAAATGCTCTCACCCAAGAACGCCAGAACCAAAAAATGATTTCTGAAAAATTGTGTATGTGTGTTTGCGTGCGTGTGCGTATGCGTACGTGTGTGTGCGTGCGTGTGTAGGTGAGTGGGTGAGTGGGTGGGCGGGTGGGTGGAGATGTAAAACTTAAAAAAAACATACAGTAGCCATCTCCGAGAAATTTGCACAATTTTGGTACCAATTTCGAGAAAATCGGTCCATAAATGTGTGAGTGCGTGGGTGGGTGCGTGGGTGGGTGGGTGGAAATGTAAAAATTAAAAAAACCACATAGTAGCCATCCCCGAAAAATTTGCAAAATTTTGGTACCAATTTCGAAAAAAATCGGTCCATAAATGTGTGAGTGCGTGGGTGGGTGCGTGGGTGGGTGGGTGCGTTTTGGAGGTGTAAAACTTAAAAAAACCACCATCGTCACCATCCTCGAAAAATTTGCAAAATTTTGATACCAATTTCGAGAAAATTGGTCAATAAGTGCGTGTTTGCGTGGGTGGATGCGTGGGTGGGAAAAACATAAAAGAAAACCACATAGTAGCCACCCCCGGAAAATTTGCGAAATTTTGGTACCTGTTTCGTGAAGATCGGTCCACAAATGTGGAAGGAGTTCGCGGTCAGACAGACAGACAGACGGTACTTATATTATAGATACTGTAAACTTCACACCTTATAACTCGAAAAGTACTTAATGAAAAAATGTTTAATTATAGTGTTTTGGAAAGCTCTCGAGGCACGCTACAAGAATATGCAAAAGTATATAGGGTGTCCCATTTAAAAAGTTGGAGGTGACATTCATGTGACCTTCGAATAACCTTGGATACAAAATCTGGTATAGCCATCTTATTTCCCCCTCCGAACCATACAACTTTTGTCTCAAACGTTTTTCAATCCCACGTGTCTTTCTCCACTTATTTCAATGCGTCAATTAAAATGAAACATCCTGTATATACAATACAGGGTGTCCCATTTTAAAAAACGCACCTCGATAATT
>CAXASD010000098.1:0-11574 GCA_963971435.1 Lasius platythorax | reverse complement strand
TGTTTATATGAACTATTTTGTTTATTTTGGCCGAGAACGCGTCCCTAGTATAGTGCCGTGCAATTTTGAAACACCCTGTATAAATATATTGAAAATATATAATTGGAAAAACAGCGCTAAGTTTTTTGCAAATGTAATTTTTTTACCTTTATTTTTTTAACTTTAATTTTTAGTTTTTATCCTTTTAACTATAAATTTTTGCATAAAATATGTTTCCTTTAATTTTTTAACTGTTATTTTTTTAACTTTAAATTTTTTTGCATTAAACTTTAATTTTTAAATTTTTTACATTTTTTGTCGTATTATCTTTTCTTGAATATACGTTTGAGTATATTTGGATTAAATAAATATGAATAATTATTTAGAGATATAAATAAAGTTTATTATATATATATATATTTGCACCCCCTACTATACTATATATATATTTTATTGCATATATATTTACACCCCCTACTATACTATACATATATGTATATTTTATTGCATTTCATTTGCTTCTGCAAATAGAATAGAATGCAATATTAGATAGATAAAGAATGCAAAATTTCGCAGTTTTAATTTTGTCTGCATCTTACATTAAATAGATTTACTCTAATTATAGAAAATAATTCATCTGAATATTATAAATTATATTTTTCTAAATTTCCTTAGCGTGATTTTTTGATTTCACTTCTTTTTGATGCTAATATTTTAAGTTTTTTCCCGTTTATTAATAAAGATAAAATATAATTTATAAATATAATTTTTGAAAAAAAATATTTTTAATGGCGATTAATTTTTGTTAAGATAAAAAATATATAATTTATATACTTTTTGAAAAGATAATATCTTTGATGGCGATTAATTTTTGTAAAGAACTATTTTGGCTAGAGAAAGATATACTTAGCGCTTTCTTTTACATCTGTGATGTCTTTTTTAGACAGATTTCACAAATTTTTGCAAAGTATAGTAAGACATTAAAATATATATTCGTGCGTGCGTGCGTGTGTGCGTACGTGCGTGCAACTATCACCATGTCTTTCAATAATTGCGATAACATTTTTGTTCTAACTGTTTGTCTTTGTTTTTCGGTATGTTTTGCATATTTGTCAATATTTATATTATATCTTATTAAGAATATAATCTCTCTCTCGCTTTCTCTCTCTCCCTCTCTCTTCCTCCCTCCCGCTCTCTCTCCCACTCACTCACTCTCTCTCTCTCTCACACACACACTGTCTCTCTCTCTCTCTCCCCCTCTCTGTACGCACGCACACATTCACGCACAGGTACGTACGCACGCATATATGCACACACAGCAAAATGCAAATGCAAATGCGCGCGCACGCATAAGAGCGCGCGCATGTATGAGTGCGCGCGCACGTACGTGCGCATGCATGCGTATGTACGTTTGCGTTCATGTGTGCGTGCCTACGTATGTGTGCGAGCGTAAGTACGTGTGCGTGCATGTGTGCGTGCGTACAGAGAGAGAGAGAGAGAGAGAGAGAGAGAGAGAGGGAAAGAGAGAGAGAGGGAGCGGGAGAGAGAGCGGGAGAGATAGAGAGGGGGGGGAGAAAGCGGGAGAGAGAGAGAGAGCGTAGGAGAGAGAGAATTGGTGCGGAATAGATGCGGTATGGATGTGGAATGGATGCGGAATGGATGCAGAATAAATGCTGAATTGGTGCAGAATAGATGCGTAATGGATGCGGAATGGATGCGGAATGTATGCGGATTAGGTTTGGAATAGGTGTGGAACGGATGTAGAATGGATGCGGAATGGATGCGGAAAGATGCGGAATAGATGCGGAAAGTTTCGGAATGGATGCGGAATAGATGCGGAATGGATGCGGAATGAATGCGGAAAGATGCGGAATGGATGCAAAATTATTGCGTAATGGATGTGGAATAGATGCGGAATTAATGCGGAATAGATGCGGAATGGATGCGGAATGAATGCCGAAAGATGCGCAATGATTGCGGAATAGATGCAGAATGTATGCGGATTAGGTACGTAATAGGTGCAGAACGGATGCGGAATGGATGCAGAATGGACGCGGAATGAATGCGGAAAGATGCGGAATAGATGCGGAATTAAAGCGGAATTAAAGCGGAATAGATGCGGAATTGGTGCGGAATAGATGCGGAATAGATGCGGAATAGATGCGGAATATATGCGGAATAGATGCGGAGTGGATGCGGATTAGATGCGGAGTGGATGCGGAATAGATGCGGAGTAGATGCGGAATTGGTTTGGAATAGATGCGGAATGTATGCAGATTAGGTGCCGATAGGTGCGAAATAGGTGCGGGATGGATGCGGAGAGATGTAAAATATATGCGGAATAGGTGCGGAAAAGATGCGGAATGTTGCGGAATAGATGCGAAATGGTTGCGGAAAAGTTGCGGCATTGATGCGGAATAGATGCGGAATGGATGCGGAATGGATGCGGAATAGATACGGAATAGGTATGGAATAGATGCGGATTATGTGTACTAAGAAAGAGAGAGAGAGAAAGAGAGAGAGAGAGAGAATAAGAAAGAGAGAAAGTGGAAGAGAGAGAGAAAGCGGGAGAGAGAAAGAAAGCGGGAAAGAAAGAAGGTGGGAGAGAGAGAAAGCGGGAGAAAGAAAGAAAGCGGGAGAGAGAAAGAGAAAGCGAGAGGGAGAGAGAGAGAGGAAGCGGAAGAGAGAGAGAAAAAGCGGGAGGGAGAGAGAGAAAGCGGGAGGGAGAAAGAGAAAAAGCGGGAGAGAGAAGACTAGCGGGATGGAGAGAGAAAGAAAGTGAGAGGAGAGAAAGCGGGAGAAAGAAAGAGAGAGAAAGCGGTAGAAAAGAAGAGAAAGCGGAAGAGAGAGAGAAAAAGCGGGAGGGAAAAAGAGAAAAAGCGGGAGAGAGAAAAATTGCAGGAGGGAGAGAGAAAAAAGTAAGAGAAGGGGAGAAAGCGAGAGAAAGAAAGAGAGAGAAAACGGTAGAAAAGAAGAGAAAGCGGGAGAGAGTGAGAAAAAGCGGGAGGGAGCGAAAGAGAAAACGAGAGAGAGAGAGAGAGAGAGAGAGAGAGAGAGAAAGCGGGAGGGAGGGAGAAAGAAAGCGGAAGAGGGAGAGAAGAAGCGGGAGGGAGAGAGAGAAAAAGCGGAAGAGAGAAAAAAGCGGGAGGGAAAGAGAGAGAAGGTGGGAGAAAAAGAGAAGCAAAAGAAAGAAAGAGAGAGAAAGCGGTAGAGAAGAAGAGAAAGCGGGAGAGATTAAGAGAAAGCGGAGAGAGAGAAAAAGCGGGAATGAGAGAAAAAGCGGGAGGAAGACAGAGCGGAAGGAAGAGAGAGAAAAGCGGGAGAGAAAGAGGAAGCGGAACGTGCGCACGCACACAACTTAGAAAAAAAATTATGGGTCTTGCGACAGTGGCGCCATCTAGCGGTGTATTAGTGAACCTGGAAAAAGATGGCGGCTTGCGACAGTGGCGCCATCTAGCGGTGTATCTGTGAACCTGGACAAGTCCGACGACGTATCTGAATGACACATTTTCGGCAGAAAAATGCATGATGATATTAAGATCTTTACATCCAATGTATCTACCAGTGTCATTATGGTATCATTACATTCGGAAAAATCTATGTTTTCGATTGATGTGTTCATTTTCTCGAAAAGATGATCCGATGTACGAGATATATCAATTCATTATTAATTATTTTTGTGAAAACGTCCTCGTTCCGGTAAATGATACGCAGTAGCGTCTGTTAGTAAAATATTGAAAAGAAACGAAAGATATACTTAGCGAGACGCTACCGCGTCTCTTGATAAATTGATTCTATAAACAGGAAAATTAGATATAAGTTTTAACATTTTATATTGCTTAGCAGCATAAAATATCGCGGCGTTAAGTTATAAAATTTTAGATCGAGTGATGCAAGCAGCCCGGTAGCGCGGACACCGGGATCAGCCGACTCTCTGTTTATCGATGTCACTCCGGCGAGTGTCAATACATGTAAACATTCAATAGGAAAAACTCGAGCACGTTCCCGTCGCTACCCGGCGGCTCAATTAAAAGGAATTTTATAACGAACTCTTCTCGAAGAAAATTAACTAATTAATAATTTTCTTGTCGCTAGTAAATAAATTCAAATAGAGAATATTAATATAATTCGACCTAACTAGCAAATATTTTTAGGGAGACGTATCTCTTGGTCCGAGATTACAAGATTCCCCTGATTATATTTCACTCATACCGCGAATAAATAGGCGAGAAAAATATAGGTCCGAAAAGTCGCTCAAGCAGGAATCGAACCTGCGTCTTTCGCTTGCCGGGCGACTGCTTTTAACCAACTAAGCTATTCAGACCCTTTCGATCCTATATTTTTCAATTGCCTTTTAAATAGATGTTAGTAAACAATAATTTTTGAGAACAATTTTACCGGCTCTCAACGGTGAAAGATGTAAATTCTAATATTGTGTGTTAGCTCCATAATTTAGGTCCAGGAGCGAATTAAATTAACTAATTAATAATTTTCTTGTCGCTAGTAAATAAATTCAAATAGAGAATATTAATATAATTCGACCTAACTAGCAAATATTTTTAGGGAGACGTATCTCTTGGTCCGAGATTACAAGATTCCCCTGATTATATTTCACTCATACCGTGAATAAATAGGCGAGAAAAATATAGGTCCGAAAAGTCGCTGAAGCAGGAATCGAACCTGCGTCTTTCGCTTGCCGGGCGACTGCTTTTAACCAACTAAGCTATTCAGACCCTTTCGATCCTATATTTTTCAATTGCCTTTTAAATAGATGTTAGTAAACAATAATTTTTGAGAACAATTTTACCGGCTCTCAACGGTGAAAGATGTAAATTCTAATATTGTGTGTTAGCTCCATAATTTAGGTCCAGGAGCGAATTAAATTAACTAATTAATAATTTTCTTGTCGCTAGTAAATAAATTCAAATAGAGAATATTAATATAATTCGACCTAACTAGCAAATATTTTTAGGGAGACGTATCTCTTGGTCCGAGATTACAAGAGATACGTCTCCCTAAAAATATTTGCTAGTTAGGTCGAATTATATTAATATTCTCTTCTCGAAGAGTTATCTCCCCATAACCACCCCAAAGTCCTTCAAATGACCGATGATCCATGTATGTTTCACGCGTCACCAAAGCACGACTCGAATCGCCATTGTCTCATCGGTATATAAACCGCTAATTTCGAGCTCCGGCGCCCATTCGCTCATTATTCATTGTTCAGTCGTTATTCATTAGAATATCCGATCATAAGCATTCAGAAATTATATTAATCGTTCGGTCAGAATAAGATCTTATTTGAGATCATATTCAAGTTGTGACAAAATCTCTGTGCGTCCGCACCGACGGACTTCTAATCTTTTTCACTACTGTCAGTCGTGCGTTAGATTTCTTAATAGTGTAAAATCTGAATAAAGAATTCTGTGCATAATGTTGAGTACTTGAATTCAACCTATTTCGCCGTGACCGAGGTCCTCCAAGAGCGAAGGTAGAGACACGTACAGCAAAACTGGAAGATTCACCGCTACTATACGGTAAGTAATTATAACTCCCCTTACCCGAGCATGCCGTATCTCAGTGAAGATTAGGAAATCTGTTATTGACTGACATCCCACTTTAATCAATTACCTCATTCCATCATCGCTCAGCATCTCACATGCTCTTAGCGATAATCTTACTCCGTGTATAATAAAGAAACTCCTCTGTCAAGCATTGGCATGAAGCTGACAGTTTTTCGTCAGTCATTATTAAGTTATATGTTCTCACAATTTTATTATCATCTATAGGTATCAATATTAGACAATATTTAGATCTTAATATATTACCAATACTGCTGTTGTCACTCCGACGTCCTCCAACCCTCGTTTCCAATCACAAAATATCCTGGCATTCGCTGCCAGGATGTATAAAATATCCCGGCATTCGCTGCCAGGATTCATAAAATATCCCGGCATTCGCTGCCAGGATTCATAAAATATCCCAGCATTCGCTGCCAGGATTCATAAAATATCCCGGCATTCGCTGCCAGGATTCATAAAATATCTCGGCATTCGCTGCCAGAATTCATAAAAAATCCCTTACCCCTATCTCGTACTTAAAGATTAACAACAGAAGAATTTAAAATTATAAAGCATTTTCTATAATAAAAAAAACTAGAATTACATGAAGATATTATTATAGTATTGATACTATCCTTCCATGAAGGAAAATCCTTATCTATCCCTCCAATTAATAGTGTTTGAAAGTCCAACGGGATTTCAAATATTATCAATTTAATCGAGCTTCTCGCATTCCGGGCAAACACATAAGCTCGGTAGCGGATCGCGATCACGCGCCGAGACGCGTCGCGCGCTTTTTCTTCTCGTCCGAGCGCCGAACTTCGCGAGGACGGCACGTGTTCGACACGCGATCAATTACCCGTTCTATTGTCCGAAAAGACGAAAACACGAGAATCGCGCCACATTCCGATATACATATATATCAATAAGCGAGTCTTCCGAATTCCAAGGCACGACCAAGCAATCAGTCTCAACGTAACGCTCGAACCGTGAGATTCACCTGACTGATCGGCGTGTGGCCGGTAATTCTTTCAGTCTGTTCGACCATTCTATCGTGTCGTTCTCTGCTCGTGTCGTCTTTTCTCTTGTCGTGTGAAGCTTGTGTCGTGTGTTTAATAAATCATCGAGTTCCTGCGTGAACCGATGTATTTTTTCTCTCGAGCGATCGCGTCGTGATCGCTGCGACACACGTGAATCTCGGTTTACGGACTTGCCGTCTCGCCTCGTAGCACGTCAGTGATTTTGTTATAATTGTGACAGTACAAAGTATTCGCGCCACATAAGCAGCGATTAATAAAATAATTAATCTTTTTATTCATTAATTTTGTTATACTCGCGAGCTGACGATCGTATCTCCTTCGCGACCGTCCTCGGCCTCGCGCACAAGATCTCCGTCGGCCGCGATCAAGATCTCCGTCGGCCGCGATGGGATTGTCCCGATTGCGCACATTACGGATCGGACACAGCGATATTTCCCGATCGGACACAGTCCCGATCGGACACAGTCCCGATCGGACACAGTCCCGATCGGGAATGTGTCCGATCGGAACTGTGTCCGATCGGGATTGTGTCCGATCGGGAAATATCGCTGTGTCCGATCCGTAATGTGCGCAATCGGGACTCACTCGGCCGCGATCAAGATCTCCGATCTTCAAGATATCCGAATCGCTTAAAGGCCATTTTCTAAGGGACGGACCAGAAGATCTCCGTTCGCTAGATTGATACTGATCGTCGCTCGCGCTAGCTTGTGAATTGTTATAAAATACATGTTTATTATAGACGACGCGACAGTTTAAATTTTCTCTCCCTTCAATGATCCTTCAGCGGATCTAAGGATTCGCGCAACCTACCTTCGCGCTCAAATCTGAGCGGATTCCGGCACTCTCTCTCTTCTAATTATATCGTGGGGGCAGATCTTCATTAGATTTCGATCTCCCCTGCAAACAAATAGATATTCTTGTCCACGAAATGTCTAATTCCCAAATTCTCAAACAAGATTTCTAATTTTCAAAGTTCTTAATAATTAACTACACGATAGTGGATAAGGCCTCGGATACATAATAATTCTAGAATATTAATTAATATTTTACCTTCCAATTAAAATTTTTTAAAACTCATTTAAATATTTTAGATTTTGCATTCAAGTTCTTTTTCAAATAATTAGTCATTATTACTTAAAATTCTATCAACGTTAATTCTATCATTTTATTTAATCTCATCATCCTACTACATACTCCCTTGTAGATGGTTAACCCGGCGTACAGACAAACCATCCGAAAGAAGCGTAAACATAGAGCCGGTAAACAGACGCGTGCTAATCGTGCCGATAAAAGAGCACGTGCTATACAGCGTGCTTCAAATTTAATCTGGGTCAACCGGCAGGCATTCAGAACTCAGTCTTACGCAGACTCTACCGACATTTCAAAAATAGAGAGCTTCTTTCTCTTGCTAACCGAGTCTAGTGAGAAAAAGGTCACCCGGACGTGACACTATATACGAATATAATTCAAGATGGCGACGAAATGGTCCAAGTAATTCCATTTGGCAAACCTGGCCACATACGGAACATTTTTTGTGACCACTTCCAATCTAGGTAGATAACTCTCCTTACTCTTATTTGATGTATTTACCCAACATCTATGAGAAGATCAAAATCCGCGCATGCGTTATGCTGCGCGACGTTATGCGGTCTTTTGTCGTTACGTGCACGCGACTCAGGTTCACAGAGACAGTAGGAAAGCAAATGCACGTAGTGTAAAGTGACATAAGTTTTTTGTTTTTCCTATATTCGGCATATAATCACATTAATCGGTAACGTAATATATAATGTATTAACATTTTAAGTCTATTTTATTTCCATAAAAAATATATTAAACACACGTTTCTAATAGAAACGTGATTTGTGGTTATGTTAAGAACATATTGATATATCTTAATTGGACATGTATACAACTGACATCTTTGATTTGGCTATATTTATTTTTATAAATATTACAATAAAAATTGTTTTGAAAAAATGTAAAAATATTTATTCAGAGAACACGTAAGAAAAAATAGTTGAAAAAACGTCGTATAGACGTCCATAACGTCAAATAGACGTCTATTCGACGTTTTTTCTCACGTGTTCTTTGAATAAATATTTTTACATTTTTTCAAAACAATTTTTATTGTAATATTTATAAAAATAAATATAGCCAAATCAAAGATGTTAGTCGTATACACGTCCAATTAAGATATACCAATATGTTCTTAACATAAAAATGTTTTTAACTAAAAATTTCTTTATCTCTTCTTTAAAGAACAATTGTGGTTTAAAGCAAATTTACTCTTGCACATTTTGAATTAGATTATCATTGAATCTTAAAAATAGACCAAAACTTAAAAATGGACCGAAAGAGAAAAGCTGTCGAAAATGTGTCACAAAGACATTTCCGACGACTTAAAAAAAATGTTATGAATATTCTGAAGTGATAGATGATGTTATCAGTGCTTCAAATTTATTACCAATTGAAGAGTTCAGCTATGAATTCTTTAGAGCAAAGTAATGTTAAAGAACTGGTATTATTAGAAGTTATGGTATTATTAGAACTGGTATTACTAGAAAAAGACAGCACAAAATGTAAAAGATAAAATAATAGATAATGGCATTGTATTTTCACAAGACTCTGACAAAATATTAATTTCTTCATGCACAACTGACGATGAGAGCAATTGCCATTCTCGCAGTGAAATATGCACTGAGGCATACAATCTGAATTGTATAAAATTACAATTACGTCGAATACTATTGAACAATATTCCATATACATCTGTAACTTCACTACTATCAATTTTAAAACAACATCCATGTTTTAATAATTTGCCAGAACATGCAAAATCTCTTTTAAAATCTCCTCGTACAACAAATGTTCGTGAAATGCCACGAGGACAATTTTGTTATTTTGGCATTGTACCCATTCTTGAATCTTATTTTCGACGTTATGGAGAGAAAAATGAAGATCATATAAAACTTCAAATAGGCATCGATGGGCTTCCTATATCTCAATCTTCCGAAAATCAATTATGGCCAATACTTGGTTCAATTGTACCATTTTCTGAAGTATTTTTAATTGGCTGTTACTTCAGAATGTCTAAACCATCTGATTCTAACTTATTTTTAGAAGATTTTGTAGAAGAATGTAAAATTTTACATGGAAGCGATGTACAAAATAATAACAAAATCGTAAGATTTTCAATTCACAGTTTAATAGAAGATGCTCCCGCAAAATTATTTATAACTTCAACTAAAAAGCACAGTGGATATCACAGTTGCTTGAAATGTAATATTGAAGGCTGCTATATTATGAATCGCGTTTGTTTTCCTGGTACTAATTTCCAAGAAAGAACAGTTGAACTTGCAAGTAAACAATTTGATAAAAATCATCACAAAAAATATTGTAAGCTAGTGGAAATACCAGATTTTGTCTTAGTTACCAACATATCCTTAGATTATATGCATCCGGTATGTATTGGTGTTGTAAAGAAATTGATAAAATTATGGCTAAGTGGCTCTTTAAAAGTAAGATTACCAGTATTTAAGGTAAAACAAATATCAGATTCATTAAAAAATATAAGAAATTATATTCCAAAAGAATTTTCGAGAAAACCTCGTAATCTGGAAGATGTTAGCAAATGGAAAGCAACTGAACTACGACCATTTTTATTATACATATACAGGGCCATTTATTTTGAAAAAAATTTACCGTTAAAAATATACACAAATTTTATTTTTTTACATACTGCTATTCGAATTCTGGTGTCCAAAACTACATACAGAAAAAATTAATGACGTTGAAAAATATCCAGAACAGTTTGTAATATCTTTTGAAAAAATATACGGCAAGCACTTAGTGTCCCAATATTCATAATTTATTACATTTGGCTAATGATGTACGAAAATTTGGAACACTTGGCACATTTAGTACATTTAAATATGAAAATTATATGAAAACTATAAAAGCCTTGATCAGAAAGCCTTGATCGTCCACTGCAACAATTATGCAATAGATATGTAGAATTTAAAGCATGTGAAGATATTAATGAAAAATTGTCACATTTATCTAAACAAAAATGTTATGGTACACATTGCAAGGGACCTCTTCTCCATAGCTATAATGATCCTCAATATTCGAAAATATTTTTTGAAAACTGTATCCTTACAACAGAAAGTCCTAATAATTGTTGTGTTTTGAGAGATGTGTTATGCCTCGCGGTGCGAGAGCAAGGAATTTCGGAATTGTTGCCGGATTAGGAGTGAGCCCTTAGGGGCGTCGGGGCTCACAACACTGAATGTTTACTCGTTTTTTTTCATAGTCACTTAACTTTTATTTGAATAAACACTTTTTACATACACTTCGCGTATGATTTATTTAGACTTCGTAACTCTGCGCTTAGTTAACGTATCTCGTTCGCGATTCACTCGCGATAATCTTACGGTATATCTGAACTCGCGACTTTGGCGTGATTGGCGACCCGAGTAATATTCGGTTGAATAATTGATTGACGACTGCCCGGCGCGCATCTGCGGCGGGCTTTTTATTAGTTTTGATTTCCGGGGTTTTTTGGGAGCAGCCAAAGTCCAAGTGCAAGCGAAGCAGGTTCAAAGTCGAAACTCTTCGCTTGCACTTTCGCAAGTTTTTCGGGTGATCGCGCGTGGATTGCTGTGCGAGCATTCCGCGCGGTCAACGCTCTTTTGATTTCAGTACTTCTTATATTAAAATATGGTTATAGCTTCCGGGCTATAACAAATGATTCTATCATTTTAATTTCGAATTTTGCGACGTCAATATCCGGAAACGTTTATATAATTGGAAAAAAATTTTCAAAAAAAAATGTGTATATAAAAGTCCACTACCATCATCATTATTCAATTGCTTTCAAGTTTTAAATTTATTGGAATTTGAAGTCTGGCCTGTTTCCGACATTGATAAGAAAATTATGTTATTTCCTCAAGGAAAATATTATGCTGCAATACCTTTGTTGCATTGCGAAATAT
>CAXASD010000097.1:0-52195 GCA_963971435.1 Lasius platythorax | reverse complement strand
CAGATATGATTGAGCCTTTATATTGGATGTGTTCTGTGTTTCACGCTTCTTAACTGCTTAATTAAACGAATCTAAACTTTGTAGTGTCAAATTATGTAGGAACAAATGTATTATGTTACAAGATATTGTTTTTACAATTTATAACAATTAGAATTTTACTTGTAGAGTTAATATTTTAATGTTGGTATAAATTATATATACAGGGTGTCCGATAATTATTGACACACCCGAAGTGTGAAGGTAGATTGACTCAAACTGAGAAGAAAAGTCCTATACCGTTTTGCAAAATTCGTAATAATTATTGAGTTATTAATTAAAATGTCTGAGCGAATAAGCGCGTAGAAAGCGGTAGGCCGGACCCGGTAAGCATGTAAAATGGCTTACTTATAAATGTCTCCTAGCAACGTCTGACAGCGAGAGGTGGAATCACGCAGCGAGCGGCGAGCGGGCGAGCGGCGAGCGGCGAGCGACGCGCGACGCGTGACATATGGTATCGCGCCGAAAATTATTGTCCATCTTTTCGGTAGCGAGAAAATGATGCGCTATCATTTCCACACCACCTTGCGGTAGATAGCATGGTGCGCTTTTTTTATAGTGGTTTTCCCGGTAGGCCTATTCCACTCTCATAATTTAATGCAAAAATTGTTCAAAGTGCCGTCCTCCTTCTCGTATGCAGAATTCGGCCCTTCGAACGATATCGCGAGTCGCACAGTGCGCCATATCTGGCGTAATGGTACCAAAGGCCGCGACAATGGCTTCACGTACTTCGTCTTCCGTACCTTGACGCCGATCTTCGACTAGACTTTTTATGTGGCCCCATATAAAAAAGTCTAGTACATTGAGATCTGGCGACCGTGGTGGCCAGGTGATTGGGCCACCACGACCCATCCACCTATCCGGATAACGCGCGTTTAAAATCTCGCGAACTTCTCGGCGAAAGTGCGCAGGAGCTCCATCATGTTGAAAAATCATTTGCATTCGCACGTGATACGGTACATTTTCGAGAAGCGCTACTAAAATATTTTCTAAAAAATCCGCGTAAATTTCGCCATTTAGACGCGGCGGGAGGAAATAGGGACCAATCTGAAAATTTTTAGCGGTACTAGCAAGAGAAAAATTGCTTTATTTTTACAGTTATCACTGTAACACTTACCACTTGATTCCCGATTATTCCAGCCCATACGTTTATGGACCAGCGAAACTGGAACGCGCCTTCACGAACGAGATGAGAATTTTCCTCTCCCCAATGTAAATAATTTCTTGAATTAAATATGCCGTTCGGAGTAAAAGTAGCCTCGTCGGTCCATAAAATAATGTCGGGGAAAGATAAATCCCGCCGACATTGCGCGAGAAACCCTGCGTATGATTTACCGACAGTTATTGTACGCTGAAAGTACCGCGAATGTAAAAAATTGATGATAACAATACCTTCACAAAAATTGATCCGTGGTTGAAAATCCCTTGGTAAAATATGTTGCACACGTTGGTAATGATACGGGTGTAATCCGTTCACACGTAAAGTGTGATGTACCGCGTACCGCGAAAGACCTAATTCGTGTGCCACACGACGCACGCTAGTACCAGGATTTTCGTCAAATGCCTCAAGAATCCTTTCTTCATTTTGTACATGAAGACGCACTGGTGGACCGGCTGCCCCGACATTGTGAACAAGGCATCCAGTTTCACGCAATTGTTGCACAACACGGAAAATTGTACGTCCACTTGGCTGTCGTGCACGCCCGGGAAATCGTTCTGCGTAAATTACAGCCGCGCCACGCGCATTTTCCCCCGCTAGCCCACCCGTGTAGAAATTTTTCGTAGGCTGTAACCGGGCCCTATAAAGTTTCCTTACTTTATTTGAGGCCCAAGTTAGGACGCCCACCTTGGCTCAATTTCGGATTGTCACGCTTTTCTATCTAGGGCCGTTATTGCTTTCCGAACTTGGGCCAATATAAAAATTTTAGCTTGTGCCAATATAAAAATTTTAACTTGGGCCAATATAAAAATTTTAGCTTGGGCCAATGTTAGCTTTGTAAGTCGGGCCCATATATGTAAGATAAGTTGACCCAAAATCAAATAACATATTACTGCCTAAATTAAATTTTAATGAGCCCCTTATTAACTCATTAAAATCGTGCTAAGTTATGATTTCTCAAAAAAACCTTTCTAAAAAGAGGTAAAAACACACGCCAAATACATAAAAAGATATTCAAATTTGCATGCAATAAATATAAATTAAAATGTTACACTGTTAACAAATTGTTAAACTGTTTAAAAAAAGATGTGAGATCAATGTAACTAGCCAAGTATTTATGTTATATGCTATAATATCAATTCATAATTGCTTTGGTAAGTTTTATGCGACTTAAAGTTTACGAGATATTTTCTTTCAAATTATACATTCTGTAAGATATATACTTTGCAAATCAAAGCACTTCTAATCGCATTCAACATTGATTATGAATTGATATTATAACAAATACTTAGCTAGTTACATTGATCTCACATCTTTTTTAAACAGTTTAACAATTTGTTAGCAGTATAACATTTTTTCTAATTTATATTTATTGCATGCAAATTTGAATATCTTTTTATGTACTTGACGTCGCGACACTACCGTGTCGCTTGATCCTCCAAATAAATCAACATGCAGTGATTTAAAATTATATCAATATATTTTATATATTTTTCATACAATTAAATAACAACACCTTTTGTTTTTAATTAAAAAGAGATTTAGAAAAGAAATAAAATTTTTTTCAATTAAAAAGAAATTTAAAAAAGAAAAAAGAAATCTTAAAAAATTTTAATTAAAAAGAAATTAAAAAAAAAAATTTTATGAGAAAAATTAAGAAATTGAAAGAGAAAGAGCGCAATTATATTCTATCTTCTTTGGTTTCTCTTTGGCTCATTTTTAGTTAACACTATATAATATTCCATATAAAAGAAAAAATTTTTTAAATTAAAAAGAAATTTTAAAAAAGAAAAAATTTTTTTAATTAAAAAGTAATTTTTAAAAAAGAAATTTAAAAAGTTTTAATTAAAAAAAACTGAAACAAAGTTTATGAGAAAAATTTCAGAAAAAATTTCAAAAAAAGTTCAGAAAAAATAAAAAGATTTAAAGAGAAAGAGCGCAGTTATGTTTTATCTTTGGGTTGCTGAATTTGTCGAAGCTTGCGATATCCATCCCAGTCTTTGGCATTGGTCAGGCAAGATGACAAAGATTGGTAAAAGATTTTTTCCGTAATCATTCCGCCTGGATTTTTGTGGCAGCGACATATTAAATCTAAAATAAAATAGTCAAATATAACTGGTTATAAATAAATTGTATTATATGAAAAATTTTTTAATTTAAATTATATTTTATATAATTTTAATATATAATTTTAATTATAAATTGCATTATAAGAAATTTTAAGAGTTAAAAAATTTCCTTTACCGAACAGAGAGTTGTAGAAATAAGTGTTTTTCAGCACAAATTTATTATTTGACAGTTTTATTGCCGTGCATTTCATGGCAAAATCACGATGTAGGAATTTTTTCACTATAGCGATAATAGACTGCTTCATATTTGATTCTCAAATGTTCCAATGCATCTTTCTGCAAAATAATTATATTTATAAATTAAAAGGAATTATAACGCAATAGCAAAGCATATACTTACGAAATCCTTCGCGAATTCATCATTTGTTTGTAACTCCGAATCAAATTCTTTAAATTCTTCAGTAGATTGAATTTTGTGAAAGTTATATTTTTCAATAAAGGCTGGAGTTGAAATTTGGTTATTTTTGACAAGCATCGAACGCTCAATAGTGTTACGCAATACTTGGATGTCACTCTTCATAAAATTTATTTCAACTGTCAACTTTTTCATGGCGACATAAATAAATTTTAAAGCTGACGGAACAATCGAAATATTAATAGAATTCAGCAACATGAATAAAAGTAATCTCTATATATTTTATATAAAAGAATATTGATTACTTTTAGCGACATCTTTTAATGAAGTTGTATCTTTAGACATTTCCAAGACTTCTACATTAAATTCGTCAAGAAGAACGTTAACATCAGAAGCTGTATTGAAATGATAAAAAGTTGATGAAAATACATGTATGTCATGAACTTTTTTCTGGTAGATTGACTTAAGAGTAATCCGTAAGCTCATGTTTATCGAGCCAAAAAATGTTTTTTGATTTTTCATATATTTCGTTCTACTTTCACTTAATAACGAGAAGAGCAGCTTTCAAGAGAGCATACAATCTGTGTTTTACATTGTGAATATATCATCATGACGCATTTTACTAAAATTCTTCAACATAAATTCTAAAAAAAAATGGAAAATTCTTCTCCACAATGAAAGATTGTATGCTCCCGAAAGATGCTCTTCTCGTTATTAGGTGAAAGTAGAACGAAATAAATGAAAAATTAAAAATCATTTTTCGGTTACTCGATCAATAAACATGAGGTTACGACTTTCTCTTAAATACAATTGAAAAAGTTATGAAACTAGAAAAAAAAGTACCTTGCTCTTGACTTGTTTCAGTAATTGTATTGAAATTTTCAACTGTCATATTATTATGTTTTCGTAGGCTGGATGTAAACGATGTATTTGATATGTTACTTTTGACAGAAGACATGGTCGGTTCAATTATATTTTTACATTGTTTTGGTTTTTTTGATTTTTCTAAAACTGTTTGAGATTTTGTCAACTTGTCCCGGATTGTAACAGCTTTTTTCAGTGTCTTTTTTTTTATTTCGATATTTCGTTTCGGTTTAGTTGGCGTAAATGTTTCGTCAAAATCTTCAATTATAATATTTTTTTTCGTTTGTTTTTTCCATTTTTCATCTGAACTGGATGTGTCATTAGAACCTTAAATATGATAAACAAACGTTAAAAATATTATTAATACTTCTCTGCTAATTATTAGTGGATCATGGTATCTTCATTTTCCAAATACTTAGTTCAGTTGATGACTCATTATTCTCTTTGGACAGCATTTTTTCAACATCTACCCGAGATTTCAAAATTTCTACTGCTTTTTGAGCCTTCTCCATCCCTCGTGATTCAGAATCTGTCGTGTATGGCTGGACTTCGAGAATACTTAACTTATTTATTCCTTCTTTGTACGAATCTGCAAATAACATTTTCTTCATGGTTAAAACACTAAAAATACAATATCAAAATAACGCAACACAATAGAAAAAAACTAACTAAATTTTTTATTGTTTGTATTTTTATCATTTTTATGTATTTTTTATATTATACAAATTTAAAAAACTTATTTATCATAATTTTCTTAATCTCTTTCACGGATATTTCTGATAGATTGACTTAAATACAATTGAAAAGTAATTAACTCTTCACGAAATAGAGATAGAATTAAATACGATTCAAAGTGAGATGATTGATGCCCCTTTATATTAGATTAACTGTAATGAAATAGCGGATTTCTACATTTCATTTTATTTCGAAATCCGCTATTTTCATTCCAGACAATTAATACAATATTGTTATATTTTGCAAGTGCGCAATTACTTACTCGCATCACCTTTCAAGTCCACGGGAAATTGTGACCAACTTTCAGGCGGTTGTGCTCGAATTTTTATTAAGTCCTGGATTAATTTATAATCCTCTGTCGAATACGGTGGAGCCATATACTGCACTACGCAAGAACCGAGCTTGTGATCATGTGTGATCCATGAACTTGGCACGCATTCTATTATTTTGCAGCCATTTTCAGTTTTTTCATTTTTAAATTCAATCATTTTGTATTTGTCCGAATTGCTTTTATTCACTAAATAAAAAAAAATTATAGGTTAGGATTTAGTAATGCCTTGAAAATACGATATTTTCTACACACGCAATAAAAACTATCATCGTCCAAATCATATTACAGTTATATACTTACTTTTTTTGCGGCTAAATAGAATTGCACACTTCTAATTATGTCGATGAAAAATTTGACCTGTTTTTTGTCACAAACACCTCTCGTCGTTCACCGGCTTACTGACGTCACGCGCTATTACGGCGGCGCTAGAGGCCATGGCACACGGAAGAACCGAATCGACCAATCACAGTCGAGCAGTAAGGTTATGGTTGCCTTACGGTTACGATTAAAACTTTTTCATATGTCATGGCCTTACCATCATGCGTAAATAAACGTGGGAACTTCTAATCTCAAAATCAATACATAATCAAATCAGTGATCACGTATATAAATACAATCTCCTACGTTTTATGAAAACTCTTGAGCATGGAATTTCGTAAAAGAGAACTAGCCCGACGTCGAAAGAAAAAATGTCGAGCTGTCAAGGAAGAATGTAATAAAGATTATGAGGAAGTGATGACGCTGATACAAACTGATGGAAACGAAGCAAGAAAACATTTACCAGGTAAGCTTTCTTCTACCATAATTGATTAATAACAAAAACTATATAGATAAAACTACTTTTTACTTATTACTTTTTATTACTACTTTTTATTTTTAACTATTATTTATATAAATTACTATTTACATAAAAAATAAAAATTTTTTAATAAAATAAAAATATAGGATCAAGCGACGCGGTAGCGTCGCGACGCCAAGTATATAAAAATTTCTTTCTAGCTTTTCGAAGTTGCCTATATACAGAGGCTGCGGCGCTACCAAGTAGCTTATCCGGAATTTTACCCCAAGTTAAACTTTCGATTAAGATATTTCTTGAACTAAAGCTGTAATAAAAAATCTAACTGCACTTTTATCATATAATGTGGATACAAGCTTTCGATTGCGACCAGTTTCAATAAGATTGATGCAGTCAATCCTGAGAAATGATTTTATTCATATATCAGAATGTCAGAATGTGACTTTTCGTTCTTCAGTTCCAGATTCAGACTCACGTACATATGCTCGCACGCACACATGCAAAGCGATTTTGTCCCTCAAGGCGCGTTTGCAGCGCTCATGTACGATTTTATTCGCTTGAGTGTGCAAATACGCCTTAAGAGACAAAATCATATGTGGATGTGTGGAGATAATGTTTATATTTTATACGCGCGGAGTACATACAATACGAGAAGAAAAGTAATAAAATAATTAACGGTTATGAGAATATCGCGGAATAGTGCAACACTAGGGAAAAGAAGTGATAAAGTGACATAAAATTATTAATGGTTAAGAGTATCGCAAAATAGTGCAAGGACAAGGAAGAGAAGTGATGTTATATTGAATAAAGTTAGGTTATATTAGCAAAACTGAGCGAATGCTTTTACACTTAAGTGAATCTGTGCATTATCAAATAACATATTTCTCATAAATGAATTGTTGGAAAATAATTATTATAGAAGCATTAAGAGAATATTTGGAAATTTTGGCTGGCCATGTTTTCGATAATGATAAGCAGGTAATTATACGCACGAACGCGCATTCATATATAATGTTTATTTATATATTGTATATAAAAATGTAATTAATGCATAATTAATATTTTTAGGTTATCTTATAAATGGCTAAGCAATGAGTTGCATGTTTATGTTAATGTAGTAAAATAAATTTTGTGATTCTACCAAAAATATCATAAAAAACAACAACATTGAATACAAATTTTATTAATTGACAGTATAAATAATAAAATGATAAAATCATACTGCACTTCTATAGTGTCCACAAACATTTTGCGGATCAGGAATTATTCGCAACTTTTGGTTCTGGAAATGTGAATGTTTATTTTATATATAAATGTAATTAATGCATAATTAATATTTTTAGGTCACTTACGATTGACTAAGCAATGAGTTGCATGTTTATGTTAATTCTCTCAAAAATATTACATATACAGTTGAATTAAAAGCATCGGAGTTAGAGTCTGAAATAAAAATATTATCCACTTGTTAAAGAAGAGATATAAGGTAATAATTTTGTTTATAAATTACATAATAAAGGTTATTTATTTTCTTGGACTAAATACTTTAAGGACAAGATTTAGGGCCATTGCACAAGCTTTTCTGTAACACGTTACGTTATGTTAAGTACTGACTGTAAACTTAGATTCGCATGTTACCTTAATCTTCAGTCAACGCACAAAGAAAATCCTAACATAGCAAAAATATTACTACGTTATGATTTTCTTTGTACGTTGACTGAAGTTTAAGATTACATACAAATCTAAGTTTACGGTTAGTACTTACAATTAATGTAACATAATGTATTAAGCAAAAGCTTGTGCACAGTGGCTCTTAGTTTATTTATAATGGTTGAACTTATTTTTTTTAGCAATGAGAAACGTCAACGTGGAAATTGATGATTTATTCGGATGGAGCTGTCTTTTGCAATATAATGTTATCGGAGAGCATTAGAATATCTGTCATCGACAAAAGTAGTTCAAATTTGAATCAAAATGAGAAGGAAGAGTCAGTTAATGATGTTGAATTGCAGATTTTATTGGAGGATTATATAAAAGTTCATAATAATTTGGCAGCTGTATTGATTAAAACAGAAGCTTACAATGCAGTTTTAGAAAATATAAAACGTTTTGAGGTGTCAACCACAAAACGTGAAACCATTATTTAGGAAAGGTATTGCAAAAGTCTTAATCTTTAATTTACTATTTATATATATTCTTGATTTATATTTTACATATGGAAAATTCAAATATGTGTATATGTATTGTGCATAGGAACAATATTGAGATTCAAAGGGGAATATGAAAAAGCTTATGCAATCTCTCTCTTTCTCTCTCCACTGAAATTTAAAAATTAAATCCAGAAATGAAGATAATTACTACAGAATTAATGACCTTAAAGGATAACATTGCTAAAGACACAGAAAACGAAAAGCACTTGTATCGTAAAATGTTAGGTGTAGTTGAAGATACCAAAAATCTATCAAAGAATATAAAAGCAGATAATAAAAGTATTATTAAGTACATAAATACATACATATATACACATATATACATATGTATATACATATGTAGATAAAAATATTTAAAAAGACGGATTTTTAGTTTACAACATTTTACGATATAGATGCTTTTCTTTTTCTGCGTCTTTAGCAATTTTCTTTCCTTTAAGATCATTAATCCTTTAAGATCATTGATTCTGCAGTAAATATTTTTATTTCTGAATTTAATTTTGAATCGGTGGAGAGAGAGAGAGAGAGAGAGAGAGAGAGAGAGAGAGAGAGAGAGAGAGAGAGAGAGAGAGAGAGAGAGAGAGAGAGAGAGAGAGTTGTATAAGCTTCTGCACATTCTCCTTGAGTCTCAATATCCTACGATACGCACAATACATATACACACATATTTGAATTTTCCATATGTAAAATATAAATCAAGAATATATACAACTTATTTTAAAGAAAGATTAAGGCCCGATTGCACCAATGTTATTTTGGCTTTAAGCGAGACTTAAATATGTGTCTATCTTTATCTTTCTTTCTAAATAAATAAAGACAGACACATATTTAAGTCTCACTTAAAGCCAAAATAACGTTGGTGCAATCGGGCCTAAGTATAGTAAATAAAAGAAGATTAGGATTTTTGCAATAACTTTTCTAAATAGTGCTTACACATTTTGTGGTTGACGACTCAAAACATGTTTCACATTTTCTAAAGCTGCATCGTAGGCTTCTGTTTTAATCAATGTAACTGCCAAATTATTATGAACTTTTATACGATTCTTTAATAAAATCTACATTTCAGTATCACTAACTGACTCTCCCTCCTCATTTTGATTCAAATTTGAACTACTTTTGTCGATGACAGATATTCTAATGCTCTTCGATAACATTATATTGCAAAAGGCAGCTCCATTCTAATAAGTCATCAATTTCCACTTCGACGTTTTCTCATTGCTTTAAAAAAATGATTAACCATTATGTCAAAAAAAGTTAAATAGACTGTCTTGTCCTTAAAGTATTTAGCCCAAGAAAATAAATAACCTTTATTATATAATTTAAATCAAAATTATTACCATATTTTTCTTCTTTAACTAATGCTTAACATTTCTATTTCAGGCTCTAACTCTAATGCTTTCAATTCAACTGTATATGGAATATTTTTTATAGAATTAACATAAACATGCAACTCATTGCTTAGCCATTTGTAAGTGTTCTAAAAATATTAGTTACGCATTAATTACGCATTTATATATAAAATATAAAGAAATATTCACATTTCCAGAACTAAAAGTTGCGAGTAATTCCAAATCCGCAAAATATTTGTGGACACTATAGAAGCGATATGATTTTTCATTTCATTATGCTTTATAAAGCCAATTAATAAAAATGTGTTGAATGTTGTTGTTTTTATAATATTTTTGGTAGAATTACCACAAGATTTATTTAAGTACATTAACATAAGCATGCAACTCATTAATATGTTAATTGGTAATGCACAGATTCACTCAAGTGTAAGCATTCGCTCAGTTTGTCTATTATAATCTAACTTTGCTCAATATGACATCGATTAGAAGAAATTATCTTCTAAATTCTCTTCCTTGCACTATTCCGCGCGATACTCTTAATAACCGTTAATCACTTTATCATTTTTTTTCTTGTGTTGCACTATTTCGCAATATATAAGCATATTTAATAAATTATTATGTCTGACAATAGTTTACAAAATTTTATTGGTATCCTTAATATCCTTATTATCCTGATTTGATCCTCTATTCTTAAAATTAGGAAATTTTCGTGCAGCTACACACGTATGAATAAGTGAAACATATAACTACCTATTAAAGAAAACTTTACATAGGTAAAAAAAATACGCCAAGTATATAAAAAATTTCATAACTTGTATGTAACGTAGAGATTAAATAAATTTTTACAAAAAGCAGTGATATCCTATTAAAAAAACCTTACAAGGGTAAAAAAATACGCCAAGTATATAAAAACCCTAAAAAACTTAAGAAAGTTTAAAAAAATATTTACTCCTAAAAAAACTTATAAAAATAATTTTCCTCTAAAGAAATAACCTTAAAAAATAATAAAATTTGAAAAATAATTGTCTCCTAAAAAGTATTCTCTAAAAAATAAAAAATAAAAACTAAACATGAAATCAATAATTAGCCAAGTATTTAGAAGCAATTCAATTTGTGAGGGTTTGAAATAGTATTTGCCATAAAATCAATTTTGCATTTATAGAAATATAATACATAAATTTTCTCCACAAAGTCAAAACGCATTTTGTTATTAAGAAAAGTTTATTTTTAAAATAAGTTTAATTTTGTATGATAAATGTTTTGATATATAAAATAGCATTATTATGTCACACGGATTTTATTACAAATAGTAAAATATAAAACTATTTAACCTCCACTGCGCCATGACGTTGATCACATTGATTGTCAATTTTAAATATAAAAGTGTCCTGTGCTACAAATTGATCGAAGTGTTTGAAATTGCTGTTTTGAAATTAATCATAAGCTTTGCCAAGTAGGTCCGGAACTAAAGGGGTTAAGGCACAAAGTGACATACAAAAACTTGGCGTGCCCCGGTCGCATTATTCATATATTTTTATTAACAGGTTGATAATAATTTCTGATAATAATTTGCAAATTTTAATTTCAGACATATAATTCGCGAACCTTAATTTTAAATATTTGCTAATAATAACATTAACATGTTGATAATAATTTGCAAATTTTAATTTCAGATATATATACTTCGCGAACCTTAATTTTAAATGTTTAGTAATAATAATGCGACCGGGGCACGCCAAGTTTTTGTATGTCACTTTGTGCCTTAACCCCTTTAGTTCCGGACCTACTTGGCAAAGCTTATGATTAATTTCAAAACAGCAATTTCAAACACTTCGATCAATTTGTAGCACAGGACACTTTTATATTTAAAATTGACAATCAATGTGATCAACGTCATGGCGCAGTGGAGGTTAAATAGTTTTATATTTTACTATTTGTAATAAAATCCGTGTGACATAATAATGCTATTTTATATATCAAAACATTTATCATACAAAATTAAACTTATTTTAAAAATAAACTTTTCTTAATAACAAAATGCGTTTTGACTTTATGGAGAAAATTTATGTATTATATTTCTATAAATGCAAAATTGATTTTATGGCAAATACTATTTCAAACCCTCACAAATTGAATTGCTTCTAAATACTTGGCTAATTATTGATTTCATGTTTAGTTTTGATTTTTTATTTTTTAGAGAATACTTTTTAGGAGAAAATTATTTTTCAAATTTTATTATTTTTAAAGGTTATTTCTTTAGAGGAAAATTATTTTTATAAGTTTTTTTAGAAGTAAATATTTTTTTAAACTTTCTTAAGTTTTTTAGGGTTTTTATATACTTGGCGTACCTTTGTATTAAATAATTTCTAGTACGTGTTGCAGAAGTAAAACACGCTTTTACTGAGGAAATCAAAATCGATGAACTTGAATCGTATTCACACATCACTGACGATGTCCAGGAATTTGAGAAGCAGGCAATGAATTTTCAAGAAGCTATATTACAAGCTGATCTTCACGGTGAATTAGAAGAAAATGTTGCCACGCTACCATTAAAAGCAGATGATGACGAAATTGAAGCATTAAAATCATGGGCTATCGAGAATAATATCAATTTTGCTTTAGATAAATTATTAGGAATTCTACGGAAAAGACTTATCCCAGAACTACCAAAAAGTTCCAAAACTTTTTTGGGTACAGCATTAACCGATTATCAAATTATTAAAATGAAAGATTATTCCACAGAAGATACTTCGGGCGAGTTTGTTTACATGGGTATCTCAGTCGGTCTCGAGTCTTGCATTACTAATTTCCACAAAGGAAACATTGAATTAATCATCAACATTGATGGACTTCCTTTAACACGGTCATCGGGAAAATGTTTTTGGCCTATTTTATGTAAGGTACATTATATACCTGATGTTTACAAACCATTCATAGTAGCCATCTATTGCGGTAACAGCAAACCAAAAGACTTATCTGAATATCTAACAGGGTTTATAGCAGAATTAAATTATTTGCAAGAACATGGTATAAAGCTTTTCCAAAAAACATTTATTGTTAAATTGAAATGCTTCGTTGCGGATACTCCAGCACGATCTTATCTTAAATGCACTAAAGGTCACGGTGGATATAGTACATGCGAAAGATGCACTATACACGGAGTTCGGCATTTAATTAAAAAAACTTCAAAAGTAATATATCCAGGTGTTAGTTATGCAGAAAGGACGAATGAATCATTTCGAAATAAGGATGATCCTGAACATCACATGGGAAAATCTCCTTTAGAAAATATAAAACCTGCAATAGATATGACGACTAGTTTTATTCTCGATTACATGCACCTAGCCTGCATAGGTGTGATGAAGAAATTGCTGGAGATGCTCATGTACGGCTCTTTAAAAATAAGATTAAGTCCAATCCAAAAAATAAAGATTTCGCAAAGGCTTTTTTCTTTACGATCACAACTACCGTCAGAGTTTCAAAGAAAAACCAGATCAATTTTTTGCGTTCGTCAGTGGAAGGCTACAGAATTTAGGTTCTTTTTATTGTATTGCGGTCCCATTGTTTTGTGAGATGTTATTTCCAAAAATTTATACAGGCACTTCTTACTATTGCATTTTGCATTCAGAATTTTATGTTCCGATCGACTTGCAGTACTATTTAATGTTAAGGCCAATGAATGTTTGAAAAAATTTGTTTTACTTGTACCAGAGTTATATGGTAAAGAAGCCCAAGTTATAAATATACACAATCTTATTCATATAGCTGATGATGTTCTCAATATGGGGTGTTCTTTGAGTAGAATCAATTGTTTTCCGTTTGAAAATACTTTAGGCAGAATTAAACGGACCCTTCGAACTGCTGTTAAACCGTTAGCTCAAGTTTGTCGGAGAGAACATGAACGAACAACCCTACTGAAAAAACAAGTTTCATTACCAAGTGAATTTAAAATTCATAAATTTAAAATCATTAATAATATTTTACACATCACTAAAGTAACTATTAATTTCTCGACTATAATTACAACTAAAACTCCCAATAACGTAGTTCTTTTAAATAATGGTCATATAATGAAAATTGAAGCAATGTATGGCTCTGAAGCAACGGCAATTTTCATTTGTGGAAAAGTATGGACATCAAAAAAGAAAGTATATTCCTTCCCTGAAAAGTCGACTGTTTTGTTGAAACGTGGGAGATTTATTCAAGTTCCGATAATTTAGTTTTTCCACTTACTTATGTGCAACGAAAATTAATAATGATGGAACTTGCAATGAAACCACGAAGGGCAAGTCGGTTGTTCGTTATGTCACTTCTTCACACATAATGCCGTAAGAACATAATTTTGTTTTAAAGTTATATTGTATGTGTGTGTATTTATAATATATATACAATAATAATAAAAATTTTCATGCTTCGCAGGTGCAGTTATTGTAGTTATTTTCTTTTTATTATTTTCTGTAAATTATAAAAAAAGGCTTTACATAGGCTATAACTGGGAAATCCTATATTAAACTGTAGAAATTTATCCGGATCCCATATTCAATATCGGCCCCGTATGGGCATTACTAAGGCATCCAAAATAAGGGCTTGTCAAACTCAAGCCCATTTAGGACCTAGTTAAGACTTAGTTTTTATTTTCTTTTTAAATGTCATTTTGATTTGTATGCTTAGAGCCTATCTCGGATCTGATTAGGTCATCAATGCTTTCCTCAAGACATTTTAATTTAAGCATGCCCAACTATAGCCCATACAGAGCCCAGTTTGGTCTCGACAAGACAGCTGTCTTGGGAGAAAAGTCTACACGGGCATAGGCCAAAACCATATCAGTATATTCTTGCGGAGTATACTTCATTGTCGCTATCAAATACTACGCGAACACGAGATTTTCACGCGACTGAGAACTACAAGAGTGCGTTGTCTCCACGAATCCCGGCAGAAACAATAGACAAACACACGATGTCAAACGACGTCTGCAGTCGCGTAAAACTGTCGTGTCCGCGTAGTGTTTTTATGCGGATCGCGAATATCGAACAGTAATGATAAAAATTAGAGCGTCGTCTATTACATGAGTCGCCTGACGCATATTGATTTTTTTTTATTTCTTATGTTTTTTATTTCTTATGTGTTTGTCTATTGTTTCTGCCGGGATTTGTGGAGACAACGCACTCTTGTAGTTCTCAGTCGCGTGAAAATCTCGTGTTCGCGTAGTATTTGATAGCGACAATGAAGTATACTCCGCAAGAATATACTGATATGGTTTTGGCCTATGGGCTAGCGGGGGAAAATGCGCGTGGCGCGGCTGTAATTTACGCAGAACGATTTCCCGGGCGTGCACGACAGCCAAGTGGACGTACAATTTTCCGTGTTGTGCAACAATTGCGTGAAACTGGGTGCCTTGTTCACAATGTCGGGGCAGCCGGTCCACCAGTGCGTCTTCATGTACAAAATGAAGAAAGGATTCTTGAGGCATTTGACGAAAATCCTGGTACTAGCGTGCGTCGTGTGGCACACGAATTAGGTCTTTCGCGGTACGCGGTACATCACACTTTACGTGTGAACGGATTACACCCGTACCATTACCAACGTGTGCAACATATTTTACCAAGAGATTTTCAACTACGGATCAATTTTTGTGAAGGTATTGTTATCATCAATTTTTTACATTCGCGGTACTTTCAGCGTACAATAACTGTCGGTAAATCATACGCAGGGTTTCTCGCACAATGTCGGCGGGATTTATCTTTCCCCGACATTATTTTATGGACCGACGAGGCTACTTTTACTCCGAACGGCATATTTAATTCAAGAAATTATTTACATTGGGGAGAGGAAAATCCTCATCTCGTTCGTGAAGGCGCGTTCCAGTTTCGCTGGTCCATAAACGTATGGGCTGGAATAATCGGGAATCAAGTGGTAAGTGTTACAGTGGTAACTGTAAAAATAAAGCAATTTTTCTCATGCTAGTACGGCTAAAAATTTTCAGATTGGTCCCTATTTCCTCCCGCCGCGTCTAAATGGCGAAATTTACGCGGATTTTTTAGAAAATATTTTAGTAGCGCTTCTCGAAAATGTACCGTATCACGTGCGAATGCAAATGATTTTTCAACATGATGGAGCTCCTGCGCACTTTCGCCGAGAAGTTCGCGAGATTTTAAACGCGCGTTATCCGGATAGGTGGATGGGTCGTGATGGCCCAATCACCTGGCCACCACGGTCGCCAGATCTCAATGTACTAAACTTTTTTATATGGGGCCACATAAAAAGTCTAGTCGAAGATCGGCGTCAAGGTACGGAAGACGAAGTACGTGAAGCCATTGTCGCGGCCTTTGGTACCATTACGCCAGATATGGCGCACCGTGCGACTCGCGATATCGTTCGAAGGGCCGAATTCTGCATACGAGAAGGAGAACGGCACTTTGAACAATTTTTGCATTAAATTATGAGAGTGGAATAGGCCTACCGGGGAAATGCTATCTACCGCAAGATGGTGTGGAAATGATAGCGCATCATTTTCTCGCTACCGAAAAGATAGACAATAATTTTCGGCGCGATACCATATGTCACGCGTCGCGCGTCGCTCGCCGCTCGCCGCTCGCCCGCTCACCGCTCGCCGCTCGCCCGCTCACCGCTCGCTACGTGATTCCACCTCTCGCTGTTAGACGTTGCTAGAAGACATTTATAAGTAAGCCATTTTACATGCTTACCGGATTCGGCCTACTGCTTTCTACGCGCTTATTCGCTCAGACATTTTAATTAATAACTCAATAATTATTACGAATTTTGCAAAACGGTATAGGACTTTTCTTCTCAGTTAGAGTCAATCTACCTTCACACTTCGGGTGTGTCAATAATTATCGGACACCCTGTATATATATATGGAGAATGCATATATGTTTCGATATGTGTAAATTCGTGTGTTAAAGTATTCCTGTTACTGAGTGTACGTAAGATATATACGACTATCTTACATACACTCGGCAATAGAAATACTTTAACATACGAATTTACACATATATCGGGACATATATGCATTTTTCATATATGTATATATCGATATGTACGTAAATTCATTGTTAAAAGGCATTCCTCTGTTGCCAAATGTATACTTTAAAATTTCATATTCTATTTTATTGTATATAAGGTATGAGTATAAAATAAGTAAGATGATTTTAAGAAATAAGTTGAATAAAAAATTTAATAGAAGACATATACATATATATAATGAACATGTTTATATAATATATAAAAATTTAATGAGTTTATATAATAGTTTAATATGAGTTTATATAATAGTAATATAAATGAAACGCTTTTGCACCACAGACGTCAGTTCCTTACTCCTGCGTCTTTCAACTCCATATAATAAAGTCATATAAAAAAAGGTATATATAATTATAGTTATACAATAAAAGTTATACAATAAAGTTTAGGACATTATCTTGCTCTCTTTTATCGTTCTCTTTCTTATGGTTGTGACGAATTACAAGGGAAAGGGACGGTTAATCACGCTATTTCTTTTTTTCTCCATCTTTTTATCTCTCTCTCTCTCTCTCTCTCTCTCTCTCTCTTTATATAATACTTATAAATCCCATAATTAGAGAAGTGTTTTCTTTTATAATCGATTTTGAGCGGGAATAATTTCCTACTTCCGATTTGGAGCCTGCCTGAGCCAATTTTGACATGCTTTTTTAATTGTAGTTATGTCATACTTTTCTCTTTTGTTATAAATCATAACGCCTGAAAATATAGAATTACAATTAGACTTACAGAATTACATCAACCTAAAGATATAACTATATTATACATATAAAATATGATAATCAAAATATACAAAGATAAAATATATGATAATTTACATTGTATCAGATTCCACAGATGACATTGCTCTAGAGGAATTTTTGCAGAATTCGGATCAATACCTTTAAAATTGATGTTCCTCGCTAAACAATTGTACATCAATTTTTTCATTATATTCATTGTTGCCTTGGCTTCATCTAGATCATTGCCATAACAACTTATATATTTTATCTGTAAAAGTGTGAGGGAAAAAATATAGAGGACAAGTGAAACAGAAATGGATAAAAAAGCTGCAATAAATTAATAATTGTCACTATAAAGATTGAGCAAGTAAATAATACTTGGAAGAAAATTACTGGAAAATA
Source organism: Lasius platythorax (assembly GCA_963971435.1). Classification (NCBI taxonomy): domain Eukaryota; kingdom Metazoa; phylum Arthropoda; class Insecta; order Hymenoptera; family Formicidae; genus Lasius; species Lasius platythorax. Next base: position 34,072 of record CAXASD010000097.1, on the reverse strand, counting down.
AACAATTATAAAATGAGAAAAATCTAAGTGCCAATTAGGTGCGTGTATAATCATTATATATCAGCGCAACTTACCATAGCAGACATATTTTCTGGATCCTTCAAGTACTTTTCAAATTTCCAAAAATCGTTGACAGATTTTAGAGGTAAAGCGGGCAAATTATGTGGTCTGATCATTTCTCTCTCGTGGGGCAAAAAAAAGCCATCAATTTCATCTGATTTGCTATTGATATATCGAGCTTGCTGCTAATCTCATTGATTTGAAGAGAAATCTGTTTATTTGAGGATACAGTCTTTTTGCACTTTTTTTTATTTTCTATGAAATCTGATTCTGATCTGACATCATCTGATGAATTTGATCCTGCAGGAGATGACTCCACAAATGAATTTTTAGGAGAGTTAGGAACAGTTTTTTCAAATTGAATGAAATTAGTTTCTTCAAAAGAATCTGCAACTTTTGCAGAGTTAGCTTGAGGCAGTGACTTTCTTTGTTTATTCTCATAGCTTCGTTTGTATAGATTGGATTTAGATCTCACTTTTTCAAGTACAGTTAAATTTTTTGTTTTAGAATTTTTTATAGAGACTATTTGTTTTACTTTTTTAGAAGTAGAGTCATCATAAGTAGATATTTTGACCGAATCATCGATTGAATTATTAGAATTCAGATTCTCTGAGCAGAGCAAAGATTGTTTCCTAACAAAACTCTGCACAGCATCAGACTGCTCAGTATCAGACTGCACAGTATCAGACTGCACAATATCAGATTGCACAGTATCAGATTGCACAGTATCAGAATCAGGAATTGACTTGCTCATAACGTTAAAAATATGCTTTTGGTTTCCATCTGAAGTAAATGAATGAAGATTGCTCATAGAACTTTCTTTAAATTTAGAGTGTGAAGCTGGTTGGAGATCGATATCTAAGTAATAGAAAGATTTCTGATAAGTTAAATTCTTGTCAATAAACATTTAAAAAAATATATTGAAACCATTTCATTATTAAACCTTCCTAAAAAATTTTACTTTTGCATGCAGAGTTAGCTTGAGGCAGTGATTAAATAAACTAAATAAAATAAAAAAATTTAAATAAAATTTAAGTCATCTTACTTGATGAATTAAGTTTTTTAATTTTATTAATCTTCATTCTATTTATCTTTATGTCCTGAGATTTAGATGAAACTTTTGGAGGTGCAGGAAAGGACCCCGCACAAACCTTATGGAAAACCGGTCTCGGTGGATTTGGCTGAAACTTTGGAAATTTGTAGTTTACGTGATCCTGATGAAAAGTTCTCATTGCACCAACTTGATTCATTGAGCCGTTTGAGCTCTAGGGACCGTCGAAAGTATGAAATAGGCGACTGTCGCCGCCACCATGTAGACAACCACCAGTTAATTTCTCCCTCCCCTATCCCTTCCCTCCCCTCCCCTGTTCCCACTCCTCTTTCTATCTTCCCCTCTCCCATCCCCTCTCTATCTCCCCTCCCCTCCCTTTCCCCTCTCTCCTTTTCTTCTATTATTTTTTGTTATTTTACGTTGGTTTGCTTTATTTTACGTTATTTTACGCTCCTTCCTAGAACTATTCTCGCTTTCTCTCAACATCCCTATGAAATTCATTCCGGAGGATCGCAGCGTCATTGTTTCGACTGTCTGAGAAATACGGACCTTGAATATCGAGTATGTAGCCATCAGGTGCGACTATCAACACAGGTTTGAGTAAATGTCGTCCCTTATGAAGACAAAATGACTGTCGGAGAGTACGAAACATGATAAAAGTTTTGTATACATGTATAGAGTGACATGATAAATAGCGACGTATCATTCTATCGTTGATGCCGGAAAATCATTCTACTTTATAGGCAATACTGAAAACGCATCTAAAATTCTCACATCCAATATTTGGGAATCTATAAAAGATACCATACATCAGACACTTTGTGTTTTGTATTGTTACGGCCGAGTTATCCCAAAGTTACGATTTTCTGACTGGCACATGTACATAGCGTTTGTCTTTTCTTATCCTGCACAGTTAATATTAAAAGCATTTCTATTTGATGGCTTCATGTTTTGGATGTACATCATCAACAGAAGGCAACATTGAGAATCCGGTTTAATCAATACCAACATTTTCTTTTTAGCGTATTTCAATCATAGCTAACTATGGCTTGGAGAAACCGTTTGAAGTGTTACATTTGCGATAGAGATTTTTTACCGAATCAATTGAGTCGAATAGATGGAGATGAAAAAGCAAACAAACGCGAGATTGCCATCTATAGACGTGATGGATTCCAGAGGCCACCTCTCGCCGTGACAGATCTTACGAGGATTTGTATCACCTGTAATCAATCTATTTGCAATGAAATAACAGAAATGGAACGCGATCCTACTTGCCTGCGACTCAATGTATTGACACAAACTGAGAATCGTACTTGTATGATTTGTAATGCTGATGCTGATGTCCGCAGGATTACGCTTGAATGCAGAGTGAACGTATTTGTTTTGCGAGATATTTTCATTCCTGACGATGCCAGATCATGTGAACATCATTTGGATGATCAAGGTTTCTTTCTTCAGGCATTGCTACCTGGCTTGCGGTCCATGAACAGACCTTATGTCATCAAAGGACCGCAACTTCAAATGTTCCTCCAAGCACTCAGAAATGTGGCAAGGGATCAAAGAAGATTCGTTGATGAGAACAGTTTCACAGATGCTGAGTTCGAATCCTTTTCTCCGGTGACGAAACAGCAGTTTCTGGAACTATGTGATTATTGTGATAGAGTGTCTTGTCCAGGCGGCTACAGATATGTTTCTAAGAAAGACTTGTTAATGTTCTTATGCAAGATGCGACAAGGACTCTCTGATGAATTTCTTAAAGTTATCTTCGAGTACCCGAGCAGACAAGCAACGAGTTTAGCCATTCCCACTGTCCGACATTCTTTGATGCAACGTTTTGTTTCAACAAACATCGGTTTGGATGCAATCACAAGAGGAGATTATGTCCAAAGACATGTAACCGATTTCGCGAACGAATTATACAATCCCGAACCACATATTCCTCGTGTAATCGCGTACATTGACGGTACTTATAGCTACGTTCCTAAGAGTAGTAATTTTCGTACTCTCCGACAATCATTTTGTCTTCATAAGGGACGACATTTACTCAAACCTGTGCTGATAGTCGCACCCGATGGCTACATACTCGATATTCAAGGTCCGTATTTCTCAGACAGTCGAAACAATGACGCTGCGATCCTCCAGAATGAATTTCATAGGGATGTTGAAAGAATGCGAGAATGGTTCCAAGAAGGAGATTTAATGATAGTAGATAGAGGATATCGGGATGCTACAGAGCTACTCACTCGCCTTGGGATTCGGTGGAGGATGCCAGCACTTCTCGAACCACGACAAAATCAACTCTCTACAGATGAAGCTAATGATTCACGGATAATCACTAAGACGAGATGGATCGTAGAGGCCAGGAATGGCCACATCAAATCTATCTTTAAATTCTTCCAGCAGACAATACCGATTCCCCATCTTCCTAATTTGGGTGATTTTTACCGTATTGCTGGTGCAATAATCAATAGGTATCATCCTGCCTTTCAAATGGAAGGAGCTAATGGGGAATTGGCTCGTCAATTACTGGAGAAAGCAAATGAAGTGAATGTTGTCCAAGCACTTGTGGAGGCTGAACATCTGAACACTCGTAACGCTCAGAGATGGGTACGCTTGAATGTCCAACATGTTCCCGATTTTCCAATTTTGGACTTACATTTTCTGAGGAATCTTACTGTTGGCATCTACCAAATCCATTTGGCACCATCGTATATACAGGACAAGCTACAAAGAGAGGAGTCGGAAGAATTCCAGCTTGAAATGTTAAGGGACGTACAGAGGATACCACTACCTGGTTTAATAAGAATTAGAGTGTACTCTCGATTTCGCAATGCAGCGAAATACCAATTATGGATATCATACCGACCGACAGACGATCATGATATGGATGATGAGATGAATGTTCAGGGCGACCCACCCATCCAAGATTACTACTGCACTTGCAAATCCGGTGCTCGAACTTTGGGTACATGTGCACATATTGCGAGTGTTTTATGGTTCATTGGATATGCTGCCATGAACAACACATTCGGTACCCTTCATCGAGGCTCCTTCATACTATCTGCGATGCAGCAAATAGGCCACCGCAAGAAAATCCTGATAATGTACCAGATGTTATTGACGTTTGAACATTACTTCATTGTTCTACACACACGCACACGCATACGCACACGCACAGAAAAGAGGGTTTGGAGTCGTTAAATACTACGGGAGTGACGAATCGTAGGGTCCTTATCTTTTCTGACACACACACACACATTCATACAAACGGCTCTTTTCAGAGTCACATGATGTGCAATTCCGATCGCGCAACCTCCCCGTGGTGCACATTGGGTAACGCTAATGCCGACGGTAAAACGCCTATTTCATACTTTCGACGGTCCCTAGAGCTCAAACGGCTCAATGAATCAAGTTGGTGCAATGAGAACTTTTCATCAGGATCACGTAAACTACAAATTTCCAAAGTTTCAGCCAAATCCACCGAGACCGGTTTTCCATAAGGTTTGTGCGGGGTCCTTTGCTTTTCTTTCGAATTGCAATGTCGGAATCACTATCAGTTTCTATGATTTTACAAAATCGCTTTCTTTTTCTTTTTCCGAGTTCTTTCTCTGTTTCATAAGCTGAATTTTCTTCAAAACCTTTGGCACCTTTTCTAGCATTAAGATAATAACCTAAAAAAGCGAAATACATAGTAATAAAAATACATAATAATCACGCTTGTGAAAAATTAAATTAAATTTTACACTATAACAGCTGAAATAGAAGCGAATAATAATTCATTGATAATTTTCTTCTATATTTGCGAATGGAAATCTACTGATCTAATTAATATATTTGCATATAACTTGCATATACTTTGTTTATAACTAGAGCACGGATGTTCGTTCAAAAACTATTATAGCCTCGATATTTTTGTATTAAGACTTTTTACTTTATTTTATCCCCAGAATATATTACTAAAATATTAGGCGGTAGTTGTGAGACCTGTATACTCTTCTTGACATGAAAGATTTGTTATATTTATATCTCAAAGAAAAAAGATTATAGAAGTCTGTCTCCAAAAGAGAAATAAAATTTCATTAGATATGATTTACTTACTATACCACCGCTTGATTTGTACAGAACAAATAAGCTAATCATCTTTAGGATCTCTCCCTTTCTTTGCATAAGTACTTGCCAAATACGGCTTAGGAGGCCAATACACAATTGCATTTCCTGTCTCATCATTTCTTTCTTTTAACCACTTGCGATGTCCAACATCAAAACATACATCATCATTCTCATCACTGCACTCTTCATCTTTATTCTCCGTAAGAAATTTCACAACAAAGAACTAAAGAAAAAGAAACAAGAAACAAGATTTTAGAAATTTTTTTAGTATTATACTTCTTTTTTAATATTGTACTTTTCAGAGTTAAAAAAATTACTATAAAAAATTTATAAATGAATAAAAAACAATATCGAGATTTCATATGCTAGAAGAAGCTTGAAGGTACATTATAGAGTTTATTAGATTTTTGAAAGTACATTAAGGAGTTTATTACAAATATTACATTAATATTTACTGCTTAAACAAATTTTTTCAGTTATTTTGAAGAAATATCTTAATTAAAAATATATATAAAGAAATAAAAAAATTCTTTACATCTTTGTGATATATAGTATTATTTTCCTTTTTATTGCAAATTCTTATCCTTGATTAAATTGATACAATACCTCTTTTAATGAGTTACAAACGTTGTGTGCGACAGAGGGATGCTGAGGTACGATTGGCTGTGAGGAATACAAATGAGCCAACACTTTGCCTGTATATCATTGTCAAACAACTCAAGAACATTCCTTGTTGTACTTAAACGGCTTACTTTCAAAATACCAAGAACAGAAGAAGGTAGCGGATAATCATAATAATCTTCGGATTGACGATACTTGTTGCCCACTTTACACACAGAGTTGTCATTTCTCTGAATAATATTTGTTATGACCATAATATCACCGTCTGATGTTTTTAGGCAAGAATCTCGCAGTCCCAGCTGGAATATAACACCATTCATAATCATCTTCTTATACTGCCTGGCATTGTTTCAGTTGAATCAATATGTCTCTGACAAAGAATAATATTACTTCCATCATCAGGTAGACGAATAGATCGAACTCTGTCTTTTTCCAAGTCCCGCTTCGCAACTTGCTCAAGCGCTTTACGAAAGGATCGAAGAGATTCTTTGATTGATTTCAATCGATTCTCGAAAGGAAATGCACTAAAACTGTCTAATTCTCCATGTTCAGCACATTCTTTAGCCAAATGGGAAATGGAGTGTACGTTATAAACAATGAATTTTTCTTCATATATTGCCTCCGAATGAACGATAAATGTTCTTAGCAACTCATTAGCATAGTTATGCATCGTGCGACATAAAACTGGACTGGCTAAGATGTAAATAGCAGCATGAAGAAGGAGATAATGCTTGTAAATATTTGAATCTAATGGTCCAAAAAAGATAAAAATGCCATCATAAATACACATTCTTCGTAACTCAGTGCTTTTGTAGAAATGCGCTTTTGAAAAATCGTGACGCTTTCTATTAAAATTATTTGGGCAATACTTCAGACTAATTTTAAGCAGGTCAGAGATGGATGCAATGACATTTAAACTGAGTCTGAAATGACCTTTCCATTCAAGCCATGCCGTAAGTAGTCTCTTGAATACTCCAGAATAAACAAAATGCATCGCATCCAAACGGAACTGTGACACCATTTTAGTTTCTATAATAAGAAGAGGAGAATAATCTTCGTGATGAATTGGTTGATCTTGATTTAGAAAAGATTCATCAGTGCGAAGTGGTTTATCAAGATCAGCAAAAGTCATTCTGTTGGCAATCCATTTACCAACTATCGTGCATTTTTCACAAGCACCATATCCATTATGTCCAATAATACATTTTATAAAAGCGCGTGCAGGAGCATCAAGAATATAATGGCGCACAATAACCTTAAACCGTGATCCATCACATTCAAATCCATTCTTAAAGAGATAATTTAATTCATGAACCAAATTCTCTAAGTAATCATAAACATTTTGAGGATCTTTGTGTCCCATATAAAGTCCAATGATAAATGGTTTATTTAAAGCTCCAACTAATTTACCTAAAATTGGCCAAAATTTCAAGATTGAACTCCTTGAAATTGGAAGTCCATCCATATTAATATCTATTGTTATTTCACCATAGCGTCATAAATATTCGCCAACACCAAGTGCATTCAAATTCTGTTCTATTCCTTTATACCAAAATCGACCACCGCCTTCAAAATCAATAACAGGAATACTAGAGGGTGTATTCAGCAGAGTTTTATAACTTTTTGGACAGCTAGGAAAGGCAGGATGCAGTCTATTCAAAAGGCTATTAAGCTTTTTCATAGATAAATTTCCACTTTCTAAGGCCCATTTACTAAGAGATTCGATTACATATTGCTGTCTCTCTTCATCATTTTTAAAAATTAATAAATCATCATCACTCAAATTTACATCTTGTGCTTCATTTGAATGATCTGTGAGTGAAGAAGTTTCATTTTGAGCGATAACTGATCTGCTTCAAGAAAATCAACAGCTTGACTACCAAGGTTTTCATTTTCAACTTGGACATTTTCTTCTATTGATGATTCATCTATTGATGATCTATCTTTCTCAGATAAAATAATGTACTGCTCCTCAGTAGTATCACTTCTTTCACTTTCACTTCGATTATCACTGTCACTTGATGCAACATTTTGATATTTTTAAAGGAAAGGAAAAATAAATATTATATTTATATATAAAACAGAATCAATCCTTAATTGTTAAAATATATTTTTGATTATTGTAATGAAAAAAGAACAATTTTCAGATACAGGTATCTTATCGAGTGTAACATAATCTTAAAAAGATATAAAAATATATTTATTATTATATTATTTAAATAGATTAATATATTATTTAAAGTTTAACGTAATTATAAATAAACTAATGTTAATGCGCCAATACCATAAAAATCATAGATAAATCATAGAGATAGTGCAGCTGCGTATAAACTGTTTATTTATTCTCTGACCTTAAACCTCTCAACTTTAAACATCGAGTTAAAGAAGTGTTTTCTGTTGATTTTCTTCGATTGGCTCTACTTTTATTTTACTTGAAATACATTTTCTCATTCTCAATTTATATATATGTAAATTATTTATTGTCACACAATTGTTCTATAATATTTTAATATATAAAAGATTTTAATATATGTATAAATTTTAATAACTTTTTATAAATTTTTATATTTATAAATAAATAAATTGTTATAAATTTAATTATTAAATACAATATATATAAATTTTGTATCGATATTTCATTCTTTCTATGAGATTACGAAGGAAAGACGGTCATCACGAGTAGCGAGCGTCTGGCAGATAGGAATGGAGCGTGTATAGTGGTATTTCTAGCTTATTTCTCAAAAATGCGTTGTCGGAATACAACTTTCTTATATACGGTTGGATTCGGAATTAAATAAGCTTTCAGAATTTTTATAAAATAAATTTTAAAATTTTCAAAAATTATGGAGGGAACTTCGAAAAATTTGAAAAATTTCTTTTCACTGTTTTAAAGAACATTAAAAACCATAAAACTTTTACTTGAAACATTTTTTAATATTTTTTACCGTTTCGACGGTATTAGCTCAGAAATTAAAAAACCGTTTTTTTCAAGAGGGTGTTTTACCCCCTAAACGTCGAGATACGCCGCTAAAAAAAATACGGGTCTAATATTTTTCTATGCTCTACAACATATTCAAGGCTCATTAAAATCGGTGAGGGACACTTCCGACCGTTCCCTTGTAAGTATAATATAGTTCTTACCTGAGAAACAAACGCCCACGGGGAACCGGAAGAGCGCTACTTCTTAACGTACGCACAGTACACAGCTCGAGAAATCACTGCTCAGACAAAGACCCAAAGAGAATAATGGATGCCATACATCGTACGTCGTACGTTTCGACCGGTCGACTCGTACGACCCCACGTGATCATGCCTTTAGCCAATCGTAGGTTTAAAACAATGCCTTACTTTTTTTTACACTATATTCTTTGATTATATAAAAATAAAGACACAATCTCCGCCTTGATGTCGAAAATGATATTTAAATATCAATGTTGTTACGTCCAGACTCGTGGAAGGGAGAGTCAATGGAAGGACGTAATCTACGTAATCTCTAGCAAACGCTGTATGGCGCGTGCTCTCGAGTCGAACGATCTTACCCAAGGGCCTGAACAGGTCAACGACCGAAAAGGTCGCTTTTACGCTGTCGGCAGGCCCGTTCGTTCGGTGGTCCCTTTTCGGTAAAGGAAATGAATCCTTATTACCCGGGACGGGACCTGTGCGATTTCGGAGAGAATGGAAGTGCGAACGGGTTAAGAAATGATTATAAGATTAGTTAATTAAAAGTTTAGTTTATTCATATAAAAATAAATATAATAAAGAAAGAGGAGTTCTTATAAATATATATACATTAGAGTGTGAGTGTGTGTGTATGTAATTGTTTTATTGCGCGGGTGTTACATGAGTTCGGAGGTCGTCAATCGGAATATAGTGGGGGAGATTCTAAAGTCTAAATTTTTAGTTCCGATTGGTTTCGTACAATGCTGAATAGGAGAGAAAAGAAATAAAATCAAGATGTGAGTATAGTAGTGAGTAAAGGGTTATTGGATCTCTTCCAAGGAAACTGTGGAGGGGGGATATTTCCTCCAAAGGATTTGAATAGGGACTCCGATAGGATGGCGGCGGCCGGGGATAAACCACGGGATAAGTGTATCTGGAGGACTTTCAATTAATGTTTTGCGTAGTTCCTCGTGATCTACTTCGTCAGGCCCTACGCAAAATATTCCCTCAGGTAGAGGAAGCTCGAAAGGAGGGAACTGAGATAGCAGCCAGTTGCGAAACTGGTGGTCACTCAATTCTTTCTCGGGCAGGGAGGACTCGGTCTCTGAATCGGACGATTCGTCATTGATTTCGATCAATTCAGGATCGCTCGATTCCCGTTCCGAGAATCTCTCTCCTGTTTCGAGGTCGTGGAGTTCTTCCTCGAGACGGGACTCAGGACGACGAGGGGAGGAGAAGGGGGAATCCCCGAGGATGACGGTTAAAGCGGGAGACGGGGATCTTGGAGGGGAACTGATTTGTTCTGGGAAAGAACAAGGGGGGTCGGTGAGGGGAACTGGAGAATACCGGGGACCGGAGAGATTGGATATGTCGCTACGTGTGTCGCTGTTACTATTATCTAAATTATTATTTAATGTAGATGACTGAATATATTCCGCTAGCGCCCGAGCCAATCGTTTCCTAATTTGTTTGTTGCGACGGTTCCGCTTATGTTTGATAGCCGTTCGCGATCTTCGTTTATAGGTGTTCTCCACTGAGAGAACAATAAAAATGGTAGAGAAAAAAAAAGGAATCGCAATTGTCGAGAAACAATTCTTGGGTTTAATTTACTCGAAATTGAATTATATATATATATATGTAAAGAGTTATATATTTGAATATATATATATATATATATGTGTGTGCCTTTTTCCTTGATGAGAGTGATAAAGTGAGGAGAGATTAGTGAGGAAAAAGGTCGCGGATCCAAACCTGCGAGGGCGGTGAATCCAGACTGACCGTTGGGAAAAGTCACGGATCCAATGCTGCGAAAGCAACGAATCCGGAGTGACTATTTGGGAAAAGTCACGAATCCAATGCTGTGAAAGCAACGAATCCGGAATGACCTTCAGAAAAATCGCGGATCCAATGCTGCGAAAGCAATGAATCCGGAATGACTTTTGGAAAATCGCGAATCCAATGCTGTGAAAGCAATGAATCCGGAATGACTCTTGGAAAATCGCGGATCCAATGCTGCGAAAGCAATGAATCCGGAATGATTTATTAAAATAAAGGAAGGTCACGGATGGAGGATGGAGATTTCAAAAGAGAGTTTAATTGTTAAATTTAATGATTAACTAAATTCGGATTAAATCAAGTTTTGATTCAATTTATGGTGGATAATATTTATTTCTTTTAAGACCCAAGTATTGTTTCGAATTTATAGAGTATAGATGGAAATTTGAGATATATAAATCACTTACTACTTGCTGACAAGATTTATATGGAATTGGCTCAGGTGGACGTGGTCCTTGTTGTTTCCGCCCGGTCAGTTCGTGAGCACTGCTCTTGAGTTTATAACTCGCGTATTTCGCACTTCAAGAATTTGGTATATATATATATATATTCTTAACGGTGAGTCTCACGGTAACGTTTTATAATGATAGTTAGTAATAGTGAGTTCGATAGGTGTTACACTAGTGATTTTAGGTGAAAAAAATCGTCGGTTTATATTCTGTTCTTACTTACCCCTTCCGTGGGATAATTTGTGATAATGTAGTAAGTCAGAGGACGTCCTCTAAAATAAAAAGTCTTATAATTTATCGGTGATATTGATTTAAGGTTACCTTTGATCGGTTGGGCAACTCTTACTTTAGTACAGAGTTCGCGGGGATTAACTGGTCGTTTACTTCTATTGCATCGGATGCTCGTCTAATTTCTTTGTTTCGTCTGTCGGCTTGCCTTTATCAGGCGCGTGATGCAAGATGTTTTTCGGATCTTTGTCTAATGGTTGCGTATATTCGTCAGTTATTATTTGCTAAGATTTCTTAATTTCTAACGTCGGTTAATCTTTATTAGAAAGGTGAGGCAAGTTGTTTTTCAGATCCGTCCCTTTCCTTATTATGATTTATTGCGACAAACGATGTTTCGAAATTAAAGAAACAAAACGTGTGTTTGCTCGAGTTAGGAAAGAAAAGAATCGTGGAGTCCACAGGACGTAACAATTTTTTAGGGTTATTTCTTTAGAGGAAAATTATTTTTAGTTTTTTTTGGAGTAAATATTTTTTCAAAATTTTTAAATATTTTTAGGGGTAAATATTTTTTTAAATTTTTTTATTGTATACAAATTAGCATATTTTTTATGTACTTGGCGCATTTTCTTTATTTTTATGAGGTTTTTTTAGTGGGATATCACTGCTTTTTGTAAAAATTTATATTTAATTACATACAAGTTGCAAAATTTTTATATACTTGGCGTACTTTTTTTACCTTTGTAAGGTTTTTTTGGTGGGATATCACTGCTTTTTGTAAAAATTTATATTTAATCTCTGCTACATACAAGTTGCAAAATTTTTATACTTGCGTACTTTTTTTACCTTTGTAAGGTTTTTTTGGTGAAATATCACTGCTTTTTTTAAAAATTTATATTTAATCTCTGCTACATACAAGTTGCAAAATTTTTATACTTGGCGTACTTTTTTTACCTTTGTAAGGTTTTTTGGTGGGATATCACTGCTTTTTGTAAAAATTTATATTTAATCTCTGCTACATACAAGTTGCAAAATTTTTATATACTTGGCGTACTTTTTTTACCTTTGTAAGGTTTTTTTGGTGGGATATAATGTGATTTATAGATTATAGATTATTTAATAACGACTCAAAAATTTTGCAGAAATATTCAACAATGCATTTTGCAGAAATATTCAATTTATTATTATAAACATAATAATGTTTAAGATTTATATAATTCTTAATAAAGCAAATTGCAAGAAATATAAATCGAGAGTTTTTATCAACGAATCGATGTCATTTAGTACCATTGATCTACATGGAACTGAATATTTTACGTGTTATTGAATATTTTAATATTCCTAGAAGTGAAATAGACATGATAATGGGATCTTTAGAAGAGGCTATAAGAATATTGATCATTAACGATTATTTGAACTTGTTTTTATTTCTCACCATCTCAGCCACCTCTTTTAGTTTTTTCATTCCATTATATTATACATATTATATAACATTGTTGCTCCAAATAAAGATATGTAAACATTAATAATTAACGTACATGACATATTTACTATGTATAATAAGTTATGAATATTTATATATATATACACTTACTGACAAAAGTTAAGAAACAAAATAATCGTTTGGTAACTACTGTATGTTCTTTATTTTCTGAGATACATAGGTTGGAAGCAAAAATAACATAAAGAGATAACATTTCATACATTAACATACTACAAGTTTTTTTTCGATTATACTTGTATAAAGACTACAATTAATATTGAGTCGAAGAAACGAAATAAAACTTTGTGACAAAAATTAGGAAACATAGTTTACTTAAATAACACAGGTATGCATGGTCCTGCGTTCTGGGAAACAAAAGTCGTTTTTTACGTAATTTTGCTCGCAGAATCCGAATCTGGCCGCAAAATTACTCTATCACGTCAGGTTCCTGAGATAAATGGGTTGAAATAGCCAAAAAACAGCGATTTTGGCCATATTCATCCTATTCTTAATAACACAGCAATTTTTTTTTCTTAAAAATACTCAATGGCATCTTAAAGTACTGGTTTTTATCTTGAAAATGAATTTTGGTTTTCAACAGTACGTTTTTTCTGAGATATTCTATTTCGAATGTAGAGAGTTTATAGTGCATTATAGCATAGCATTTTAGGCTAATAGATCACATTTTCAATTTCTGTAACCCTTCTTGTGGTGTGTGTGTCACAAGGATAATTGTGACACACACACACACCACAAGAAGGGTTACAGAAATTGAAAATGTGATCTATTAGCCTAAAATGCTATGCTATAATGCACTATAAACTCTCTACATTCGAAATAGAATATCTCAGCAAAAAAAAACGTACTGTTGAAAACCAAAATTCATTTTCAAGATAAAAACCAGTACTTTAAGATGCCATTGAGTATTTTTAAGAAAAAAAAATTGCTTTGTTATTAAGAATAGGATGAATATGGCCAAAATCGCTGTTTTTTTGGCTATTTCAACCCATTTATCTCGGGAACCTGACGTGATAGAGTAATTCTGCGGCCAGATTCGGATTCTGCGAGCAAAATTACGTAAGAAACGACTTTTGTTTCCCAGAACGCAGGACCATGCATACCTGTGTTATTTAAGTAAACTATGTTTCCTAATTTTTGTCACAAAGTTTTATTTCGTTTCTTCGACTCAATATTAATTGTAGTCTTTATACAAGTATAATCGAAAAAAAACTTGTAATATGTTAATGTATGAAATGTTATCTCTTTATGCTACTTTTGCTTCCAACCTATGTATCTCAGAAAATAAAGAACATACAGTAGTTACCAAACGATTATTTTGTTTCTTAACTTTTGTCAGTAAGTGTATATATATATATTATATATTCATAACCTATATATATATATATATAATTAAAAGATTTTTTAAATAATTTAAATGAGTGCGGAAGAAACTTGAGGAAGAGTAATTAAAAAATTCATTATATTAAATTAATAAATATTAATACACACACACACACACGCACACGCACACGCACACGCACACGCACACACACACACACACACATCTATTCATCTGTTAATTACTCTTCCTCAAGTTTCTTCCGCACTCATTTAAATATGACATAACTATTTAAATACATGCTGCCACTCGACACAATTAAAATTTGGCCATCATTGGTTCTAGAAAAAAGAAAGAAGTTGAAAATTAGAAGTAACTTAAACAGAAGTATGTAATAAATAGAAAATAATAGTACGATAATTACCATAAAAGATAATTCAATACCAAAAAGATTGTTGCGTATCGTAATCTTATAATGCAGCATTATCAGTACATTTAGTTCATCCTCCCGCAACTCAAAATATATTTGCAGTTTCACAGATACGATGTTACTCTTTCCTTATATCCTTTTCTACCTTCTTGAAATAATATCCTGAAATACAAAAGTAGATTCATTTAAAACTTATATTCACACAAGTTTGAAATAATACATAAGTAATTCACTTACTGTGGGATTCAACGATGCCAAGTTGAAAGCTGCGAGCTTTATGTAAGGATCACTGGCAGCGACTAATTTTCACAAAAGTACAGGTGATGCCTATAACAGATTATGGAAAAGTTAATAATGTACTAATTACAATTTTTTGTAATTAGTAAATTATTAGCTTTTCCATTGTAACGTGCCTCTTTTCGTGCACGGCTCGTATACGCTCAGGCGGGATCAGGGTGCGAAAAGAAAGGCGACGAGACAACCAGACGTGTACTTGTATAATAGATGTTTTTATTCAGTTAAATAGAATGCATGTACAGTGAGCGAAAGGAGATGCGTATTTACAGATGTTCGAATTGATGGGTGTGAGATGCGCGTGTATCCAGCTTCGGTGTGTGTGTGTGTGTGTATAGAGGCGTCGGCGGCGTGCATGTACAACGGTATGTAGTGTGTGTGTAAACGTATGTACAGTGTGTGTATGTATAAATGTGAGTATAATGCGTGTATCTGGATTCGGTGTGTCGGCGTCCGACGGTATATTCGGTGCGTGATGTATATTCGGTGCGTGATACAGAATGTATATTCGATGCGCGATGTATATTCGGTGTGTGATACAGAATGTATATTCGGTGCGTGATATGATTTAAAGGTCCCGTCGTGTGTTGTTGTCGTATCAGCTGTCCGGGCGCGCGGGGCGCGAGAGCGCGTCAGGCGCGAGAGCGCGTGAGAGCGCGGGGCGTGAGAGAGCGCGGGACGTGAGAGAGCGCGGGGCGCGAGAGAGCGCGAGGCGCGAGAGAGCGCGAGGCGCGAGAGAGCGCGAGGCGCGAGCGTATCGTTCGGTGCGTTGTGAGTGGCGGCTGTGTGTTCGATTCGTGTTTCGGGTGGTAGGATGCACTGGGAATGCAACGTCTGGACGAGATCGCTCGTCGGCGGCAGAGATCTCTCTACCCGCTGAGTTTTTCGATCGTTGCAGGTTCGTGTCGGATCTTTTAGCGAAAGTGTCGAGATCTCTCGACAGAGACTGAGTTCGCTCAACCCCTTGTACTTCCGGCTTAGGATTGTCAGGAAGCTCTAGCAAGATGTGCCGCGATCACACGGCGGAGACTGAGTTCGCTCAACCTCTTTTATCTTGTCGAGAGCGTGTTCAGGATCGGAGATCCGGTACTGTACGAGTACTTGATCGAGATCTGGAACGGAGTGATCTTCTCGGTCTCGGCTCGCCCTTTTTATACCTGGAAATTACCCGTTCGGGTAATTTCGGCGAGACTCGTTAGGCCCGATTTATTTTCGCCTAATCGAGTAATTATCGGCGCGCGCTATCTTGGCGGCGTTCGGGCGGTGCGGCAGGGCGCGTTGCTCGGCGGCTTCCGTCAGGCTCCGGAGCGGTTCGGAAGCGCCGAGGCAACGGCCCTGGCTTTCGAAAACGACGGCCGTATAACGGCACGATTCGGTCGCGTTTTGCAAGAATAAAAAAGGGCGCATAGCGCCGCTGCATTTGCCCGGCTGGTGTTCGCCGGGCGGCAGCCTTCCGGCGGATCGACGGCCGGGTAAAAACGATCGCTCAGGGGGGGATCGTTACATCATACATGTTTTTGTATATACTCTCTCTATGCAAATAGTATTTTTTCATATAAAGTTAAATATTACACATCAAGTATGTATATAAATTTTCACTTATTTACTTTTATTTATTATTGTTAACAGTCTCAATTAATATGTTAGATGAAACATTTAAGATTATTTATACTAATGTAACCTAACCAAACTACCCACTGATGTCGACTAGAAAAAAATTACTTCTCTTGTTCATTATTCCGCTATACTTTAATATATTTTATATTTTAATTAATATACTGTTAATAATTTTATGTCACTTTATCATTTTTTTCCTTGTGTTGCACTATTGCACTATTCGCGACACTCTTATAACCACTTAATCACTTTTCTTCTTGTCGCATTATATTCCGCGCGCGTACTCTTTATAAAATATAAACATTATTATATCTCACACGTATGCACACACATCCACATATGATTTTGTCTCTTAAGGCGTATTTGCACACTCAACGAATAAAATCGTACAGCGCTGCAAACGCGCCTTGAGGGACAAAATCACTTTGCATGTGTGCGTGCGAGCATACGTACGTGAGTCTGAATCTGGAACTGAAGAACGAAAAGTCACATTCTGATATATGAATAAAATCATTTCTCAGGATTGACTGCATCAATCTTATTGAAACTGGTCGCAATCGAAAGCTTGTATCCGCATTATATGATAAAAGTGCCGTTAGATTTTTTATTACAGCTTTAGTTCAAGAAATATCTTAATCGAAAGTTTAACTTGAGGTAAAATTCCGGATAAGCTACTTGGTAGCGCCGCAGCCCCTGTATATAGGCAACTTCGAAATGCCTGAAAGAAATTTTTATATACTTGGCGTCGCGACGCTACCGCGTCGCTTGATCCGTTCGTTCAATATATAATTACATTTAATCAACCGCGAGAGATGTAAATGTAACGTTCGCGTAGAAACTATAGTGATACCTTTGATTTTCGCCAATTAATTTCAATTAAGAGATAACCGAGTTTTAGGTTGTAACCGGACGACGAATGCTCTCGCTAACGCGTCCATAGAAAATAACTTTTTAGTGACTGCTGCGAGTTAATTCTTCTTACGACACTTTGATATCTATTACTTCCCAGCCATTCAGCGGGTAGATGTTGAGACAAAAGATTTGATCAAAACTACCTTGCACACGGTCGCCAGCTACTTTTACCTTCTAAGTAGCAAGGTAACGGCCGCATCCCGGGTCGGTCTCCATACCGCACCGATCTTGCTGGGAGCTGGAACGAGGAACTCGCCACTTCCTGTTGACTCTCCAAAATAATGCAACTCTGCACTTGAGACCGGGATCGCTCCCTCACCCCTTATATGTTCCACATGTTTGCCGGACCTACTTGGCGACCATCATGTTGAACGGCGAGGGAATGGATCACTGCGCGCACGGAATAAATGACCACACAAGAGATTTGCCGTATAAAAAACAGATATAAGGTTTATTTCGCATCAACCATTCGTTTACAAACGTGTCATAGAACAGCGAAAGACAAAGTTCGTTCGAAAAGTTCGCACATGCACGGGACACAACTCCGGCAGGCTGGTTTAATTGACTATTGTTTATCCGCGGATATTAGAAGACCGACGGATATAATATAACCTTTTACGCGGTTACGCGGGTACAGATGCGGCGCACCGTGCTCACTGGAGCTCAACGGATCGACTCTCCTAAATATCGACTAGTATTCTGTAGACTCATACCCGACTGACCTCGAGTCATGGGTCGCTACGTCGCAGCCGGATGATATCCCTTCTATCTGCCAACTCGCGAGAGGGTTCCAGAGCCTTCTATGGCAAGGTCAACCCAATAGCTTATATCGCATATAATTCTGATTCTGGCATTTTTGACCAAAATCAGTTTACTACGCCCGAGCTTATACTTGGCACCGCAAACATAGCAAAGAGGATTTATTCGCATTTACAATGCATCTTCATTCCAATGACAAAGATGACCGATTTACTTCTATGTCCGATGTTACAGATTCGCATACATGCTCGCGACAAAGTTGACTGAAACCCTCGGCCCTCGAATAATAATACAATTCGATACGGCGAGTCCAGGAACAGATCATCACAACGCCGAACAGCAAAGATCACCCAATTGCCTCTCGCAATTGCATCGCACCCCCGCGCAGTCGTCGCTACCGAATCTCCAATAAAACTCGCGCAACAAGCATAGTGGAACGCGCAAACAGAGTAAGCCGGAAGAAAATACAACTGCGCCAAAAAATAAGATCACTTCGCATCACGCTGCACCACGCACGCCAGAAAAACAACAGCCACGCTCGCATACGCCGCACAACGCAACGCTATGCAGATAATAAATAAAGTACTCTTACGAAACCTGGCAAAGTTGACCAAATTACACAAAGTAACCACGCCAAACAAACAATGTCAACAATAAGTCACGAATCCTGTGACGTCATAATCGCAATAAAAAATCTATAATGCCAGCCTAATAGTGCTACAGCAACAACCCTATATCGTCAACCCTTACCTAATGACTTTATTATATCAAAGTCCACACGTCAAATAATAATAAAAAAAAAAAACAATATTAAATCGTGTGGATCAAAAACATCTTTATTTATGAGGTAAATCTCGGCAAACAAATATATTTATATACGAGAAAACCAATTAATAGCAATAAAATAAACTTAATATACTGCGACGTCAAAATATGTATATTAACGAAAAAGTATAGTGAGACCAATAATAACTTATATAAAAACTAAAATTAAATGCATCACGCAGATTGCTTGTTGTCACAAAACAAAGGAAATGAATATATAATTCCTTAGTCAAGAGATGTCAAAAATAATAATTCCTTAGTCAAGAGATGTCAAAAACAACTTATAAAATATAAAATTTAGCAACCGTTATAATAATCACAGCGCGTCATACATACAATGACTAACAAAATAATAATGGATTTCGCAGACATCAAGATCAAATTAATCGAAATAAATTTCTCACGTCAAATCAACAGAAATCAGTCCTTTTTTGCAACAACCGACGCAACCCCCGACACTCGATCTAGCATCACTCTGAGCTGGCTTGAGCGCTCCGAGTCCGAAGCACCGGCAGATCTCTCCTTACTGTCGCGTCTGTCAAAGGTCCTCTTCTGCTGCACCTCCGATTGTAGTTTACATTTGCGCGTATTACAGCCTAATACATGTAAATGTATCGATGATTTTGAGTTTCCGTTCACAATAAAAAGGTTTATTAATTTCAGTAATTATCGCTAATTACTAAGATCGGTGCATATACTTGCGTACAGACAAATGTAAGATATTTAAATATAACAATCGTTTTGACTTATCTTGCAATTTTAGTTGGATAGCCAATTAGCGATAATTAAGCGCGAGCGCGAACAGCGTGATTGGGCGCAAGACGCGATCGAGTAATCGCGAGTGTTTTTATGTTCTTACTAACGCGCGAAAAGAGTAAAAGGCGCATATTGTTTATTTTGATTATTTTAAAATTATCATTATTAACTAATATAAGTAAAACCAGCAATTATTGCTCGACGCGTGTTAATTACAGTTGTACGACACGCGTGACCAGTTACTTTTGTTTTATTAGTTATATAGAGCGCGAACAAAGGTTAATAGCGCGCGGATGGTTTATTTGCGTTTAAGAGTCGATGCGCATGATTAAGCGGACAGCTAATTGCGTTGATTAATATAGGAACGCGTAATCATATTTAATACGATTAACGCGTGATCATGACTTTTCAGTTAAGTTATTATAGCGACTCGATGTACATTGTGTATACAGGGTGATTCAAAACAACCGTTTGTCCTTAAAATGTCGTATTCCTGACTTTATTCTAAGACGATTTTTCCTTTACCAAAATTTTATCCGAAGCTTAGTTTTTAAATTATAAGGAGAAATAGTTAGCGAATTACGGGACGAGTACGGGCGGTAGACAGGAGCGGCGCGACCGTCTACACCGTCCGATGCAGGTGATTACGTGAGGCGCTCGCTGCGATCAGCTGCTTGCTACACGCGATGGGTGTGAACGCATACGCGTATATAGTAATTAGTAATTTAACGATTTTAATAATTAATCGGTAGTAATTGATTGTGATTAACCGTTATAATCGTTAGTAAATTCCTCATTTTATCGATCAAGTGCGTAAATTTGTAAAAGTAAATTCGTAAAAGTGTCGATACGTGATACAATTTATGAAAGAAAAATCTTCGCTTATTACTCGGTGTGTCACATGGGAACGTCTCATTGTTATCTACGGTCGTGAAGTAATTATTCATCAGTATTAAGATATAGAATCTCTACAAGGTAAGAATAAGTGTGTGTGTGTGTGTGTGTGTGTGTGTGTGTGTGTGTGTGTGTGTGTGTGTGTGTGTGTGAGAGAGAGAGAGAGAGAGAGAGAGAGAGAGAGAGAGAGAGAGAGAGAGTGTGTATACGCGTATGCGTTCACACACACACACACACCCATCGCGTGTAGCAAGCAGCTGATCGCAGCGAGCGCCCCACGTAATCACCTGAATCGGACGGTGAGTCGCGCCGCTCCTGCCTACCGCCCGTACTCGTCCCGTAATTCGCTAACTATTTCTCCTTATAATTTAAAAACTAAGCTTCGGATAAAATTTTGGTAAAGGAAAAATCGTCTTAGAATAAAGTCAGGAATACGACATTTTAAGGACAAACGGTTGTTTTGAATAACCCTGTATAGGGTGAGGAAAAAAGGTTGGAACCCCGGAATATCTCGAAAAATATGCATTTTTGTGAAAAATGTTTCAAATAAAAGTTTTAGGGCTTTAAGTTACGCATTACATAGTAATATTAATATAACCTTGAATATCACCGTCAAAGTCACATAAAAATCACTTTGAATTTTTTAAATGGAACTCCCTCTTTTTCATTACATATTCTTGTAGCTTACCTCGAGAGCTTTCCAAAACACTATAATTAAGTTATTTTTCATTAAGTACTTTTTGAGTTATAAGACTTGAAATTTACAGTATTTTGACATAAAATACAAAATATCGTGTAAAACATTCAGTTTTCAATAATCTTACCTTAATACTTTTATGCATAGAATAATAGGACCAATCAATTGGTGTAAAGAAAACACATAATTGCTTTCAAAAAAAGTATGCAGCTGCATGTTGCAAATTACATACTTTTTCTTAATAGCAACTATGTGTTTTTTTTACACCAATTAGTCTTATTATTCTATGCATAAAAGTATTAAGGTAAGATTACCGAAAACTGAATGTTTTACACGATATTTTGTATTTTATGTCAAAATACTGTAAACTTCAGGTCTATAACTCGAAAAATACTTAATGAAAAATAACTTAATTATAGTGTTTTGGAAAGCTCTCAAGGTAAGCTACAAGAATATGTAATGAAAAAGAGGGGGTTCCATTTAAAAAATTCAAAGTGATTTTTATGTTACCTTGACGGTGCTGTTCAAAGTCATACTAATATTACTATGTAATGCGTTATTTAAAGCCCTACAACTTTTGTTTAAACCATATTTCACGAAAATGCATATTTTTTTAGATATTCCGAGGTTCCGACCTTTTTTCCTTGTTACTGTATGTATATATGTATATGGTGTATCGTTTTGTATTTTCTTTTACTATTATTATTTCGAGCGATAATTAATATTATAATTATAAAATATTTAAGTAACTACGAGGTCGCCAGTATATTATAACCACAGTATAGAAAATTTCAGAGTCGACCAAACTGGCAAATTTATTCAAAAAATTTTTATTTACACCACGACGTTTCGACCGTTTATTCCGGTCCTTTTCAAGTGGATATACTAAAAAACAAAAATCGCGCACAATTACAATTGATGTCAAAGTAAATAACCGCCAGGCTACAATCAAATTTTACATCGAAATAATGTCTTACCTAATCAAAAATCGCACACATTTAGACAATTTAATTACATAAGTTTATTGAGTATATGATAATATTCTGAGAGTTGTTGACGTTACAAGAGTCTGACACATATTGAGAATATATCAAATTTTTCACGGTCACCACATTGTCATACAATAACAAATCGCTATTATTAAATAAGAACATAAGAAACGTGTCAAAGGGAACAAACAAAAACATTTAAAATCTAAATAGCATTAATAACACTATCATAAAACGGACTAAAATTCTCAATATCTTTCTGTAAATTGATAGAATTATTCTGTCTCTTTATGTAAAACATCTCGGCAATCTCACGTTTTCTTGTATGTCTTTCTTTATGTAAAATAATAGGTTCTTTCCAATCAAAATCATGCTTATGTACCGAACGGTGTCTACTAACCACAGATTGACAACTCTTATCTTTTTTAATATCTTTACAATGTTCATTTATTCTAGTACTGAGATGTCGTTTTGTCTGTCCTATATATACTGCATCGCAGTCAACGCATTCCAATTTATATACAACCTCTGTCTTCCTCATTTTGTCTATCTTATCCTTCCCTTTGGAAATCAAGGTGTCTAGTTTTTTTGGTATGGTGTAGATCACCTTTAGACCCTTGTTATTTGCGATTCTACTTAACTTCTCACTTAAATCCTTAATATAAGGTAGCATTATGCAATTCCGAGCGGTGTAAATAAAATTTTGGTGTAAATAAAAATTTTTTGAATAAATTTGCCAGTTTGGTCGACTCTGAAATTTTCTATACTGTGATTATAATTATAGTTAACCAAAGTGAGAGATTGCCGAAATTTAGTAACGGCAACTCGAATCACGTGATGCGCGGTTTGGGATAGCGCAGCTGCCACGCTATTGGCTCGGCGCTGCTCTTGGCATCCGAGCGCCTGGATTGACCAGCGTCTACATGGATGGGAGTTGACTACCACACGAGATATATAACGCGAGCCTTCGGGCGAACGAAAGAGTCTTCTCACGAGAGTTCTTACGGACAAGAACCACGTTAGTTTAAAGAACGCGATCCGATAAAAATGTATAACGCGTTAAGACGAGTTAAAATAAAGAACTGTAAATAGTGTATATATGTATTGCGACGACTTTATCTTCCGTTAAGTGCGGACTTGATCGCCGTCCCGCTCTCGCCGTCGCGCGGATTGTTGCTATTGCGCCAACGACGGGGAGTTACTCGTTGAACAAAAGAGACGTGCGGGTCGCCGACAAAGGGCGAAAAGATTAAGAATATGGGAAACGCGCCGAAAAGGGAACGGGTTGACGGGAGTTCCGCGCGTGCCGTGACGAAAGTCAAGTAGGTGACGCGAAAACCGAAGATTGGGCGCCAGACGCGGTCTGTCACGCGTTCAATTCGCGATATCGCACGAAATTACGCGAAAGTTAATTACCGGTAATCGCCACGGGCTGGCTAGCTCGCCTAACGGTAGAGGGGCTGGGCGATGTTTGGCGGAACGCGATATTTGGCAAGAGGCGACAGATACGGTGGACATTAAAGACGGACGAAAGATACAGACAGCAACGAACACAAAGAAAAAGCAAATAAATAAGATAAATAAAATCGGGTTTATTACAATAGAGTAGCTTGATAATTCAATTAAGGATATTAATAATAAAAGGTGAAGATAATGAGACTCAAATAAAGGAGATAATAATAAAAGAAAAGAAGCAGAGATAATTTATAATAAATGGTTCCTAAGTAATAATAAACTGATAGATACTGTGAATAAATCAGCAAAGAAAAGTAATAATTAAAGAAATACGGAAGATTACAGCTACAATAATCCCGAATTAGAAAATTGGCGAACAGAATTAATAATTTTGAAAGACCTTAAACCCGACTAAAGATACGTGAAGTAAAATTTAAACATAATAATCGACAATTAGATTTGTAAGACATAAAAATAACAATCCGTATCAATTAATGCTCGCCGCGTTCGGCGGTAGCGATTCGCTTACGAGACTGGATGTTCGACTCGGCGCGTAGAATTCCTACAACGACATGAAATCATAAGTCGGACATTTCCCGATGTCATAGTACAACGACGATTTTCTGTCTTTACGGCCTCGTCAGCCGCTTTGAGTCACAGCGAAGTTTCGATACCGACGCGAACAATAAACGGAATCGACGCACCGACAAAGACAGCAATTACACGCGACGCAATACTCTCACATACTCGCACGCTTTAAATTCGACTAAAGCACGGACACGCATGTCTACGCACAATTACTCTCTCTCATTCGCACGACACTCATTCGACACAATATAACGACGACTAATTTACACTTGACGAAATATCCGCGACGCAAATTTCCAGAGAGACAACAATGAATTTAACGCGATCGCGATATCTCAAAAATAAATACAACGAAACGAGCCTGTGCTTTGAAGGCTCCGGAGACCGAAATCATTTGTCGTAACCGCACCGCTAAACTTTTCGCCAATTACCGGGCTTAGCCCGCACACCAAAAATCACTAAAAATTACGGCGACGACGACAGAATGACGCAATCCCGGGCGCGATCGCACATGGCGTGAAGTACGGAGGACAACCTTACCGGCACCTCGGTCCTTCTGAGTACGGCAGGTCGGCAACGGCTTGTCCTTCTCGAAAGGTCCACAAAACAAAAAACGGCAGCGGCGATCCGAGGTCCTCCCGGTACAATGACTCGCAACAGGCTGGTTCCCGGATCCAGGATCGATGGCTCGGGGCCTGCTCAAGGCTGCGCACACGGGGTGCGTGTTATCGCGGCCAATCACGCGGCAGCACGCGATAACGCCGGTAAGCGGCACGCTCAAGGCCGTGTCGGGGGCGCGTGCACCCACTGTATTGCCGATTATAAGTTTTGTAAGGCCCGTTCGACAGGGCCGTCGCAACGTTTTCACAGCTGATCTCCCTCATGTAGGATGCCACGGGCCTTGCCTCTGTTTTTCCTTCCGACTCGTGCTCCGTGCTCTCCGCTCTCGATCCGTGCTCGATATTCTCCCATGATCTCCATTGAATTTTTCCGTTAGCCGTTTCTCTATTTTCTCCTCTGCCTCGATTGCCTCCGTACTTAGTGGCTCGTACAAAAAAAAATAAAAATGTATAACGCTCGGGAAAAAACGACAACAGAAACGCCTTTCTGGAGACTGCG
Source organism: Lasius platythorax (assembly GCA_963971435.1). NCBI lineage: Eukaryota > Metazoa > Arthropoda > Insecta > Hymenoptera > Formicidae > Lasius > Lasius platythorax. The sequence continues at coordinate 8,404 of CAXASD010000097.1, read as the reverse complement.
GTACGGTTCTCACTATTTTTCGCCTGATGCGGCCCTTCGGTTCGCGCTTCGTGATTAGGGAGGAACTCGGCGGATGCGCGCGGGACGGCAACGTCACAGTATATAGTTTAAAGTAGGTTTAAGCGCGCGATATCGTTAGAAGCGTGTGCGCGAAGGATCCGTTGATAAAAGGCCTACAAAAAACTGTGTAAAGGCATCATGCCTTATAGTGACATATGCAAAGTTATTTAAATATATTTTATATATTTTTAAACTAAAACTGAAACAGAGTTTAATTATGTTGGTATCCTTACCTGTGGTGTAATCTTTTCGGATGGCGACGATCCGGTCGATGTCATCCCGTCGTATCTGTAGATCTGAAAGAAGAGTCCGATGTCCTGTGGGGTAAACAGAAGAAAAGGGGTCATTAGAGATAGGGGCGTACGAGGATGCGTCCTAAGCCCTCTGTCTCTGGAAGTCAGCGAGCAAACTGAGATTTCGGCGAGGAACTTGGACACGTGGAGGCAGCGCGAGGAATCAACAAAGACCTTGTTGCTTGTATAGGTCAAAGCAACTGGCGACCGTTGTATGGCGAAACCGTTGGTCTCCAGCGATCGGTGAGTCTAGTTAGAGCAATCTAGAGTGCTTGTCCGGTCACAACATATCTAACAAAGAGCTCTCTTTCATATAATTTTTAAATGCTGTAATTGCTCGTTGCTTATCAGAACTTTCTACAAATTTTGGATCTAAGTGCAGAATAGTATGTTTGTTTAAATCAATAATGAGAAGATACAATGCGATGTATACAAATAAGATAATAACATTACGCCGCTAATAGGATTTGTTATATTGTACATATGCAATAGTGCGTTTTTAGACGTTTTATAGAAATCTCCTACCATGTACTACGTATAATTTGTAGGAACGTATATAAAATTATGTGAGATACTATTTAATAAAGTAATTGTAAAACAATTAATAATTTTGCAATCAATCCAATTTTTGTCCTTTAAAGTACAAAATTCGTCTGCAATAAGATTATATGTATTATATGTATCAAACTTTGTTACTGGCGCATTTGTTATAGATCCATATTGTCCAATTGTAAATGTTGGATCTGGTGATTGCATGTAATATTCGACATCCAAAAATAATCCATTATCCAGACATTAGCATGAGTCGAACTTTCGCTTAACAGGGGAGGGCGCGGATTTGGGGTCATCGAATTGAAGGTTTTTATATAGTATAGTACTCTACCAGAAGAGTACTTGAGCAAAGGGATAGGACGCAACGTTCAGCCATTTCCGAGAAAAATCGATTTAAACAATATGGTGTTCCTTATATACCGGGTCCTTTATACCAATTAACAAGAAAGCGACGTAGCTTGGGCACTAAGCCCGTTGCTACCACGCTGCCGACCCGGGTTCAATCCCTGTATCTCGCACTTTTTTTCTCATTTTTTAATTTCTCATTTTTTTCTTATTTTTTTTTCATGTAGAATAAAGTTAATTTAACCAACAATTTTGTTTTTTCTCTTAAATTTGCACTTTCAAAAAACAATTTTTTTAAATTTACTAACGAAACTGGACATAATTTATATTCAACTTACAATCTTATTATTTTATACATTCTACCCGATATAAAATAAAGGAAATAAAACGCCACTATCCTTTAGCGCTCTTCAAAGTGACTATACAGAGGTATCCGCTTTCTTTGCCATGATTCTTCTACTAATGTGTAATTTATCTTCTGTACATTACGATATTGAATACTACGTTTCTTGCGTTTCAAAGGAATGTTTAATTTTAATTCTGCACATATTTGTCTAGTATAATCTTTCCTTTTTTGAAGAAAACGCCCAACTTTTAAGTTTACTTTGTCATTTAAAGCATATTTTTTTACAATATTTAAAAACCTTTGATGTTTGCATTGCTTAATCGAATAGTATCAGGTATATCCAAATTTAATAGTAACGCTGACCACATAGGAGTAAAAAGCATATAATGATTTGTAATCTGCAATTTCCGGGGAATAATATTTATTATTTTTTATGCTATTATTTACATTTTTTTTAATTCATATAATTTGGAAGTATATCTTTTATAGAATGGCGAATCGATGAAAACTCTACTTTCTAGTTTATAATTTTCGTTTGAGAAGTCTGCGTTACTTTCGAAATCAGAATTTATCTCGCATACATCATTATCATATTTATATTTGAAAGTGTGAAATTTGTTGATGTCAATAATACTTTCATGAATCTCTTTGGAACAAGATGTTAATAATATAGTCATAAATTTTTCGTAACAATAATTTAAGTCATCTAAAGTATCGCAGTGAATCAATATATCCATACACTCTAATATAAGATTTTTATTACTTGTGTATTTCGAAAATTTGTTATGTACATATAGTAGACGAAATGTGTTTTTGAAAATGTGCACAACAGCTATGTACAATAATTAAGTTGGAACGTATCTTTTCTTTTTTATTCAGAGTAATGTAAACTTCTAAATATTTTGATACTGTTGTTGTATTCCATTCTCTCATTATTGCATTTATTAATGCCCAACTCCAGTCAACAACTATAATTGAGAATAGTGGCCAAACAAAACGTTTAATTCGTAAAAAATGACGGAACGTCTTCAAAAATATTTATGGCAATAGTGTCATGTACTGCGGTAATCATTTCAGCTATTGGAAATGTCGTACCATTTTTATTAACTACGATTGCATAATATAGAATACGTTTGCACTTTATATCTTTCGATTTTCGAAAGACAGAGCCAGTAGCATCAAAGTGAACTATAATGTCATTCTTATCTAATATATTGTTACGCCCGCGTTCGACGCCCGATAGATCTTAGCCGTAGAAGCTGCGAAGCGCTGCCTTGACAACGAGGGTTGTTTATCAACAACGCCCCGGAGATTCGCCCCTGAGCTTTCGACTCAGATTGACGTGTTTTAAAATCGCTTTCGTTAATTAATAATTGTATTCCTTGTTCTTGATTCTGTGTTTTATTAAAGTTACGTGTTCTTTTATAAACTAAGTGTTGTTGATTTCCGGCGAGAGTGCGGGGATTGAGTGTCGGCGCGGACGCGTGTTACGATTTTAAATAAATCGCCCCGCGGACGTAACAATATTAATTTGATCTGTATACATATATACATGAAATGGCAAACCTGTATTTTGTATGTAGGGATCATTAGACTGTTGATCTATAATATATTGTTGAAATAAATCAGATAAGTCGTACGAACAAAGATTCAAGTCATTTTTATTATTTTCTTCAGATTTTGCTTTTTGATATGTACTAAGCATACGCAATTCTTGAAAATATCCTTCTTGAACAAGTTCATGATCTACATTTTTCAATGTATTTAATCGCAACATTCGAGAAGACATATAACGCATTTTTAACTTGGCTTCTTCTCGTGCTTTACCTCTTAAAGTCAAAATATAGGTCGACCTTCATGTATAATTTCAGTGCATCTTGTACTCAAAACAAATATATCAATAATAGCATTACTTATATTCGAAATATCAAATTTAAATTGTTGTACATGGCTGTTGTATCTGCATTTTGCATATGTCACTAAACAGTTTGTATTACGTCGTAATCCGCCATAAAATTTAATTGGACACAGAAAACTTAATGTATTAACCATTTGATGCTGTATTTCTTCTCGTATTTTATTTTTATCTACAATTTCATATTCATCAAAAATAACATTTCGTTGAATTGTCGTAATCCGACCAATTATAAAATATATTAAATAATAAAGGAAATAAAACAGTAAAAAAAGAGATCAAGAAAAAGATTAAGAAATAAAGATTAAGCAAAGAAAGATTAAGAAAGAAGTAATTAAATTAAATAGAGAATAAAAGAAGACGTGACTAAAGACAAGTAAGTCACGGTGAAGTTCCGAGAAGCTGACGAAGCAGCTGACAGGAACAGAGCACGAGACGTGACTCCGGTCAGGGTCACCACACTCCTTCCTTAATTAGTATATATAGAAAGCGATCGCGAAGACAGAGTATCGCTAAACAAAATCAAGAGTATAATACGTATCGCGCTCGTATATTATACCCGCGAAGTCTCAATTAAGTAACAAGTATATAGTAGTGTTAGTGAATAAACCTTTTTGTCAAATAGGCAATTCATGCTTATGTATTTTTGTTCTTTTATATCTTGCGTATTTGTAACGCCGCTGCTTTGGCGCTGCATGGTGTTCTTTGTCAGACTGCCCTCTGGTTTACTTTATACTTACTACTCTCTCCTTTTTGTTCGAACCTGCTATCCGTTTTTTTGTTAGTTAACAACGTAGTGCATTTTCAGATACATTGTAAGAATTAAATACATTAAATATTTTATTGCATTCTATTAAGTGTTATTCACTATTCATATCTGAACGTTAAGCGTCTGTCTGACAATCGTAATATACAACAGGTTATGGGCCCAGTTAATAGACTCGGCTAACCTTATAATCGACAATAATCTCATCTCGTTATGATGGAGGAAGATAAGCATCGGGTGCCACTCTTTGAAGGTACAAATTATAATAATTGGAAATTTCGTATGGAAGTACTACTGGAAGAAATCAGTTTGAAGGAACATATCGAATCTCAGGTTTTGGATGATGCGATGAAAGATGACGAGACAGCAGAGACCACAGATTGCGGATGACAAATTTAAGGAAAAAGGACACGAAATGTAAGTTACAAATCATTCAAAGAATAGCAGATTCGCATCTTGAATACGCGAAAGATAAATCAACTGCGTTTGATATCTGGACGAAATTAAAAAATGTATTCGAACGTCGAGGTGTGGCTAGTCAACTACTTCTGCGAAAAAATTATTATTAATGAAATTTAAACCTTCGATTGAATCTTTGTCGTCTCACTTTCTAAAATTTGAATCGCTTGTACGAGAACTTAAGTCTACAGGAGCTAATATGGAAGAAACGGACGTCGTGTGTCACCTGTTGCTGACAATGCCCTTTGAGTATGACGTCGTAGTAACGGCGTTGGAAACTATCAAAAGAATCACTGACACTGAGCTTCGTCAAGAATCGTCTCTTGGATGAAGAATCTAAAAGGAAGGGAAGCGGTAAATCGACAAAGAATGATACACCACACTCTACGGCATTTGTCTCATCAACGAATGACAATCGGAAAGATAATACACGAGATACTGGAAACAAACAGCATTTCAATTATAGGTGCTACAACTGTAGCGCATACGGTCATCGTCGGTCGGAGTGTAAGAAAGCAACAGCCAGAAGAAAACCGAAGAAATAAAATAGAAAAGCAGGCCAACCTCGCGACTGATTTGGATAAAGCTAGTGCAGTCAGTTTTTTTGCAATAATTAACGGGAAGAGAGATGAAAATGATTCTACCAGGATTCTGGACTCTGGAGCATCAGAACACTTAACTAAAGATGAGAAGCTTCTGCGAAACACAAAGTTACTGACGCAACCTACGAAAATTCGTATTGCAAAAGCAACAACACTAACGGCAAACAAAGTAGGTACAATTTGTGGTAAAACTATAGTTAACGGAAAATAAATTGGTCATTATTAAAAATGTTCTCTATGTACCTGGACTGGAATTTAATTTATTATCGGTGCCGAAACTTAAAATAAACGGTTTTAAAGTTGTTTTTGAAGATAGAAATGAAAAAATAATAAAAGACTCAAATTTATGCAGTAGCTTATGGAGTCATCTGGTCTACGAATTAGAAGTCTACAGTCTAACAAGAATTGTCAGTGTTGCGCAAGTGAAAGATGATGAAAAATTTGGCATGAACGCTATGGGCACATTGGATTCAATAATCTGAGGAAGGTTACTGAAATGGTGGACGGAATAGAACTCAAAAATTTGGAACTAACGAATGAGAGAATCTATCAAACTTGTGTTGAAGGAAAACAAACTAAGTTACCCCACAATCAGGAAAGATCACAAGCGAAACGCCCATTGCAACTTATACACAGTGATCTCGTTGGACCTATTACACCAGAGTCACGCGAAGGTAATCGATACATACGTTCATCGATGATTATACGCATTTTACAGTTGCATACCTACTTAAGAAGAAAAGTGAAGTCTTTCATTATTTCCAAATCTATGAAGCTATGGTTACTACGCACTTTAATTTGAAAATCAGTAGATTTCGTTGTGACAACGGCCGGGAGTATACATCGAAAGAAATAATTCAGGTATTTCAATCGGTACACACCTCAACAAATTGGTGTTGCCGAACGAATGAACAGGACAATCCTGGATAAGGCTCGATGTATGATACTTCATTCACAGCTAGACAAGACTTTTTGGGCTGAAGCAGTACTAAGTGCTATTTATATTATAAATCGAAGCCCGACAGCAGCGTTGGAAGGTGTAGTTCCAGCGGAATTGTGGTTCAATAAGAGACCTGATGTAAGAAAGTTAAGAGTTTTTGGGTGCATTGCGTATATGCATATTCCAAAGGAAATAAATCCCAGGAAGTTTGATTCTTGTTCAAAGAAATGCATCATGGTGGGATACGCGGATAATGGCTACCGTTTATGGTGTCCAGAAGATCAACGAGTAATCTGCGGTCGGGATGTCATTTTTGACGAAACAAGATTCAAGCATTATCAACCAGTTGTTGAAACAAATGTTCAAGAAGAATCAGAATCTGAACATGGTGAAGAAGAGTTTATATCAGCCATCGAAAATGATCAAGAGCAAAGTCTATCGGAAACTGAATCCGTCAATACGAAAGGAGAAGAGGAAACTACAATTAAACAAACTGCAAATGAGCAACAACTAGCGCCTCGTCGGAGCACTCGTGAAAAGAAGACACCCGCTTATCTCGAGGACTACTGTGTGCTGGCTCTACACGCTGAAAGTTATGTTGAAGGCATTCCGAATTGCTATGCGGAAATCAACTCTCGTGATGATAGAGAGGAATGGCAGAAAGCAGTAAAAGAGGAATTGAAGGCAATCCAAGAAAATAAAACTTGGAGACTAACACAACTACCCAGTGGAAGGAAAGCGATCGACAACAAGTAGATCTTCAAGATTAAGCGTGACGAGTGTGGAAATATACAGAGATACAAAACACGACTTGTGGTAAAAGGCTGTCTACAAAAGAAAGGTTTTGATTATGATGAGACATATGCACCGGTAGCAAGATTAACTACAGTAAGAGTTTTACTGTCTGTTATTGTTAATGAGGATCTTTACGTGGATCAACCAGATGTTAAAAACGCCTTTCTTTATGGAAAACTTACAAATGAAATATACATGAAACAACCGGAAGGCTGCGAAGATGGAACATCACGAGTATGCAGGCTTAATAAAACATTGTATGGACTCAAACAATCACCGCGTGTTTGGAGTTTTGAATTTAAAAACTACGTAAAGAAGATCGGCTTAAAGCAGTCAGAATATGATCAATGTATGTTCTACGAATCAAATAAACAATCAAGGATTTATCTACTGCTCTATGTTGATGATATCATCATTGCTGGAAATGAGCGAAATCGACTGAATGAAATTAAACATCTGTTAGAGAAATGTTTTTCAATGAAGGATCTCGGATCTCTGAAGAGCTTTCTTGGAATAAGAATGGAGAGATACAAGCAAAAAATAGATCTCAGTCAATCGACTTATATTTCAAATCTGCTGAAGCGTTTTGGAATGGAAGATAGCAAACCGATAAACTCGCCAATGGAAACAAAATCATCAAGTGTCACAACGTCCCAGACGAATGGGACGAAAAATGAGAAGAGACCGTATAGAGAATTAGTAGTCAATTGGCTGTCTCATGTACGTCATGTTGAATACAAGACCGGACATCAGTGCTGCAGTGAACTACTACAGTCGATTTCAGTAGAAGGCAACCTCTGTACATTGGAAGGAACGAATCTTACGCTACTTAAAGGGCACTATTAATATGTGTTTAAGTTTTCAGAAAAATCAAAGTCCTTTGATCGCAGCCTATGCTGATACTAACTGGGCAGGAGACGTGGACCGGATGGAAATCAACAACGGGTTTCCTGATCGAGATCTATGGAAATCCAGTTTGTTGGGTAACCAAAAAGCAGTCGACGGTTGCTCTGTCGTCTACCGAGGCGGAGTCACTTTAGTCAAAAAAACATCAAAATTACGAAAAAAAGTCCGAGCCAGCTGAATTTTGGTATGTATTTTCATTTAGCAGTTATAAATAATATATTAAAAATCCTCATAAATCCATTGTACGGAAAAAATTGTACAGCGAATGATAGGTGTAAAAAATGAGTTTTTAGTAAATATCTCCGTAGTACCTATTGGTCCTATGACTAAAATAGCTATTATCAAATGTATAGATTAGAAAATTTTCTACAAAAGAGGTATACTTTTTTTCGTACAAGCAACCGTTTTCACGTACATATTATACG